>JAJSRV010000003.1:1386965-1706706 GCA_021527715.1 Neoseiulus cucumeris | reverse complement strand
TTTCGTCGTCTTGCGGATAACGGGGCCTATTTCCCGCTGTCAAGAATTCTCGAACGTGAATTTCCACGTAGAAGACGCGGCTACCGGAAAATTCGCCGGAAAGATTTCGAGGTTATGGGCTGGCGTGGCCTTCCAAGATTTGCAACAGCGAGCCGACGTATTCTCGGTTGATTTCGTACCGGGACTCGATGTTCGATACAGGGTCTGCTTATTAGGTGCCGCTATACTCATTGACTTCATGTTCTTCGAGCGGAAACTTTGAATAAGTGACACGGCAGCCCTTAATGCAAAATAGAATGAAGATCAGTTTATTCTACGGACGAAGTTCCTTTCGATGTTGTTCTCGGGAGGCTCGAGATCATTCAGCAGACGTTTTGGGTGTTCGACATTGCGTCGAACTTTGGCCATTTTTGAAGAAATACATATGGAAAAATCGCAGAATTAGTCGTCTATCGATCGGATGGTTTCGACAACTTAAGCTTTGATGCACATATGTCGAGGCCTATTGTATTCGCTGACGGAAAAACTTGACTTTGGAGCGGGTGATCGAAAATTTGAACTCGGCGGGGTTCTGTCCAGGAAATTTTCAGCCAGGAAAGCAAGTATTGTAAATGTTAGCTATTTGAAGGCCATTTGAAGTCGACGGCGACTCCATAGTCACCAACGTGGAACATCCCGACGGCGCGCCCGAAACGCATCTACTCGTTCGGTGCTCGCTGTCGGTCTTTTCTTAGGCAGCGAAGAGTCCGGCCTTCCGTTTTGCTTCATGCAGACTTCCAGTGTTTAGACGCGTCATGATGATGACAACAACCGAATACCGATTGCGGGGCAAGGAACTCGCTGTCGTACTTATTCCTAGGACTTTGCGTATCCTAGGCCAAGAATCATTAGGTTCTTTCCGCGATGTAGATGACAGCTCATGATTCGGGCGACATCGTTGTTCGCTATGGGTCTCACTCACTCGGAAATGTCGCAGCGCGGCTTCAAACTCCACAACTCTTCGAAGTTCGATTTCTCATTCTTGATCCTCCTTCTCCGGATTCATCAACCATCACACCGTCACCTCGGAGTGTAAACCCTGGTAGAAATTCGCAAAACAGGATCCGTCCGATGAGCCATATCTGGAATCTTAAGAGGAATCCCCGGAATTCGGTTCGTCTTCTGGGAATACCGTTCACGTCAAGAAGTTTCACCCCAAGTTTAATCGCGTTTCTGGACAGGATGTGCACGGGGCTCATTTTGCCAAAAATCGGACTCGATATCGTTGACCTGGCTCCGAATAAGACGATGATTCATTCAGAATTTCGAGGTTTTAGGGGATCTTCGGAAATCGACTCGGCTGACCCCTCATGTGTATCACTCGAGTACAAAAATTGAATGAGAGCTCCCCCCGTAGATTTGCAACCTTGTGGAACAAACTGGAACACCATTTGTTCATGGCACACAAAGTTTCAAGGCATTTTCGGGCCGGTAAACTCGTTTTAACCTCGTTGCATGATGACGAAGTATGATCAAAGTGTACCCCAGTCCCAGAGTAAGTCGTTTTCACGTCAAAATTATGAGGAGGGGGAAGGCGAAGGCGCGATCGCTGAGTACGCCTCTGCTGCATGTTGAAGAGTAAGTTTCCGAGATGGACAGAGGACACCCTCCGTGGCCAAATGGACCAAATTCTGGTGATCCCGGACACTCCGGTTCTGAAACATTCGCCTCCTTTCCCATAAGTTCTTCAGGAATTTCTTTCAAAGTACAGCATCGCTCAAAAGTATCTTGACAAACACATGCGCTCAGGAAGCCTATTATATCCCGTTATCAAATGTTAGATGTGGTCATGAAGCATCAGGACATCGAGAAGGTACGATGTGCCTGGCGCTCGAAAGTATTTTGACAAACGAGATAGGTACAATAATTTTCGACACACATCCCCGATTAGAATTCCTTTCAGTATTTTGTGGCGTAGCCTCTTGCTTTGAATACAGCAAGACAGCGAGCCGGCATCGATTCCACTAGTTTTTGAAAATTTTGTGTGGGAATCTCCGCCCACTCATTATTTAGAGCTTCGAAGTATTGGTCCTTATTCGGGTAATTTCTGAGTCTAACTCTTCGATCGAGCCCTTTCCAGAGGTGCTTGATCGGATTGAGATCCGGGCTTCGACTTGGCTACTCGAGAGTTGTGATTTTCTTGAAGTTTAAGAAACGTTTCATGTGATTAGACTCCTGTATTGCATCATTGTCTTGCTGAAAGAGGCATCTGCGTGCCATTCTCTCATGAGCATGCGATATCATGTGATCGGGAAGGATTGTTTCGTCCTTGCCCTCGAGCCTTTCCGGCTCTGACACGGGAATCATTCAGTGGCTTATTGTAATCTTCCCACGCGGCCGGTCGTCCATTGAATTCCGGTCACATCTTACCATTAGACATCGAATCTGAAGGAACAGGCGGATCTCGATTATTCTCACTGACCTTTTCCCAACAGGGTACTCGAAATCGCCCTAGAAGCCATCTTGACTTCCTCCTTGGAGAGAATTCCTACTCTCGCCAGAAATGAGATACGAGTCGGATAGCTCTGAATCGTGAAAAACGAAGGGTTTTGAGAAATTTCGACGACGATATAACAGGTGCAAAACTGATGGCCTTCCTAGGCAGAGATAAGCAGAGTTCATCGCGTGCAAAAACGCTATCTGATACCTTATTTTTATTCTCTTCTAAACTCTTCCTAGATTACCGCATGCTCCATCCAATCCGGAAGTATATACGAATCCTTTGAAATTTCCGTTGGAGGATCTCACGAGTTCTCTCTTTCTGCCGAGTTGAGTGAAGTCCCACAATGTCGTACGATTCCTGGGGCTCCCGAAGCTCCAGCGGCCACCACCAACACTACCCTGCGCATGGTGACATGAGGCGTGGCGGGTATCCGACGCTGGCTGTTGCTCGGAATGTTGCATTCCTTGAGGACTTTGAGCGCTTATTCATCGAGCAGAACTTTGAAATGTTGGAACTGGCGACCGGGTTTGATACAAATAATGTATACTCGATATTGGGTCCCAATGGAGAGAAGGTGAGTGAGCTAAGCGCGATCTGCCCCCAATCTGCTATTGGAAACATAACACAGATATCAACTCCCCCAGCTATTCCATGCTCAAGAGGACGCGAATTGCCTGGCGCGGAACATGTGTAATGAATGCCGACCGTTCGAAATGTGGTTGAACGATTTTTACGGGAGAGCGGTGAGTTGGAGTACTCCGCAAGACGACCAATGATTCCACCAAACGCCAATCAACCAACTCGCGAGTTTTTCATCTGATCTGCAGGCAGTCCATTTCCGGAGGTATTTCCGTTTCGCAGCGTGCTGCTGCCCGTGCTTCCTGCAAAAAGTGGACGTGTTTTCGCCACCTGGTACGATGATCGGCTCCGTTTGTCAGGAGTGGTCACCGTTTAATCCAAGATTCACAATACGAGATAGTCAAGGTTTCGTCGTTTTACGGATATCGGGGCCTATTTCCCGCTGTCAAAGATTCGGGAATGTGGATTTCAGCGTAGAAGACGCGGCTACCGGAACGTTCGCCGGAAAGATTTCAAGGTTATGGGCTGGCATGGCCTTCCAAGATTTGTACCAGCGAGCCGACAGATTCTCGGTTGAATTCGTACCGGGACTCGATGTTCGATACAGGGTCTGCTTATTAGGTGCCGCTATACTCATTGACTTCATGTTCTTCGAGCGGAAAGTTAACGTTCAGAAGAGGTCCGCCTCAGCGGCATTAAGGGCCATGATCTGAACATCTGTTCGAGAAATTCAAGGCATGACAATAAATCACCTTAGAGAGTACTAGTTTGCGATTCAATAAAAGCTGGGGGTCATTGTCACTTTTGAAACCGTAGCGAGTCTGAATAGTTCCCTTCACATCTAGCCTTAGAATCCATCGAAACAATCTACCGCAGATGCACAGAAGAAGACCTGTGACCGAGAGCGTGATGGTCCAACAAGGTCCAAACTTCTGAGCATTCGTTCACGAAATGAATCCGATATCATGACGGCAAAACCAAGAATCTCCCGGTTTGACGGATGGATGCGACCAAGGTTTTGAGAAGACCTGACTATGGTTTTCCGGCGAGCTGAACGTTGTTTCAAAGAGACCTGATCAGTCTTACTTGGGTGTTTTACGATATTCGATGTACCATAACATGCAGGATAATGCTCGAGAGGTGAGCGCGGTCTCCATCTCCCCTGCAAGTCTGCGTGCATCAGATTCACGCTTGTCGATGAAGACTAGCGTTTTCCCCAACGGAAGTCACTCAAGTGATAAAAACCTGGCTGACGTGATGAATAATAGAGATGTTCCGTCATGATTTCGTTCGAGCAGGGATTTCCGTTCCGCAAATTTCGAGATTTTTCGCGCCTTGGAGCCGTGTTCTCTCCCTCGATTTCGTCTGGCGGTCGCCATGTTTTTTTGGCTCTGTGGCCGCGACCCCATCGAAACCAGACACAAGAGGACGAGGAGGAGGAGTCAATGTTGTCGCTGATCATCGTGCACGATTCACTGTGCTGTTGATTGCTCTCTCTCTCTCAAATTTCCCACAACATGCTTGATGCGTAATGTAGTGCTGATCGCGGTGGTGGTGAGCTGCGACGTCGCCGCGCGCAAAAGAACAACTGACTGACAAAACGGCATCCGTCGAACGATTTTGTGGTCGTTCATGAGAAAACCCAGAGTGGTTGAGTGAGCTGTCTGGGAAACAACGATTGGAGCGAGTGCCGCCAAATCAATCTGGATGGCCCTTTCGTCCTGAGCCACTCAGAGGTTGAGTTCTCGGGTGTTCGGTCGTCTCTGTCCCGAGGACACGAACTTCCGAATTTTCGAGTCAAGCAGTTTGGTGTCTACTCGATTCCCTCCTCATCCCTTCAGAGAACATGCCGAATCTAACGCCAAAAGTTGGGTTCTGGTGGGCTGACAAGAAGGAAGATGACGTGCCATCAAAAGTTCTTCGAGAACGTCTCAAGTGAGTCGAGAGCGCCGTTCAGTGAATCTAATCGATCCGAATCATTCGTTGATTGAGGCTGCTCCCGAGCTTATGCAACATCACATTTGTTTTCCGTTTTGCAGAGTTCATGGCTTGGAACTCGTCAAGGTGAGTCGACTTTGGAGTGCTCGATTCGTGTACGTCACGAACAGAGCACGTCCTCGATCTGTGCACAGAGAAGGACATTGATCCGTTCTGTCGTTCGTTTGACAGCGATTTCAAGGGGACGTTGAACGCCACTCCAGAGACTGTTTCCAAAACAGATCGTTTGACGGCAAACTCATTTTCAAAACCGAATCGGCTGAATTCAAACTTTCGCCTTGCTCGTCTTCGTTTTCATGTTCTTTTTCTGTCCAAATTTCACTCCAATGATATTCCTCGTGATCAATCAAGATCTGTTTTCCAGTTGGACTTCAGTCGTTCCTTTGAGGAACAAGGGCCTTTCAGAGTAATCGTTCATAAGCTCTGTGACATGCTGGTTTCGGAGATTGGCGGTGACCAGGAGGCCGGCAGGATCTGCGCGGAATTCGATGTGAGTCATCAAGCTATCGTTCGGTACTTGGAGGAAGAGAAAAGATCGTTTTCAAAAGAACATCTCGTGTGAGCCCTACGATCCGGTTGTCAAACATTCCGAGACTCGATGATCAAATAGTTTCCGGGAACAAATTCCAGGCGTACTGCGCAGCTCATCCCGAGATGCGCGTTCTCGATCCGCTGTCATCAGTGCGTCTTATCTTGGATCGTTTCAATCAGTATGAGCTCATCAAGCAAGCTCTGGATGGACTGCCTGACGATGACGTCTTGGTACCTCCGTTTGTACGTCTGGAGGAACAGAATCCGGAAGCGAACGTCGAGATAGTCAGAAGCAACAAACTGCGATTTCCCCTCCGTGAGAAAACTCCTCTCGAACTTTATTTCAAATAATCAATGCCCTCAAGGATTTTCCGGACAGCATTTTATCACCTGGAAGCCCGACTTCAAGTTTCTTTTCCTCTATCACCAGTGTTCAAGCATATCGTGGCTCATGGAAGTCGCGAAGCCCATCGCATGTTCATCATCATGAACGAGGAAGGGCTCCGCAAACTCGACTCGTTCCCTTGTGTGGTTCAGCAATATATTCCGCATGGCTCGGTGCTGTACAAGGTTGGTTGGTTGGTTTCCCTCATACTTACGGTGGAAAATCGAAACAATTCTCAACGGACCGTCGTCTGTAACTGATTCTTCCATGTACCTCGTCGACAGGTATTCGTCGTGGGTTCCACATATCAAACGATCAGACGACCCTCTCTGAAAGACGTCGAAACAACATCAACAGACAACTTGATCGAATTCAACTCTCACGACATTTCGAAACCGGACTCGAAATCACCGTTGACAGATGTAAGCTCGCTTGAGACGGATTCGACTCCTATTCTCCGATGAATTCCAACAAAATTTCTAACGGAACACTTGTTTCAGCGAGAAGCGTGGCTCCGACCAGATGAGAGGGGAGACGCGTTGGTCTCATCCGAACGATTGAAGAGAGCCGTTGACGTCTTGGTGCGAGCTACGAAACACACGCTCTGTGGAATCGATATTATCGTAGAGCAGGATACTGGGAAACTTTACGTTTTAGATTTTAACAATTTTCCCGGGTTCACTGGAATCAAAGACTTCATGGGCGAACTCACAAAACTCGTTGTTCAAGAGGCCGGGGTCGAAGCTCCCAACGGTGTCCAACTCAGTTGAATTCGTGGCCGAAACTTCGATACGCTCACTCACTCACAAGTTCCCAAAGTTTTCGAATCTGATTTGCCCAAGTGCCGCAGTAATCGTCTGTTGTGCCTGATCCAGGGTCGTTTTACGAAACAAGAATTAAAATACGAGCTGTTATTTCCACTGATTCAGAGGTGATTCTCGGAGAAACTCCTACGTCCCAAGACGCTTTCGAGATCGTCAAGAGGCTGAGTTGGAGTCGAATATTATTGCCAAAACCCTATCCGGATGAAGCGGGGTGCTCGAACGGCTCCGAGAATCGATGAATTGGTTTGTGCGCATTCCTGAACGTGCATTTTCAAAGCGATTTTTTATTTCACTTTTTTTCCCCCCTTGATTCACAACTCAACGAAGGTCTGTAGCCGCCGCCGAAACCCTCGGCAGCTGGAAACAAAATGTAAACTGTGCCAAATACAAATTCATATTGAACTCGTTCGAGTGTTTTTCCTTTCGGTCCGTTGGGATTCTCTCCGATATTTCGAGAAATTTCCAGGTTCTGTCAAAGGCTGGCTCACACGAAAGCTCTAAATCAAGACGATGTCGTATCGTGAGAAGTTTATTGCTCTCGAAAAACTCTCAAAAAACGTTCAGTCCGTCGAAACATCAACTCGGCTGATAGAGCGACGGGATGATCACACATAATAATCGAAGTATAAACACGCTGATTCTGTCTTTCGCTGCTCGCGTAAAACGTCCAACGACATGATTTCACACGGACATATCATTCCAATTTGGTCGAATCATATCGAGTGCCTCTGAAGAGAAATAACCGAATGTATTTACAGAGACGTTGAACACTGCCAGAGGTAGTTGGGATTCCACCCGAAACGGCGAAAATTGACATGATTAACAACTTCATTTCCCTATTTTCCTCCATTCACATCCGTCTTTCTCAATTAGACGTTTACTCGCTAAAATCATTGCACATAATGCTTCCGTAGAATCGAAAGAATAACTCTCGAATTTGAACAGCGGAAGCTGATTGCTTTCGCGAAACTCGACTCTGAGGTGAATCCTTTTTGAAGAATCTAACTAGGCGTAATAGGAGGGCGAAACAAGCAAGTCTGTTATCGTGGTCAGTTGCTCCTCGCTGAATTTTCCTTTGTGATCTCGCCAGTTGTCGTAATGTGTTCGCTTGAACTCCGATAACGTGTTCTTGATGGTCGACTGAAAATAATTCAACGAGTTTGCGTTAGTCGTTACCCAGAAGTGAACTCATCAATCACAAGAGTTTTAGAACATTGAAAATATGTATCTCGAACACTCACAGAGATTGGCTGCGGTGCGTGTAGGTGGTCGGCTAGTACACAAATGATATCCGGCATATACGGCGGGACATCGTAGGGGTATGCGTTTATGTACGCGCACAACAAAAGAATCGCCGCGTGATAATCGATCAGCAGTTTCTGTTCGCTGGCGTCTCCGTCTTTCATATCCTCTGGAAAATCGGGAACAACAAAATCATGACAAAACGGAGCTTTCCGATTGAATCCCGCAACAGGATGAGGCTTCCGATTTTCAGGACGAACTCAAACTGAATTCAGATGGCGAACTCACTTTGACCATTGGAAGTAACACTTGTAGAATGATTTTTCCGGTTATCGACAGCCTTCTGACGACGGGTTTTGAACTTGCTCGATATTATTCCAAGATTACTTTTCATCTCTGTCAGAAGTTCTTCCGTAATGTCGATTAGGCCGCAGTGGATGAGACCGGAAAGTGCACCCTGAGCTGTGGTTCTAACCTCGACACGTTCATCGTTTATTGCCCTGTCGAAGGATCATTCAAACCGTCAGAATAGATTCGGTCGTTCTCTTGAATCGAGTGACCCAAGCATTCAACTCACCTCAAGCATATTTCCTGGACTTTGGTCGAGAGTTGCTCATTGGACGAGATCGTGAAGAGATTGCTGAACGTCGCGAAGCGAAACAAGGAAATCGCGAAATCCCTGACCTGAGGAGAGGAGAATTCGTTGAGTTCTGATGAATGATGTTATTTCGGAGAAGAACCACATCTTGATCGAAGGCAGCAGTTGAAGTCGCAAAGTGGTCGAGAACAAGAAGTCGGTGACCTGATCTTATGGATTCTATAGCGTACCCTCCAAAAAGTCTCATCCAGGCGTTGTTGAACTTGGTCCATGATTGCTTGCAAGATCGGAACCGAGAGCATTTCATAGCCAAATAATGTCATTAGCAGGCAGCAATCTTTCTGGAGTTCTTCATTCGAAGTATCAGCGAACAACCGGCAAGCGATAGGCAGGAGTACCAGAGCTTCTTTATGGTGTATGCTCGAGTTTTGCGCGCAATTTGAAATCTGCCACTTGAGAACTGAAACATCCAAACGTAACTTGATTGTTAAGGAAACGCGATTCGAAACAATAATGAGTCCCTTAGAGACTTGGACGGGATTTCCATGATGCCGCAATTCCAAGTTGAATGAGATCTAATCGAACTCACGTGTCTGGAAGAGACGCTTGGCGATCTCCTTCTCTTGCTCCTGATCGTCGAATTTGAGGGAAACCAGACTTTGCTTGAGACCACCCAAGAAATCCATGCCACTCGGAGAGAAAACAAAATTGTCCGGAATGTCGAAAGGCGTCAACTGACCGTCGTTCTTACGAATATCACAAGAGAAAATGTACGCCAACAAGTGTGCGATGCGCTCCCTAACATTGAGATAGGGATGCGCCAGGTTTGGGGTCATTTCTTCGAGAAGTCGATGAGCGAGTTCCATGGTGCGCCACGACATCTGGGTCAGACCACCCAGTAGGAAGTACAGCTTGCATGCTTGCTGGAACGATGTGCCATCGAAGATTCCCCTCGAGATCAACTCTAAAAACCAGTAGTATTTGTTGCAGTCGCGTGATTCGAGAATGGTTGCAACGCAAACTCCCCAATCGGTCACCGTCTCCTGCAGAATGTTTGTGCTCCCCGTCTCTATGAGCGGCACGACAAACTTCGAGAGCCTTTGATTCATCTCGAAATTCCAGTGTTTGGCCCCTCGAACCATTCCTGCGAGAATCTCAAGGGCGCAGCGCTGTTCGGACTCGTGTTTGCTCTGCTTGATGAAGTTCTCAAGGAAGGGGGAAAATTTGTCGACGAAGAGGTCTCCGTAGTTTCGAAACAACATCTTGAAGAGCGCGATCCGTTTTCCGTCGAATTTGTCTCTTCCTTTGTTTTCCTCGATCGCCAGATAATTCACGAGTTTCGTCACGTATTCAGAGCTGTTGAAACAATCGTAAATCACCCGCTCCACAGCGTTCATCTTTCCAGGTGTTGCGATTTCGGGCTGTTCCGAGTCAGGTGCGTAAACTTCCAATTCTGACTTGAAGCCACTGAAGCCGATGTGGGGTTTGTGAACGAAGATTGCCTTGTCCCATTTTTCTTTAGTATCTGGATGATTCGCCGAGTTGAACTGGAGGAACGTGTTGAATGGTCTCGCTTTCCCTCCTTCTAAACATTTCGCTAGAACGGGACTCAAGGGAATCGATGCGTTGATCTCCTCGAGTCGTTCCCGAGGGATTTTGATTTTATTCATTTTCCGCTTTTGTTGGTATAGAATGCCTCCGAGAATATCGATGCAAATCTTCCGCGTTCTCAAATGTTCGGATATCAGGTGGTTTGCGACCATCCTCACCGTATCGTCTTCGTAATGAACGTCATCTCGCAACAGCATCTTAATCATCACAAGTCCGAAAAAGTGATGCCGCCAGTGCCTGCGAAATCGAATTGACTTTGAAATCGATTCACGGATTTGGGAGAAACCATGTCGGTTGTTCCAGTCGTGAATCCGAAGGCGATGGTTCCACCCATCTCTCCACAACAGAAACTCGAAAAGGAATGGTAAATGGAGGAAAAGTAAACTCACAAGCTTCCGCTGTTTATCAGTTCCGTGAGCTCGGACACCAAGGCGTTGTAAAAATCCTTGTTCGGTGCTCCGTTCTCGATGCAGTTGTCCGAAACCTCGAATTCGGTTACGTCGAACGATTCGTCACTGAATTCCTTCGCTTTCTCAACGATCTCGATGGGAACACGAGTGATGATCGGGTAAGTTTCCATTTACGCAATGAACTGAAAAGCGGCATTTGGAAACTAAGCTCCGGAGTTCCTCAGAGAGTGAGTTTAGATTGTTGCTTGCACGCTTGGAAGAGATCGGAGGAAGTTTCCGATCAAGGAGAAAGATAGAGAGGGTTACCTGATCCTGTATTCGAACGAGCAGAGATATGATCGAGGGTTTTTCCGAGTGAGGTGCTTTGATGAGAGCTGGCCAAAGACGTCGCGCTGCCTCCCAATTGTTCATTGGAAAAACGCGACAGTCGGATGTGCCGATCAGGGTGTATAGGATTCCTTTATACTGGTCATGAGTCATGTCGGGGCTCGCCAAAAGACCGCAAATGTCGTCCAAGAGAATGTTATAACAACGCGGGAAGTGAGAGAAGAACCGTTTCAGACTATCTTGTGCCGTCGAGCGAACCTGGAAAACTAAGCTTCGTTCGAGTCCCCAGAATGTTTCAGAGATCATTGAAGATCAGTTCACATTCCTTTTTTGTCACCGAACCCTGTGGGATTCCTTCTCACCGGTACTTACAAGTGAATAGTGTGAGATTGACATGCGGAAGAGAACTTTCATCGCTCTGACGTGATTCGATGTGTATACAGGACGTAGCTGAGTGAGCCGAAGCGAGTGTTGCAACAGAGTGCGCTCTGCAAAGGAACAAACGAAAAGTCAAATCGTCGATCATGTCATGGATTCTATCAGAGACCGATCCATTCGATACATTCTCTCTATTTACGGTGGACGACCAATCTGAAGTTATCGTACCCGTTATGATATGACGAATGAAGCGTAGATCTTCTATACAGAGGGGATTATCCAGGACCAACGCTCGAAGTTTGTGCACTCGAAGCCAGGTTTCGTATTCTCTTTTCGCCCTGCCGTGGTAGAAGGCCAGCAGTGAGATGATCTGACTCACGTCATTTAGAGATCTTATGTCGTCCTCGCAGACATTGAAAATCGTTTCAACAATACGCTCCATCAGATCCTGCGACGAAACAAGAAGAAAAAGTCACAAACTTTCAGCCGAATGATCGTTCGGAAGTCACGGAACGATGTGGAAATGAAATATTACTCACGAAAATATCCTGTCGTAGGTTCTCGTCGAAGCACTTCTGACCGAGTTGCCGCATGATTTTGGACTTTGCCGGTGTCTTGCCGCCGGTGATGTGGAGCTCCTCGCCCTTGAGGGGTGGTAGGCTCGATCCGAGGCCTTGCAGAGTACTCCACACCACGGTCAGTGATTTGTGCAGGCCTTCTTTGGTCAGCGGATTCGCCTGAGGGTCCAGACACCACTTGTTCAAGGTTTCCAACTGCGGAACTACGCAGCTCTCGAAGACCGATCTCGCCACGGCCAAGTCAGCGTCCGACGCGGTGTGCCAATCTATTTTCATGGTCCGCAGATCGGAACTCTTTCCCCAATGAAGGATCGGGGGATTCGATTTATCCAGTTTTGTCGGCTTGATTACTTCCCCGAACGGCAGCGCGTACATGGACATAAGAGTTCGGAACGTCTGTTGGATTATTGAGCTGACGGCGTACATTCCGCTTCTCGCCGTGAGTTTGAGGCCACGTTGTACGACGCGAATCAGCGTGGGTGCGTAAGGATGCAGGGCTTCCGATGTCGCTCCTTGGGCAACATCCGACAGGAGAACAAGCGAGAACAGGAGTTCGTTGTCAACTTTTTCGTCCTTGAGAACTTCGTCGGATTCCATGAGTGTGAGCGCGAGTTTACTGAAGTGCGGGATGAATTTCTCCACGCCGTACGCCGGGTTTGCGTCAACTGCACAGCGTACGATATTGGAAATGATTCTTCCCGCAACAGGATCGAAGATTCGGTTCTTGACAAAACTGTACAACTTTTCGACAGCGGCACGGTAGAGCGCTGGTGGACACTGGCTGAACACTTTCTGGAAAGTCATCCGCATCTCGAAGCCCGTGATGTCGTTTTCTAACGTGGATACGTTTTCTCGGTGATGATTCATTTCGGCCGTGATGTTCTCCGCGACGATGAAACACCGAGCCAGTAACTCCAACACGAAATCCTCGAAGACACTCGTGGCCAAACATATTTGTTGAAGCTCTGGCGCCACTTCGTCAGCGATGGAACTGCAGTCTACCAGAGGAATTAAGGTAACCAGGGTTGATATCAGTCTGAATGTGACCGAAGTCTTGCGCGTATCGTTTGAGTCGATTCCGGGGAGACATCCCATGAGTAAACTTGGTACGTCCACGGACGTCCTCAGTGAGGAATGATTTAGGACCAATGGTCTTGCCGCATAATCCAGAGCCGTGAGCGTCGAAACCAAACGGTGAGGCTCCGTCACGTTGCACAGTGCGTCGTTGAGCTTCTCGAGCACAGGAGGTATGGCCTTCCCAGGCCGCATGGCAGAGATAGCGCGCAGAACCTTGTTCCCGTGGAGCGCATTGGACTTTGAGAAGATTGTCGTGAGCACGATTGGGAGTACACTATCTACAAATGCATCGATGTCGTCCTCGTCGAGCTTCTCCGACTCGGGAACCTGGTTCCGCCATGAGGGTTCTCTGTACCGCTCGACCGAGAGCCTCTCGAGGAAGCCTTCGGCCAATTTTTCAAAAAATTTGTTGAGTTTCGTGGACCATTTGCCCAGGTTGCTTGGATGGAAGAAAGATTCCACCGTTTTGAAAAGCTGTTCGAGGTACTTCTGAGCCGATGAACCACCTCCGAGAGCTGCCACTATCCATCTCGTGAGTAGCTGAGTTTCACAGTACGTAGCAGGAACGGCTCTGCTGACTTTGATGTCTCCACTGCCGTATGGCAGGTTGAATGATCTGAGCAATCTCGTGAAAACGTGCGGAAGGTAAGGCTCCCAATCGATGTGGCCGACGTTGTCTTCGGCGAGTCGCGCGAACAGCCCGCCGAGGATGAACTGGCACCGTCCTCGACGATCCAGTAGCCAGACGGACATGAATCGATCGAACCAGAGCTTCCATCCTTTGTCGAAAAGCTCCGGTGGAAGAGTTGTGGGCAGAAAAAGCTTGAAGGTTCTATATGTCTGATCTCGTCCACTGTCAGCCGGGCAAACGTCCACGAGCCATTCGTCGAGCATCTCTTGAGTGGCAGACTCAGGGAAATAAGGGCGGCACGCGCGCACCAGAGACTTGATATGATTCTCGAAGTCTTGTGGTCGATGCTGCAGTCCATAGAACTCGGTGTTGTTCCGCGCGCAACGCTCCGACAGTTCGAAGAGCGGACGCCATTCTATGGTCAGATCTTTGGGTGATAGGAGGCATTTCTTCCTGAAAGTTGCCAACGATGCTGCATTTTTCAATTCTGACGACTTTCCAGGGGAGCTGTGAACGTGACGTAGCGAAACAAATGTTACTGAAAATGCATGCAGGACGGGACTACATCGAACGAAACACATGTAAAGGACTCGCGATTCGATTCCTGCCCGAAATATCGATGAGGTTCTTTGAAACGCCTTTCCGCGCGCGCGCTCTGCGAATCCTCAATCTGGAGTGTGCGTTCGCATCCTTCCCGTTCCGGTGAAAGGAGAATTCGTCAATATTTGAATTCCGACGTTCGAATAATGGTGTACAAAAGTTTTCAATAGATTTCCTCTGAGAACGGGACCGAGTGCGGGAAGAAAAGAAGACAATCGATTTATACTTCGGAATGTTCCCGCAAATAACTGACATCTTCAAGGATAGCCCTATGACATTGGCCTCGTCTGGGGAGAGAAACTGGTTCAAGGTCGGGTTCAGGCCGGACCCTGTCTACTGTATGGGCTCAACAGGTTCCAGCGAAGAAACGAGAAGATCTCGAGAGGTCGTCTAGACGGACAACGCATAAGTGCGCAGTTGATGCATCTTCTATACAAACTAGCCAGCGAAAATCTAACTAAAACCAACAGAGTCAGCATCAAAGAAGCCTCGACGACCGGCGGAACTTCGAGCACAACAAGCGGAAACCAACCCGGCGAAGAAACTGAGCCCGAAAACCGTTCTCTCAGTCTTCGAACACAAAAAGATGGTTTCTTGCAAGCGCAAACATTTTCCCGAAATCTCACCGTGTGGCTGCGGACCAAGCCAATCGAATGGAAGAAAAAACGGGGTTTCCATCAGCTCCAAAAAAGGAAATCATTCTCATCCGATCGCCTTAGAGCTAATTGGATGCTGCGAATCGCATCCAAACACGGATCATGCATGGATTAGTGAAACTAGAACACAACACATCTCTCCCGCTACTTTGTATCCCGCTCAGCCACCCGGAACGCAATAATTAGAAACGACAGTAACTCCGAGCAAAACAACGCTCAGAACAGCATTAGTTTTTTCCGCCGATTCATTCCCAACTCACTTGAGCAGAAGACAAATCGTCCCGGCCAGAATCTGGACACTTCCGAGATCGAGATCTGGGACGACGATGAGGTCGAGAAACAATTGTATGAGCTCCACGTGTTCCTCACGACTGAATCTGTATCCGTACAAGTTCACGAATCTGCGGATGAATTTTTTTTTTCGTGACAAAAGCCATAGTTTTCCTCCTGATGGCGCAACGCAGATTGGTGTCACTGACTCGATCCACGAGGAACCACCGACAGTGAACAAAAGCCGTCATTGCTTGACATCTGCCCGCTCAGACTGCCTGAATCACAACACAGTTTCGGATGATCCGTGCGTCGGGTAGTTCGGGATAATGTTGCAGAAAATCCTCAAGAATCCGAAGTGGCCATCGATCTCGCAACGCTCGTTTTGTCCCTTACCTCTGCAGGTGGAAAATCCAAGTCACCAAACCGGGTCGAACTTCCGCCACGGACAAAGAGCTAGCGATCATGGATTTGATCTCAGCGAATGTTTCTTGCGCTTCATCTTCCAGCTGATCCGCATACGGGAGAAGCTCATTGAATTTTATGAGACGTTCTGAACGATCTGTTTCGTCCTCGGAGTTCATAACTGTGCTCGAACTCAGCTCACTTCTGAGCTGCTACTGACTGCTCTGCCAAAGAGCCCTGTGTATGTGTGAGCGAGAAGCGTTCTCTTTCCCCCGCTAAAAGACAGCTGGCTCATAGCAAGTGTTTATCTTGACCCGATCCCGAAGTCGAATTGTGTCGTGATGCCGAATCTGCCGTTGGACTTCATTCTGAACTGAAACTTGAAGAATACCACCTGGAGAGTCTTTCTAAGTGCTTTCAGAGAGACCTCACTCGGTAAACTCCATACGAAGGCAAGTTGACGCGGTTCGCGCTGAATCGAACGGAGAACCGCCAGTGGACTGTGTTTTGGCGGCGGCAACAGCGGAGGTTTAGATACTTTCGTCTGCCAAGAGCGTGAAACTCACTCGTTCCAAAAGGTAAATCTCGAAGTTCTACCTTCCTCACAATCCGCCCAAGTGACGGAAGAAAGTTCTCTGAGGCTCAGTCCTGCTAGGATCAATCCTCGTCACCTTCCTAGAATTCAGTTAGACTTGGAACCGATCGATTCTCGTTCGTTGCAAACTCGTTCGCCAGCGCAGTGTTCCAAAACGTGAACAAATGTTCCGGTGAACGGACCTCGGTGTCGATGCTCGATCTGATTTTCAGATATTCACTGATACTCTCTTTCGTTATGTGCTCATATCGTGACTGAAACCCGCGAGTGAATAGAGTTTGAACGGAAGAGAGCAACGCGTATGGTCATCCGCGATCGGCCTGCGCGGATTCAGACGTGAAAGTCTTTCGTAGTTCCTACGACTGCCACTATTCTCCAACGATTCGATCTGAAGTTGACTCATCAGTAAGAACTACGACTGCTACCCGAAAATCGTTGTGGTGGAATCGTAATTTTTTCCCGTAATCTCCGACCCGTCCCCTCTTAATCCTCACTTGATTTGTTTCTTGAGCGATTTCAGATCCAGATGATGGAGACGTACCTGACGGCTTTTCTGCATTTTCAGTAATGTTGCGCTCGTTTGCGACGCGGATTTTCTCCGCTCTTCCAGGGTCACCCCTCAATCGACTCCAGTCTCCGATGCCAAATCCCTTGCTTAATCAAATCCGAACCAAGTAAGCATCGTCAAAGAACTTTATTGAATGTTTAACATGTTTAACGAAATGTTTCGCACCATGTTCTATCACTTTACATACCTTTCCAGGAGGTACAAGTTTTTCAAAGGATCTCTCAACGATTGCATGATCAAAGATCGAATGCTGGAACTCATGCACTTCCTCGGCCCGCCGCCAACACGTCCCAAGCCCCGCTGTATCATTGATTACAAGCCGCAAATGAAAGGCGTTGTTCTGAAATGTATCATCAAAAAGCCAAAAAAGCCTAATTCAGCAAATCGTAAATGCGTTCTTCTCAGACTGTCGAACGGAAAGGAAGCGGCGGCTTATGTACCGGGCATAGGACACAACCTTCAGGAGCACTCGGTGGTTTTAGTTTGCAAAAGCCGGACGAAAGACGTTCCCGGACTGAAGCTCAAAGTTATACGCGGAAAGTACGATTGTGCGCATGTCGCGCGGCGAACTGCTTAGGGAAACCTCTCGAAACTTTGAAGCTCTGTAGCGTCTATCTGAGGTCATAGTTTTGGACGAATAAAAATATGATTTCGTTTCGATATCTTTGCGATTCTTTTCGGCTTGAATTTGAATCTCGTTGCTTGAACTGGAGGTATCACTCATATATCTCCACCACGATGGTTTTCTTTGGCGGGAAACGTTTTTACTCGTGGAAAATTTTCGGAATCCGAGTCCCGTCGAGTTACTTAGTAAATGATAGGAAAATCCGAGAACTCGTCGAAAATCGGTGATCGGGTGCGGAACTCGATGTTTCGGAACAGCTCGACCATTATCCGTCGCTTAGCTCCGTCGATTAGGCAACAGCTGACGATTCGGCTGTCGTTTGTCACGGTGAGCACTCCGGGGATTAGAGGCGGTCGAATTTCATCAATCGCACGCCTCCGATACCGCCGGATAGTGCTGCTAGACACGGTTTCAATATCGCTGACCACCGTGATTGCGCGAAAACTTCCGGATAAGTGCGCGTTCATTCCGGAAGATTCTGTGAAAGAATAAGTTCGGGCAGAAGTTCTCAACAAGCGGTACCATGGAGAACGGAGTTTCATTGAAGGTTATGCGTCTCGCACGTCCATCATTTCTAGTGAACCGACAACTTCCAATGTTCGAACCGTGGGATTTCGATTCTCTGCCTTCGGATCAGTTCAACGCGACCACGTTCGGTTCTGACATGCTGTGTCTCCCTCAAGCATTCGGTAACATATACCTCGGAGAGACGTTTTCTTCGTACATGACAGTTCACAACGGAAGCGCATTGGATGTCCAAGGCGTGCAGCTGAAAGCCGAACTCCAAAATGGAACGCAAAAAGTGTCTCTGACACCGGTGGTTGTCCGTGGTGGCGAAGTTCTCAAGCCAAATGAATCCTTAGACCAAATCATCCAACACGAAGTTAAAGAGATCGGAACGCATTTACTCCAGTGTACGGTTGATTACACGAATGCTTCAACCGGAGAACCGATGCAGTTTTGTAAATATTTCAAGTTCCAAGTCTACAAACCTCTCGATGTGAAGACAAAATCGTACAACGCCGAGAACGATGAGGTCCTTCTCGAGGCCCAGCTGCAGAACATCACGTCGAACCCGGTGACTCTCGCGAAAGTGTCATTGGAGCCCTCGCAACACTTCCAAGTGACTCCTCTAAATCAGAACGATTGTGGAGAGAGTATATTCGGTCAAGTGAATCTCCTGAATCCTCAGGATTCTCGTCAATATCTCTTTTCGCTCACACCGAAAAATCGAGCGCCTCAAGAAAACAAAATCAAAGGCACGAGACCACCCTTCGCAATCGGGAAGCTCGATATCATTTGGAAGAGTGCGATAGGCGAGAAAGGCAGGCTTCAGACTTCACAGTTGGAGAAAATCGCTTCAGTTTATTCAGATCTACGCCTGGTCATCGAACATTTCCCATCGAAAATCGAGCTCGAGACGCCTTTTACGATATCGTGCACCATTTTCAACACGTGTGAGCGGACGCTGGATCTCACGGTCTCGTTGGAAAACCAAGAAGGTCTCATGTGGCTGGAAAGTACCGGCTATGAGTTGGGTCAAATTCAAGCGCACTCGAAGATGTCAAAGGATTTCGCGCTCATCATGACACGATGTGGCTTGCAGACGATCGGAGGAATCAAATTCACGGAGAGCTTCCTGAAGAGAGTTTATAAATTCGAAGATATCGGACAGTTGATCGTCACTTGAGCGTATCAGAGCCGAACTTGATTTGGTTCGGGAGCACGGCATGAGTATGCGGATTCGAGCAAGTGCAATATGTTCAGGTATAATAAATTAGTATTTATTTTGAAATCTCGTGTAATTCCCTCAAATTGAGCAACAGTGGAATGGACGCGAAGTCTTTCTGGACAATTCTTTCTCGTGCGAAAATCAAATCTCAATGAGTCTCTGTGGGCTCGAACAGAGTTCCTGTAAATCATCGGACATTCTCAGTTTTTTGTCGGAAGTATTGGCAGCACATTTGGCGCACCAGCGCTCTCAAAACAGAATGAATTCAGCTTCCTGCAGTGGACGACACGGCAAATGTTGTTGCCTCTTCAGTCCTGTAGGTCCATTCGAAGCAATAGCAGCGACTGTCGGAGCGAGTCGTGATGTCCCAACCACAAGAAAGGTGCAAGCGTTGCCTGAAAGGTTGAGCCCTCGCACTTGAGAAATGGTCGCGAATAGTTTGAGAGGTTTGGAATGCGTCTCGACAGCCGATTCCCTACCTGGAATAGCATACTGTTGCGCCAGAACGTTACGATGACCGTGAGTTCAGTTTTGGTGCCTTTCTGCTTCGACTTCACCGTGATCACGGGTCTCAGCCACGGTGAGCTTCCGAACAGGCGAAAGACTTTTCCTTCAGAGTAATCGATTACTTTGAAGGTGTTTTTGATGTCACCTGCAATCGTAACAGAATCTGGTAGGCGTTAACTCCGCAGGAGTTTGAATCAAGAACTTGGAGGATGAATTAGTTTTCGCAAGGAGCAAATAAACTGGATTCCTTAAGTCTCTGCTCATTGAGGGTTGAAGATAGCCAAGTCGAGCGATACCGTAGTTCTGAACATTTGAGTACGCACCATAAATTGGTATAGAGAATCGGGAAATGAGCAACGAATCTTTGGCTAGAGGAGCATCTTCGTTAACCCGTTGGATGGAATCGACGAAAGGAAGGAACTGAAAGAGAAGAACGTGTCGGTCACTTCGACGACAAATACAGAAGCGAATATCTGATCAACTAAGGCCTCAATCTCGCGCGTAGAAGAGATTTAGTAGCGGAAAATGTCCTGTTGCGCGGCGTTCCCGGTTCGTGAGACTCTAGGAAGTCCGCTGGCTTTAGCAAATGAATTTCGGGAATTCCCACCTTGGCTATCCACTGTTCTGACGTTGCTGCCGTGAATACATCCTCTCTATTTCTGTTCACGACCAAGGTTTCCTGCAACGAAACCACTATTTTCAGATGATTCTTTTCACAAATCAGTCTGGAAGATACGATCCGATAGTTTCTCACTGGAGGCACCCGTTACTGACCTGTATACTCCAAGCATATGGTCTCTCGGTCTGGTAGACGACCGACAGTGCAGCACAGAGAACGAAAACTATCGCTCGACCTCGGTATGTCTGAAACGAGTACGTACTTCTTGTCATCATGGCATTGGAGCATTGTGAACATTGTCTTAAACTGCATTGATATTCCCACAGGATACTTCCGAAGAAACAATCCCATCCGCTCCAACCAAAAGTTGAGATAAGCTGTCACGGGATTCTCGACCCACCGGATTGTATAGATGAACATCATACACTATTTGACATTCGACTTCCCAATCAGGTACATTCGTATTCGACGGGTGCTTGCCGACTTTAAGCTCGGATTCCCCGCGAATACGTCCAGTCGCCCCCTCTGCTCCGATACAGACCTCCATTCGTAACTCACCATTATGAAGTTCATGATCCTCGGGGAAAAGAACTGGTGCGATGTGTCGCTTAAAGCTGATCAAATTCTCGAAAACAGCTGATTTGGTTCCCACCGCGAGGGTAGATGTTTTGCCAGCGAGGCACTTCGCGGTCCTCTGAACTCGGTGGAAAGGGGCGCCAGGGGTTCGAGGGGGATCTCTTGGCAACGTGACAAAACATTGGCACGCAGCCCTTGAGACCAATCTCAGAACACAGTGGAGACAAAATTGATTTTCTTTAGCTTTAGCTAGAGATTTTTGAAATCGCAGCCGACTGATTCCCATGCAATCATATTAAGGTTTTCTTGCTGCCATCGTGTGCCACTTTGTATCTGATTGTTGCGTTGCATCAACAAAAGTTTATCTTCCGTCGACATCGTTTGAACAGTCTGGGTCGAAGAGGAAAACACGGTCCCCTGTCCAGCATCCAGTTAACTTGAAAACGCGCCGGACCGGCGCGCGCGGCGAGACTTGTCTGAATTTCGACTACAAAACTGCTCTCCGAAACAGATAGGCCTCAGCTAAAGGACCGTGCTTTCGACGGATTCGAACCTTGACTGAGCCGAAGTTCCCTTCGAACGAACTCCCCTTCCCATTCTTGAGATCCTTCATTCAAACTTCGAGGCATAGAAAAGAGGGGAAACCTGCGTTTCTTGGCAGCCTCCCAAAGCATTTGTGAGTTGTGAATCCATGATAGCACAAAACTTGTTCCATATGGGAACAGCTTTCGAAGTTTAGTCCGATTTACGACTTCCGCAGCTAAGGGCCAATTCAAAAGTCAGTGATTCGACCGTCGTCTAACCCGTCTTATTCCGTTTGCCACGAGAAATTGGTGTCGAGGATCATTCTCTTCATCACTGCCAGTTTCGCGCGGCGGACGATCCCACACAGGCTCCATTTCGTGCTTTGTGTCTCGGGAGCAGGTTTCACGAGGTTTTCGGAGCGGCGTTCGAAATTCACGTTTGAGCAAAAAGAGACCGATATCTTCGTCGATTCGATACCGAAATTCCGTGCACAGAGTTGTTTTACTCAGACGCGGTCCCTTGTGCGATGCCGTCAGAGGAAGCTCCCGGAGAGCGCACGGGTGGCGGAGATTCGAGACAAACAGCTCATTCCTTGTAAGAGAAAGCAGAACAATAGTCATTATGACCCCGCTTAGTTTTGTCCTGGGAACATCATAACGACGTACTCAACCCTTTTGAACTCTGTATTCCTTCCCACAGAACGCTCGTTATCCCCTTCACTGACGCGAATCACTGTAAGATCGTGCAACGGAGTCTGCAAGCTGACCCGGAGCCGGCGCGGAGCCACTGCACGAAGAAGATCGAAGCCGATGGCACCAATCTCCGAGTGTATGTTCCATTTTCATTCAACTTTTCATCCAGTCCTCCGAGCATTCGAATTCCTGCAGAATCATGAGATAATCATCAGACAGAATTGTTCCAGGAGAATCACGGCGAAAGATGTGAAGAATTTACGCAACGCCACAACGAATTTCTTTGAGCTCTTGGATCTGGTTGTGAAAACCATCGAAGAATTCGCCCTCTGAGTTCAACGGATTCGTGGCTAGAAAAGCATGAGTTCACCGTCGCCGCAGCTTTCTCGGTCCGTGCACGGATTCGTTTTGATGGTGTGCGCGCAGATGATGTTCATCACATACCTTGCCTGGGCATACGTGCCGTCCAGTGTCTGGCACAGCTTCGGCATCACTTACCTTCCGGATAAATATTGGGCGATAGCGCTGCCGTCGTGGTTCATTGTCACCATAATAACATTTGCTTGCTGCATCTATCCTGGATATATGCTGACATGTTCTCCTAGAACCATAAATCTAGTTGAGGACAGTGTTTCTGACTACAACGTCGTCCAGCCCTTTGATGGGGTCGACATTGAACCCTTGAGAGATATTCCACTCTCTGACATGAACAAAATTCTGTACAAAATAAGAAAGTAAAGATGTGTGTCTGTGATCATACACTTCAGAAAACATTTGAATCATTTGGGGAAGGGTCCGCGTGATTGGATCTAGAGTTCTCGTACTAGATCTGAATAGAATGGACATCAATTTTCGAAAGATCTCGAGGAGGTGTCTACGCTCCATGTATCGCGAAAATTCCGTAATCTCGTAATAATTTCCGTACTCTCTGAAATATTTTCCTCACCGACGCATGGCGTCTCCAAGCTCCCCTCCAAGACTTGAGCCCTTTGAATCATCCTGATAGTTCATTTGAATGCCTGGAATGCCGGGCCCTATGAATAACCACTGGAGCTGAGATATTGCTTTATTATCAGAATCTTCCTCAACCCTCCCAATATTCAATTGAATGAAATATCATCAATATGGTCGAACTCCCACCAACTTGACCTCGGATTGATGGAGGGTGATTGATGAATATTTTGTCTGATATTCCTAGCTCCAATCATTATGCATGCGTCAACCCATCTCTCTACTTTAATAGATGAATTATGAAGATTGGTCGATGCCTGAACGTCTGAGCTCCGGGTCCTGACGTCGTGTGTTTCCGCCGTTTCAGCGAGGCCACACGGCAAGCATGCGACGCCGACGTCCAAGGCGTCAGTCGAGTATTCATCACTATTCGTTCCCCTGGCCTCTGCCTACTTCCTCAAAGAGATCTTCCTCGGAGTCGTCAACGTCCACGCCAACGTCTACTCGAGTGTTTCTCAATCGGCGCTGCTGTCACCAAAAATTGAAAATAGTCTTTCGGGGTTTTTAGGACGCATGAGGAGGAATAATAGCTTTCGAGTATTTATACTGATCCCCCCAATGAGAACAGCTGCGGATAGAAGACTGGTTCTCCAAAGAAGTTTATGGCACTCATGGAGATCCACGGCTATAACACAGCCGTCTAGGAGAGTCCTGGTGAACTGCGTCCTTTTCGCCAGAAATCTTCGTTTTGCGGAATATGGTTGAGCACGATGGCTCAGATTTGTTTCGGACTCCGAGCAATTCGTGTTTCATTAGAAATCCGGTCTTTTTGCTCCGCGGATGAAATTGCGAATAAAGAGATTCAGCGCTGAGTCGCCAATTCGTCGACAGCGAGTTGCACACCATTCTGATGGAAACAAATTGCGGAATTAAAGGATCGAAGCCTATTTCCCATCTCCACCGAAAATGGTGAAACTCTGAACAAATCGCTCTAAGCATCTAACTAAGTCCGGACAGTTTTCCGGACATTGCTCGATAATATTCGCGAAGGGAAATATTCGGCAATATCCGATTTCGCCGAATCATACCGAGAGCGAGACATTATGCGAGAAAAATCGGTAACGCAAATGATTCGGAAATGATTTTCGAAAATATATTCCACATGAAATCTGCGCCCAAGAAACTTGTGAAATACAAACATCAATACATATCCATTTTTGGAGACGAGAGACAGTAGATTCTAATCGGGAATCTCGGAATACACGGTGTCGTATTTGAACAAATCGAGCTCATATTCTGCTGCATATTTATCCCCTTCGATTGCAAATGTAGGACCCCCGTTTCCCGCGTGGTAATGACAGAGAAAAATGCTCACCCGAAATCTTGAATTCTTCTCTTCATGATCAGCCCGAAACAACCTCTTTCATCCGATTCCGCCGCGGAACTGCTTGACACGGTATGAGCGAAATCTCATGGAGCCGCTAATGCGTTTCCTTTAAGCAACCTCTTGTTGCCAACGCCTAGAAATTTCAGTTCAGCATCTCTCGAGACGGTGTGTTACAAATTCCAGCAACTTCTAGCGACTGGGGCCGACTTTCAAATTCCATCATGGTTGAGCTCTTCATTCTCCTTCACCTCGGTTTATCGGAGTTGATTTTATCGCATTGGGGTAAGGGAGAACTTCGGCGGGAAGACTGAGGTTCTGGAAGATTCACTGCTCGAAGCATTTCGACGGATGAGTCGACGAAGAAAGCTGCCATCTCGCGCTACGCACGTTTCCCCATGCGGCAGCCGTGAAACCATTAGGTCGCCCACGCCGAGGACGTGAGCGAGAACTTTCGAGAATACTTCTTCTGTTGCAAAGGAGTATTCCTCTACCTCTACCAGCGTATTCGGCTGAACCTCGCTCTCGAAAGTGTCTGATCAGCGATAGGACCCGAGCCGCTATGGAATTAACATCTGGAGAAAGCTGGGCGCTCATTGACCGACGACGCGTCGTGAATAATCTTCCGTTGTCTGCACGAATTTACACCGGATGCATCATGCACGAGTGACGTTTCTCGAGCTTCTCGCGGAGCAGAAAAATCTGCCGGTGAATCACGCGGGTACGTGCCCACAAACGTCAATGTCGTTAAGCTAATGCTACCGACGCCGCTTTCGTTAGACAAGACCACCCTGAATACGCGTTCGTCCGTTGGTGGCACTGCTGCTTCTGCTAAACGAGAGATTTGGCTCGTTCCGGCTGAATTCGGATTCGAGCTGCAGGCGTTCTTGGCCGAGAGGAAAGTGTGCCAAAAAAAGTTGTCTTTGCCATTCAATCCAAGCGAGCTGTACAGTACTCCAATGCACACTCTGGCAGACGAGACCGAGGCCGGACTCGTTTCGACGAACGTGTCGCGAATCCTTACCAGCGCCTACTGGAAATATCGAGAATATACCGAAAGTTGTGTTCGCTCCAGAATCTCATCGAGTGTTCAATATCGCGTCGGGTTGTCGAGAGACCAGAGAACGCTTCCAGCCCACAGGATCGTAGTCGTGGAACTCAGGAAGTCGGTCTGAGTGAGACGAAGCAGGGCAATCCATCAGGTCTGGTCGGACTTCCGTCAACGAAACAGACCCCAGCTTTATTTTCGACTTGATTGGCCAACGAATTGTGAAAGTGATCTATGACGCAGATCGGGACACTTTATGGTGATCGTTAGAATCCTCGAAAGCTGTCCACCATCTGTCTCTAGGAACGGAGGATTCCGGAACTGCGAGAAACTCGTGAACAGTTGGATGAATCGAACGAATTTCATTCCAGAGAATTGGAGATTGATTCAGAACTCGGAGAACTGAAAACGATTCGTTTCATTGGCGAGCACCGACAAAAACTATCAAAACCAAATCCATCTGTCGATAGACAGGAAGATCTGGTGAACACGCTTCTAGATTCCGTATCCAGATCGGACGACATGACGAAACCTGTCACGAGACCGTCATTAATATCGTATCAAAACAGTACACGACCGGAGCTGACAAAAAAAAAACTACCATATCACCGACCACTATTGAATTATTGAAACCGGTCGAGTGTCAAAAAAGGAGGAACGTGCGGCGATCTTTTTGGAAGACGTAGGAGGGCCTCTTGCGGAATACGCGAAAAACCGTTGAAAAATGCCGAGAATGTCAGAGCAGTTCGGATGTCTCCGTGAATGGCTACAAGAATGGAGCTAGCCCATAATCTGAGCAAACTATGAATTTGAAACCGATGGATATTTCTATGCGAGCCGCCGGCGAGCGTCACTGCCGCTGCTTCTGGCGGGTATCTGGTTGTCTCAGAATCCGTTCCTCTTTGACGTCGTCGTCGTCTTTTTCAGCGGATTTCTTTGTTGGCTCCACAATGCACATTGTGTGCTCAGTGTACGTAGAACTCCATCGTCACGGCCACGAACCTAGCAGTGGCTTTTCACGCTGTCCGGTGCTGTTCCAGTTCGTGTGGCGAGGGGATGTCGATTCCACGATCCCGGGAGTCCGTACAAGATGTTTCAAAACTATCGAGAAGATGACTTCTCATGGAACTTCGATATCGAAGCGATTAGAGAACAAGATCGTGTGGAATTCAAGGCTGGATTGAGTAGCGGTATCCGAAAACATTCAACTTTCGGCCTTTGGTGCATTCTCACAAACGGCATGCTCTGCTGCGGCTCAAGTGTTAGATCGCTCACGGTCTCCTACAACCCATTAATTTCACAAGAGGCATGTTCCCGTAAAAACTTCGCACTTACGCAGAGGATGCCGGACAAGCAAGTGGTCACGAATCCAACAAAACCTGAAAGATGCGTGAGAGCGAAAGAAAGCAGTATTTCGACGGAGCCGCCGTTCCCATGGAACTCTGGCATCTATGAGCACTGGATACTGCCACAACTCAGTGACCCCCTCCGCCTTGTCCAACACCCTCCCCCCCCCCCACCCCGGTACGAGCCTCTATTCGACAATACGAGAAAAGAGTATCTAGGACATTGCCTGTCAGAGTCCTTTCGAGTCTCCTTGGATAAGTGTCTCTGTCGATTTCAGCTCTCACTGTGAACGAAATCGTGTTCCGTAGCGTACTGCTTGCGAATGCACTGGCGCGCTCTCGTGGTCAAATATGTTTGACTTCTTGTTCGATCCAGCTACGTGTTGAATACGATTGGGGATCCGGTTCTTTCCTCACGAAGGAGTTCATGATACATTTTTGAGGGAAGTGCATGTTCTCCTCCATCATTTCGAATGTCGTCGTTTTTTGATCTTACAGGTCGCTAGATGTGCTCTGTCTGTCACGCAAGATGCACAGAACGTTGACCACTTCCGACATGAATCGATCAGCCGTGACATCAGTTCACGTCGAAAACAGTGCGTCTGATGAATATTGATCAGGTTATGTCGACAGACACGAGAAACATATTTTGCACACTGGAAACATTGTTTAAAATTCGGACATGTTATGAGTGACTTCCTTCGGATTACATCGACTTCGAATCAAGGCTTTCTCGAGCTAGTTTTCAGGTCCACCGATGAGCCTCGATAACTTTATCTTGAAGAAAAAGCAAAATCAGATGAACACTCTCCGTAAACTAGATTTTTTCGTACACTGTCAGTGCTTCGTTGTCTGTTTCGAGAGAGGAGAGAAGAGAAGCGGGAAAATGAAACTCAAGCAAACATTAGCTGCCGGATCGGTAGATTTTCGATAGAGCGATCGTACCTCAGAAAAAGAAGAACAGAACAGTGATGTCAACTCAGAGTTTCGGGGAACCACGATTCATCGGTGACTTCGCCCACAGAATCATTTCGGAGCAAATATTCCGATGATGTCTTTTTTGAAACCAAAACGACATGCAATAACTATTAGTCTTCAGTTGTCCACCGGTTCGATCCTCGTTCCAGTGAGGCGAACCATGAGGAATTTGAATCCACCGCAAGAGCAATTCAAAAGCGATCGATCCGTTTTTCATCGCTTTTGCATGGCATTCACGCACGGTACCCATCGGGGTCCGCATTTCAAACAATGAGGGCTTCTGCCAACAAGAAACTCGTTGCTCGCCGCCGCCGCCGCACTGCTCCGTCACGAAAGACCGCCGAATTCGAACATCGGACACCAAAACATCCATCAAAGATTGATGATTTTGATAAATCGAGTTTTTGTTAAGCGATTTATGATACATTTTTGTCTCACCACGTCGAGCATCCATCCCCTATTTGCAGCATAACAAGAGCAGTTTCTTACTAGCTAAACCTATTCTCAGGATTGTTTGACGCGGCTCCATCAAAGCTATCCCAAAGGTTAAACATTCATTCAATGCGATCCTCGAAACGGCCGAGCTGAACGAGGATTTTCTGAGCGAATTTTCAGACTTCCGACGTCAGAACACAATATTCTGTGGCCGTGGGAGGAGAGGAAAGCGTAGTTGAACGCAATGGCAAGCTACGGCGATTTCCTACGAGCCCCGGAACTCAAGTCCTCGGTGCTTTAGGTACGGAACCCATGACGCGCTTCATCAATGATTTACTTCGCCGACTTTACTGAATTTCTGAACCGGCAGACAGCCGGTCGCTCGGACCGACGCTTCACGTCGGCTCCTGCGATGTTTCAGAAGACCACAACAAGTGCTTTTTTATTGCGAAAAATTCACGCAAAGTGAAGTAGTATGCGATAGTTCAGGCCAACTGGGAGGAATTCCGTCGGTTAGGTTCTCGTCAGAATTCCGAACAACAATAATGATACTCTCGAAGATGATCACAGAAAAGCCACTGAACTATACATATGAACCGATGCTTCTATGTCCGGAATTCCAGAAGTCATCTCTTGTCGTCGTCGTCGTCATCGTCGTTGTTGAAAATGGCGTTTTTCTTCGTTTTTTTTTTTACGAGTCCCGAACCGTAAGAGCGGACAGAGTTCATTGATGTCGATGATTCAAACAGAGGGACGCCAAGAATGGCAGTCGACAGCTTGACTACTTGTTGGTGTTCGAAGTCCATTTGCTCGAAAAGTGGAAAGGGAAAAGCGTCTTCGACGAATAGTCAACGAACGACACAGCACAACAACAAGCTTCATTCTTCGTAGCAGCCGCGCATAATATGGAAAGACTTTCTACTATGTCTATGAACAGGAAGGAATGCCATTCTGGTGAGTGCTGCCGCTGCCGTTGTCGTGGCGGTTCCCGCAGAGCGTGTGCTCGGTTCGATGAAGGAAAAAAGGAGAGAAGACTTTCGTTCTTTCGTTGTCTTCGTCATTCCACGAGTTTTTGGCTTCAATGATTTCGCTTCGCAAGAAGAGCAAAACGAAATTTCCGAAATTCGACATGGGGCTCCGGGGGAGGGGTGCCCTCCTAGGACCGATGAAACTCTTGCCCTGGAGACTGAAAATGATATGACGACGACATTGTGAAGGGAAGAGAGACGCTGACGATGACGGAGGTCTGAGAGAGAACTTTGCTCCGGGGGAGTCGGGGATTAGAGTAGCTGAAAGAATCAAGTTCGGTAACTCTATTCACACTTGACGCCAATGCAATTTATTTAGGATTAAGTGTTCAAAACGGATGATGACGGTGTCTGTTTCGTTGGTGAGTCGGCGAGTCGATCGATCGATCGATCGCTGGCTCGCCGATCACTGACTGACTGGCTGCTGCCGTCTGCCGCATTATTCGACGACAGTGTTAGACGGAGGCCCCGAGACAAAATAGCAGACTAGAGCGTTTGGTAGAAAAGTCAATTTCTTCCTGATGGTTCCGTCATGACGGCGAGGAGGGTGTCGACGACGACAACAACAACTACTACGTCGGCGGTGGCATCGGCCGCAGCGGCAGCAGCAGCAACAACTAACCATGAAAACCCCAACGATTACACTCGGCTCGTTGTTGCCCAGCAGTAGCGGTGTTGGTTGCAGCAGCCGTGTGATGTCGTGTTCTGAATATGAAGGAAAAAAAAACCACCGATGGAGAAGTAGAGAGAATATGTAAAGATCCGGCATTGTTTGCTCAGCGTGAAGCGTCTCGGACCACACTTTCAGCGATGTGTAGTCACCGGAACGCCCCATATCCTCTTCCCTCCTCCCACTTGATCCTTGCTGCCGAAAGAGGGATCTACTACCGCGGAGGAATCCGATCCAAACACCCTGGTGTCTTTGAGGATCAGAGAGAAGAATCAGAAGCAGACGTCAACAGAAAGGGGAAATCCTGAAATGAATGAGAATCACGGTGTTCCTCACCGCTCGCGACAGCTTGGGCTCAAACTTCAGAGACTGATTGACTGACTGATCGAGACTCCTGCAGCGGAGGCAACGGAAGTCAGCCGAGCGTCTCAGATTGACGCCGATGACGTGATTGTTATCGGTATGTCACGATTATCTTCCATGGATTACGAAGTGCCTCAACAATATCATTAAGCGGTCATTATCATCGTCGACTCTGTTTACTGACACGGCGGATAGCCTTAGTTCCCTTGCTCACTGGACAAGAGCAACTCAGTCCGTTTTTTTCTGTGACTCGAGTTTCGGACAAAAGAGAACTCGACGAACCGTGGTATGGACGACAATCGTGACGTACCGTGGAGAACGTCGGGAGTTCGATACGCGCGCACCGTGTATCGGTTTCACTCATGTTCAAAGTTTACTCTTTTCGTTGACCTTGAGTGGAGACTTTGAACCAGCGATGAGATAGCTGAGAAAGAAAGAGATGGCCAAACTGGTTGCTGCGCCGCCGCCGCCGCCGCCGCCGCCGCTCTGATCTGTTGTTGGTGTTGTCGTGCTCTTTCGAAGGGTTCGTTCAAAGCGTAGAATCGAAAGCGGTCAAAAATGCATCGATCTATGGATGGGTAGAAGGATGGACCGTCGGGCGGATAAGCAGTGGAACGACAGACTTTCGACCGAACCGCACTGCAGTGATTCCGCCCCGACGTACGTTGGAATCCTGCGCTGCCTACTTCTCAATCTGTTTCTCGTTCTGACTGCTAGCCTGCCTGCCTGACCGGTGGTGGTGGTGCTGGTGGTTGTAAGTCGCTGCTGCCGCGGAGCAAGTGAGCGAGCGTATTAATCGACAGAGGCCCCCGGCCAGAGGCCCAAAGGGTTATGGGATGCACGCTAAGAAGACGAAGAGACGACGACAACGACAACGGTGGCCGCTCAAAAACTGAACGAGCGATCGAGACGCCAGAGGAGAAGACAGCACTGCAGCAAGAACCGCGAAAACGCACAGAAAATCTGCTGTCGCAGCCACCGCCGCCGCCAGAATCTGCAGAAGAAACGCCAGCCGGGGCAGGTAGGTACGCTGAGCGGGGAGGATCGCGCGCGCCCTGACTCACCAGATAAATGTTGAGCTTTTTCAGTTTTCGCTAAACGGGACGAACGTGTGGGAAACGTCGCGGCGGCCAACACTACTGGCGCCGCCGCCGCCGCCGCTGAGGGATACTTTCTCTTGTTTTCGTTGTCGACATTTTTTTCTCATATAAAAATGCATGAGTTCCGGGCCTGCTCCATTCTTGAGCTTTTGGCCTGTTCGCAATTCTTCCTCTAGACCTTCAGAAAACTAAGAACGAAAGAGCTGCGCGAAACGCATGGAACAGGAAAACAAAAATTGAATCCACGAGGCCTTTAGAGCTTTGTGAGACACGTGTATGCCGTGGGATCGGCGGGGAAATTACAAGTTTCTAATTTAGATTTTTGTTACTGATATGAGCAGGTGAGCATCACTCCACTCGCTGCGAGGCGTTGTTTTTTGTTTTTCTGTCTGTTGCTCAATATCAATTTAGCCTAAAATTCATATTCTCGAAGCGAGCGTTATTGTTGATGAAGTTCGCGTAAAAAATTAAACACCTAAACTGGGAGGCGGAGCGAGCTCCTCAGGGACTTGACAGACACTTCTTTTGTTGTGCTTTGTTCCCTGATTACCATGTCACACTCTGCTCGAAGCATCGCCGGCCGGTTGAGACACGAGCCCTTCTGCGATTTGGATCAAGCATTCTTGATCGTTTCTCGATTATTATTATTCCTCTACCTCGAGCCCGACGAATTCTTCACATAGCACGAAATCCGAAAGAACGACTGATTTTCGCGAAACTCGACTTCATTCGCCCAAGACGAAATCCGACATGACGAATTCGGAGGGAATTCTCAACGATAGTTTCGTTGGAAATTTTATTCAACTCGATTACAACGACTCTATCAGACAATGGCTACATTCCTACTTCGACCTTCAGCTGAGCGAAATTTTATTTCGCAGAGGTCTCGGTCCCAAGATCGCTTCGACATCACTTCGATTGAGGACTTCCTTTCTCACCAGTTCGTCGGTGAGCGCTTTGAGCTTATCTTGATTCGCCTTCACCAACTCCATCGCTTTATCGTAAGCTTTCCGGACGATGAAAGAGGCGCGCAGGTCCATGGTGTTGGCGAGCTTCTTCGAGTACGGCTTACGCTCGCTGTAGGAGAGCGCCCCGATGCCTGGATCCATTCCGTAGCGCTCGACGATTGCTTTCGCGATTTCCGTCACTTTCTTCAGGTCGTCTTCGGCTCCGGTTGACGGTTGGCCGTAGACGACGACTTCCGCGGCACGTCCGCCAAGAGCCATGCAGATCTGTTCGAACAGGTCTTCGGTGCTGAGCAGTTTCTGCTCGGAGGGAACGTACCTCGCCATGCCGAGCGCACCCTTGCTTCGAGCTATGATGGAGATTTTGAGCAGCTCGTTGGTGCTGTTCATGAGCCACGACACGATGGCATGACCGCATTCGTGAACGGCCACTCGTCGTTTCTCTTCGGGGCTCATCGCGTGAGTCTTTTTCTCCGGGCCGCCAACGACTCGTTCCACGGCATAATCGATATCTTCAGCAGTGACGCTGCGTTTCTTCTCACGTGCCGCGTGCAGAGCGGCTTCGTTGCACACGTTGGCGATGTCAGCTCCACTGAAACCCGGGGTCAGCTGCGCCAAACGCTCCGAGTACCTCGATGGAAGCTGGTCCAGGACGATGGTGCTCAGGTGCTTTTCGTAGATCTCGATCCTTTCCGCGAGGTTCGGCATATCTATCAGAATGTGTCGGTCTAGTCGACCTGGTCGCAGGAGTGCACTATCTAGGATATCCGCTCGATTCGTAGACGCCAGCAGGACGACACCTTCCTTGGAAGAAATGCCGTCGAGCTCGACTAGGAGCTGATTCAGTGTTTGATCTTCTTCACCGCTGCTGAAACTTTTATCGCTGCGCTTGCGGCCGAGGGCGTCGATCTCGTCGATGTAGATGATGCACGGGGCCCGTTTGCGTGCTTCTTGGAAAAGATTTCGGACTCTTTTCGCACCGAGACCGCCGATCATTTCGATGAACTCAGAACCCGCCATGGCCAAGAACGGGACTTGAGCTTCCGCAGCCACAGCCTTCGCCAACATTGTTTTGCCGCAGCCAGGAGGGCCCAACAGGAGAACTCCTTTGGGATATTTTGCTCCGAGTTTTTTGTACTTTTCAGAATCCTTGAGGTAATCGATGAATTCCCCGATTTCCACCTTGGCTGCGTGGCAACCAGCGACGTCAGAAAAGCGAACTTTGGGTTTTGTCGAAGCGATAGTGTGGTCCACTACAGTGAACTTGGCACGGCCCATCTGACTGAACATGTCCATGCCCTGCTTAGGACCAAGCTTCCTCAACTTCGAAAACAGCCAAGCGCATACCAGTCCGGCAAGTGCTAGTCTGACTAACGTAGAACTTACACCTTCGCGTGTATAGATCAGCGGCACGGAGCCCTGCATTACACCTAGTTGTCTCTCAGCTTCCCGAAGTTTTGCTTCAAAGTGTTCGAGGCTGGCAATCCTCATAATGTAGAGCTGGCGTGGAGCTGGTCTTCCCTTGACGATCGCTCCGCGAGCCAACTTTATAAAAACATGTTGGTATCCAGGTCGGACACTTATGCTCTCGACTTCTCCTTTGGCGAGCATTTCATGATAGAACTCGTTCCACGACACCTCCCTGCTTTGCTCCTCGTCCTTGCCTTCCTCAGGACCGGTCAAGAAATGCATGAGAATCTCTGAAACTACCCAAAAACCGATAAAAAATGCCAAAAAATTGGGTCCCTTCTGCTCTTGGTCCTCTGAGCTCTTGTTCTCTGACTTCGACTCGGAGCTCTTGTCGGATTCCTTCGGATTTCCGTCACCTTTGGGCTGAGAACTGAGCAAACGGTACTGAAGAGCAAGTCCATGATGATGAGAGCTCAGACTGCGCTCGAGTAGATGTTTCGCTGCACGAACTCGGAGATGGAACCTTCTACTGGCAGAAGGCGAGAGCACTATTGACCGATGTCCGCCTGACGTCAAGAACAAACGCGAAAAACTTCGTAACGACATTGTTTTTGAGCACATCGCGCATCGAACACAAGCAGCAAGGCGATGCGACTGACTCTGGAACGAGGAGCGCAGAGGCATCAGCGGTGGCTACCCTACGCGCGCGGTAGAACAGCGAGCTGATACACCTACATATCACGAAACCGTAGAGAGCAAATTACGCCGTCGACTCGTTTCCTGCTCTCAACAGATTTCTCCACATACATCGCAAATAGCAGCTTCAAGTGATCATCACCCGTTGGATGCTTGAGTTACATTCTCATGTGAGCGACGACGGCATCAAGAGGAACGGGTTCAGGACCTTATAGGGTGGATTATTATCGGTTCTTGTCAGCAGCCTTCGACAAAGATAATTTCCAGGAGTCTTCCATATTCGATGACACACTCCCTCATCTCCGGGTACTTCCAGTGTCGCGACTGCGTGAATCATTCTCCGCTGCGCCGACAACCGGAAGAGTTGCTTGAGAACGTCCATTGTGTCAGCACAGATTCGCTCCTGTTGATCGGAGGACATCGGGGATAGTTGGATTTCCGGATGGATGGATGTCCTAAACGTTCATCGATTCACAATCGAATGATATCCAGAAAGTGTGCCTCGCACAGACTTTCATTCGAAGGTACGTGGCGGTCAGCATTTCCACTAAACAGAGGGCTGGTTTACTTCGATTCGAACTCAAGTTCCCAGAAGTACAATTTAGCATCAAGTTCACCGTGTGATCGTTGAAAACATCGATCGCCTTCAAATGTTTCCTTCTCTGTTGTTCAGCCCTAGACCGTTTATCTGCCTCTGCGTCGATTCGCCCGTCAATCTTCCTCCTTCTTCTTCTAGCTTTGTGTTATTCCGCCGAACTGTCTTTTTCGAGCTACGGAGGATAAGGATCCAGCCTGCAAAATTGAAAACAAAAGAAGCGCCAGAAAACAAGTGTGTTTTTCTTGTCCTGCGTGAGGCTTGGGCGTACATTTCAGCTATTTCGTGTCTTGCCATCTGTTGATGGAATGAACTAGCGAGCATCGACCACCAACTAGGGTTGGGTTCGAAGAGAAAATAGGCTTAAACTACATTGAATTCAAGCAAAGACCAATCCCATATTTTTCATCCGACAGCTAAAGTCTCTGCACCTTCGCACGCGGTGCCGCCGATAAGGGAAATATTGAGCGGTGGTAGTTTTGAACGAAGATTCAAACCTCTTTCGGACGGGTAAAAACAGTTGGAAGGAGAACTCTTAAACGGATGAGCGGCTCGCTGGAAGGGAGAGAGGAGAGAGAGGACTTCAACGAAGCACAACGCAGAGTCGATTGAGAAACTTTTTGTAACATTCTATCACTTCTTGTTTTTGGAACGGTCGAATCCTTCCACTCTTGTCCGTCACTAAGTGGATAAGGCGAGTGTCAATCACAGGCTGGTAAAGCCGCTCACAGAAGTCGAGTGAACTGAAGATCATCAGATTCTGAAGACTCTTTGCGGAGTCATCGGCAGAGGGCGGAAGATGCGCTCACAATCAGAGTTGCAGTTCCGATTCTGAACAAAAGATGAATCGATGTAGTTCTGGTTCAGTTTTCGAAATGGACTTGCTGCCTAGATCCCGTAGCGCGAATAAGGAGATACGTTGAAGGTCCACCGGTTCGGAAACCACTGCGTTGGGAATCGAAAGCGACCGTCAGCGCCGATCCGAAGAACCAAAACTCTGAATTCTCTTGAAGACGCTCTTCATGTTCTCAAGAGCGGCCCGTGATGCGAAAAGTCGCAGAATCCTCTGAAATCGGTGAAGTCTCACCCGCTGGATCTCAGGATTCCAAGACCTCCGCCGCGCGAGAAGGACCGAAGCCCTGTTTTCAACGATTCTTCAATTCTCGATCGAAGAATGTGGCGCTGAAGCCGATGCGAGCGTTTTGGAAGGGCCGCAGGAGCACATCGGAATCAAAAACGAGAGTATCGTAAACACACGGCGGCTCGGTTGTTGTCGTTACACAACTCAACGGGCGGAAAAGGATGATATCATATGTAACAAAGTACAACGGGCGACGGTTGCTGGCTGGATAACCGGCTGGCTGTATAGCTGGATGGATGGATGGCTGCCTGGCGTATTTCCATAGGGGCAGCGCGTTCTAGGTGAGCGTAGCGAGCGCATTTTTCATGAGCTCACATGTTTGCAATCAGAGCGTCATGACTGACAGATGGTTTCATTTTCCTACCAGCTCGGTTCCAATGTTGCGAAGCAGGAGCGGAACGTACCGAGTATCTATCAGAAACATGCAGGACCACCACTGCCGATCGAAGCACCGACCGACCGACTGCCTGCTGATGGACGGACCGAAAAACCGAACGAGCGAGCGAGCAACAGTAACTTCTCCCGCAAGAGCAGAAGCCGGCGATAGCGATGGTAAAAGAAAAAAGAGTAACGAAGCAGCCGCTCAGATGCTTTAAGATAAAATACAAAATGAGAGCAACAATTATATGAGCGATTCGTTGGGGGAAAATTATCTCTGTCGACGACAAAAAATCTCAGCGGCTTTTACACCGCGCGTGCGAGAACAGCCACCAGAAGCAGTGTCGGCGGTGGCGGTGGAATTAACACCACCTCACCATCATCGGTATCAACAGCTCTGGCAAAAGTGAGCACCTTCAGTAATCGTCGGATCCGGACCCTGTGCCGGTCTCCTGATTCACGTTCGGAGTTCATTACTCGCTGGGGGCAGCTGGTCGTCGTCGAACGGTTCGGAATCTCCTTAGAGCTGTTTCTATTGGCCCATAACTTTCACATGGTTCCTGTTCGTTATCTCGTCGGTTTTTCGGTCATCGTATCGAATTTATCGGCTGTTAGTTTCTTTTGTTTCACTTTGTTCTTCTATCGGCCGAATGACGACTTTTTACGACATCCTGAGAATTCGAAAGGCGCCGAAAAACTCGTCCTAATGTCTTGATTACGCTGCTTCAGAAACAGATGCTTCGGAGGAGCAGTGACCCGAACGCTGTTGACATGAAAACTGTGACTGATTGAATGCTATGAGATCTGGATTCCAGTCTGAGCCGTCGCTTCCTGAGCCATTCTCGGAACTTTGGAGAGAAACCTCCTCCGAAATTTCCGAAAGACATTCTCTCCCACGAAATATCTGTCCAAATGTGGACGTCTTGGAACGTTCGCCGAGGCTCCGTGCCGTCGTTTTGAAGTTCAGGACACTCGAAGCAAAACTTTGTTGATATTCCAGAAATGTATCTATCACGTCGTGTGTAAAACTGTGGTGAATATCGCGGCGCCGTTTCAAAAGATCAGCGACTGAGGGCGCCGCGATTCGCCAAGGGCTGCACGTTACACGAAATGCATAAGAGACGAAAATCGTCCAAGTTTACACCCGTGAAGGCTTTTCTCGGAACCATTCATCACAAAAGCTGTTTTGAAAATTCCGCCCGCCTGAGTTGGATCGCGAGCTTCTCGATCTCAATTCATTGTTGCTATCGCCGTCTCCATTGAGTCTTGAAGAAGTTTGGCGATACGGTGCGCGCATCGCTCTTCAGTGATAACCGTTCCGAGTTCCAGAAAATTAGAATCTCGGTTTACTGGAGCTTTTTTTTTTGGACGCTTGATTGGATCACCGGAATTTGATGGATCTATCCACGCCGGAGTCGAAGCAGAACACGAACGACAACAGGAGGATCGACGAGAATCGAATCGCTCAAACAATTAGCTCGGAGAAAGAATACGAGATAACGGAGGAGGAAATGTCGATGGCGACGGAAAGTTATGTAACAGGAGAAGGAATGAAAAAAGGGTTTCTGAAATCAATTATCTGAAAAACTGCGGTTCCGGGTAGCCGGATATCAACATCATCATCATTCAAGAGACACGTGATGTCCGGCAGAAGTTCTTCTGTTGAGCGATTGAGCGAAAACAGCACCTTTGACATTTGACGAAGGAAAACTTGAAGTCTACCACCGTCCACGATCTCTTGGTTTGGGGTTGACAAACAACGAAGATGACGTGCGAGTTGATTGAGGAGCTTATAATACTCTTTCGGTGCTCAATTTTCCCAGCAACTCAACCAGGTCGACATAAATCTTCGGAGCGACGCCGACGTCCGCGTCGACGACTCTGTAAATTTCACCTCAAACCGTTTCCTGCCGCCGCCAGCCGTCCGTCCGTCCGTTCGACGTCAGGAGCCCACCTGGTTACTCGGCACCGGGTTCTTGTTTGAGTTGCTTTTTTAGAGATTTACAACCTCTGGATTTGCATTTTTTCCGAATTACGGATCCCATTACTTCTGCGAAGACGATCGAATTCCACACGTGAGAGAGCTGGATCGTGATCACGGCACCGGAAAAACGATGCCATCTAAATCAAAGCGAGGACGCAGACAGACTGACTGATTAACAACACCCCATAGTGGTATCATAAAAAGTGCCAAATTCCCCTTAATCAGGCCCAGATCTCTGTCACGCTGCAGGTGGACGAAATTTTCAGGGACCGCGTGGCTTGTCAACAACGATGGCACTTTTTCTCTTATGGACAGAAACGCGGGGGAGTGTGAGTTTGAGGTTAATTCCAATTCTCACAGGTGAGTCGCTTGCTCTGTACATCCAATATGATTACTATTCGGAGAAACATCGTTGTCGTTTAGTGTTAACAACCGGGGAGTGTCTTTGGAACGTAAACGCCAAAGCCACAACGACAAGCGACGGAGCGACGGAGGGATGACGTCACGTCTCTTCTTTCACACTTTCACCGAGAGGCTGTGGATGTGGGCTCCGAGTGGAGAAGGTTGACAGAAGAAACGAATTAAATCCCCACGGCTACGTCGGTCGGACGGACCGGTTTGGGGAGAAACAATTGAGCGTTCAAAGTTATCCTATAGTTCTTCATCTTCTTGTTCGTTTTGGCATCTGTCGAGTCGTTGAAAATTATCCCACTACTTCAAAACGTCGTCAACGAAGGCTTCACGTCTCTGACGAGAACGAGCCCTACGGATGAATCTATTGAGATCATCAGACGGACGGACGGACGGACGGATGGATGGGCCGGGCCAGTCGAGTCGTCGGGGACGGCCGAGCATACAGAAACTGAACAGGAGATGAAGTTATTTTCCGAAAATAAAGAAGACCGGAGCTGAAAATGAAGTGACGGTTATGCCTCCGCTATTGCTGTCATTGTGATGCTAGCCGCCAAGCCAAGCAGCAAAGCGGCCGGCGAGTCAGCCAGCCAGCCAGCCAGCCAGCAAGCACCGGAGTAAGCTTGAGGTGGCAAAAATTGGCAACGACGTTTATGCTGTTAGGAAAATGACGCGAGAAAAGATGCGCGCCATGCTACATAAATTTTATGTTAGCTCGATTTTATGTTGGGTGGAGACAGACAGGCCGAGAAGCGAATTCGCTTTCCAGTCAAAAACAATTTCGCGTTTTCGCGGAGGCGGCCGACCGCGGAACGGAGCTGAGCGACCACCGTTTGAGTGAAGTCAAGCAGGCGAGCTCAGGAGATTAAAGAGCTAAGAAATCGACAAACAACGAGAAGTTGCCGGAGAAACTGCTCAACGCCCGAGCGGCTGTTGGCCTGATTGGCCCGTTGTCCTTGACGGCCGTGCCGGAACTCCACCTGGGAACGCGAACTGGGATTTTTGATTTGTGCTCGAGCAACAAACCACTGATGACGTGAATTCCTGATTGCGGCGTTCCGCGGAAATTCTGTGACTGTTTACACCTACTTCTACCTGGTATTCTTGACTTATCCAGGCAACTCCCCGCCGCAATAGAACATCATTTTTCCTCGAAACGCACCGCGGACTGTCCCAATAGAGGATTGCGACCTGTACTCGTGTCTATGGCGTCTTCAAGTGTCTTGAGATGTTTTGCACTCTTTGCCGTTCCCATTCTCAAAGTGCTTTCTTCCTTTCTTCTTTTTTGCGAACTAAGAACCATGAATCATCTTCAGCTGATTCGAACAGCCTTGAAGAAATCTATATTTGTCTTGCGTAATCGCGTCGACGTCAAGCATAACGTGATCTCGAACGGCGCGTTCGCGGAAACGGTGTCTTCCATTCGTCTTGACAGCGACGTTATTCGAAAGATTCGAGCTCGTTTCCACTCTGGAGTAACTTCAGTCCTCGGAAGCTTCTAATTGAGTGATTGTTTATTGCATGGTAATCGTATCTGGCTCCACGACTCCGTCATTCTGATATGTAGCTCAGATGACAGCAGATAAGCATTTCACAAATCACTAAATACGGATCTGTCGTTTGGCACGTGAACAGAATTCTCAGCAGAAAACAAAAGAATTCCAGTAGCGGCAGCGGCGGTGACCGACAAGTGCCGAACAAAACACGTCATTTCTGTGAGGCTTTTCCTTTGTCCCTGCATCGTCTGCGTTTAGGTTGCTCGTTTGTTTGATTGGTCTGTTTCAACGTAATTCTGCCCGGACTTGAATCTGTCCTCTATGTCAGTAACAGAAACAGTTTACTCTCCAAACCCAAGATGGTTATGACTTTAGAAGTGTTCGTTGATGACGATTCGATGACATCATCAGAGTCTGTCTGTCAGGAAGGAAACCGTAACAGGGACAATCGATTGTCCATTAACCGAATTTCTTCCTTGATCAAAAGGTGCATGATTGATGGAGGCCTTGCAGGTTGCAATGCGGCATTCCAGGACAATTGATTGATGAATACAGAAGTTGGATTAGATTGAATCCGATTCAGACCTCACTCACTCAGACGAATCGAACGGACAGGTTGGAGATCAACGTTTCGAGACGTCTGGAGTCCATCCTCATTTCAATCTTGGGATTCATGATTGATTGTTGTTGGAATCAATCAGAAACCGTTGGTTACTAAATGTGATAATTGAGTGACCGAAGATCGCATCCAATTGATGGTTAACGCATTGGTTCGTTCTATACGAATGAAAACTCTGAAAGAAGTCAGAAGAGAACTATGTAGAATTTGATGAAATTTCCCTGAATCAGGAGATCTGATGCTTTGATTCAAGTGGCATGTACAACGAATGCGTCCACGATCACCTTCGGCGTTCTTCGTTCCTTCGGTCTGAATTAAGGCTGCCCAAATCTGAGCATGGGGCTTAGATTCGGAAGAAAGGCACTTAAATTTGTCATTGGTCGATGATTGATGATCGCTGAAGCTCATATCGGAATTATAACTGTCATTGAAGAATCCGTTATATGAAGCCGAAATGGAGAAAAGCTCCCAGGGGAGCTGGCTGGCTGACGTCGTTTCTCGAAGAGTGCTTCGTGAGAAAAATCAGCCCAGCATTCCCAGTCTGCAATAGCGCTTTACAATCTTTCTCACGTTCATCAACCGACTCACTCACGATTAGTGATCATTCAGTCTCTTGGAGTGATTCCAACTGACAGGATTGTTGTCGGGTCAATTATAAAGATATCAATTCGAGCCTTCGTTCATTCTCTAACGTAATAGACACCGCGTATTAGCTATCAGCTGCTCGGATGCCTAAGCGGAAAGGAATTCACCGATCTACATATTTTCCACATGTTTTAGGAGCTCACCAAAACAAAGTTTGGAATTTCACGGATAAATTCCTGAGCTAGCGGCCAGAGATCATGTAAATCATGCCTGCGTCTTAGTCGACCGACCGACCGAACGAACGAACGACCGGCTGACGAGCCAAATGGTCGACCAAATTGGCGACGTCCGTTTCTTTAGTTTCTGAATGAGTGTATGAATAGGTCGACCGACTAACGTATCTCGACGTCCGATACGTCCGACTAATCACCGCTTATCACGTTTCAGTCTCGAGTTGGCACTGTAGGCGAGTCGGCGGCGGCGTCGCCTTTCGATTCTCGCATGATCTCGAGAACCGTAAGAGATCCAATCGCCGAACTCGAAAGTTCCCTTCGATCGTGTACTCTCCTTCTTCGACGTCGGACGGAATCGATAGAACGAAACAATCACCTGACCGAACCGATAATAATCGACGGAGACCGCGTCCTGACAGGAACCGTATCTCAGTACTGTCGATTTGTCAGAATCCGTGGAGTCTGAAAAGTGCATCGGAATTTCTAGATGGTCAGTCCACCGATCGGCTTTCGAAAGCGTCGATCGATCGATCAGTCAGGGTTTCGTTCATTCAGTTGGGGCCTGCCGTGTAGCAAAGGGTTGGTGGCGATTTTTTCGAGCGAGGTGTGGTCGCTGCTGCCGCCGCCGTCGTTGTTTTGTCACATCAATGGCTCTTCCAGGAAGCCCAATGGAATGTGCGTTCAAAAAGCCAACCAAACACTCAGCGAGTCAGTCAGTCAGTCAGTCAGTCAAACGGGCTGGCGGGTGGGAAGGCAGGCAGCAGGCAGGCCGGCGACCGTCGGGCGCAAAACCCTATGCTGGTAACTGTAGCGGCGGCGGCGGCGGCGGCGCGATTTGCCTGGAAGACTGGTGACAACGGCGGCGGCATGTTAATGTTGCTCTATAGTTTCAGCGGAAACTTGAATGTCAAGGCGAGTCTGGCGGCTAGTCAGTCAGCAGGCCAAGCACTCATCCAGCGAGTAAAGCAACCAGAGAAGCAGTCCACACGCCCGACAGAGGAAGGCGTCTACCCGAGCTTGTCGGGGCCGGTTATTCTCTTTGTCGAAAGAGAGAAACAGACCCCGGTCGTTCAATCTTTACCAATCACTTCCGACGAATTGGAGACTATTTCCACAATGGATGCTCTGATGACACGGCGGCGAGGAGTTCTGACATTCTAGAAGGGACTAGATCCTGAATTCTGGTTCAGGATTTCGTTCTAGCCCTTGATCCTTCCGTCGTCTGGAATACTTCGGAGAAACGTTTGTCGCCGAAGCTTCCCGAACTTTCCCACAGGGACGATTGAATAGCATTCAGGTTGGCGCGGAAGTCAACGAAACATCGTGAGAGTCGGTTCCGTGAGATTTTCAGAGTAGAGATTGTTTCACCCTCGCTCACCGAGATTGTAAATAGTTCCCGGAAACCACGATTTCTTTCCGCGAATCGCAAGTATGTGTTCCAGAAGAAAGGAAAGGAACGATTTCCACGTAACGGGTGTGTGCGACGCTTGTCGGTCTGTTCGACGTTCGCTCATTCGGTCTCGCCTCGCGATTTTTCTTCGTTCTCTCTCGTCGGGACGTCAAAATGCTTGGTCTGCAGAGGCCAAAGCTTGGGCACAACGAATAATCCTATCCTGGAAACTCCTGAGAGCCTTTAGGTTTGGTGAGAAGATCCAAGTTCCAGGAGCAATGAAAGAAGATTCACTATCAGATCGAGGAAAATTCCGACAAAGAGTTCGAGACGAAAACGAATCACGAGCATTTTTTCGTCTACAAGCCTGGCCACGCAATCAAGCACGCCTTGCTAGCAGCGGCAGCGGCGGCACTGGATCCGATGACGGCAACGATTGCTGGCGCTAATCATCATATCAGATGCGAGGCGCTTCTACATCTACCCAGCTAGCCAGCCTGACTACCTTAAACGAATGCCAGACAACTTTAGCTAGAGTGCAAGCTTCTGCTCGGGCAGGTCAGCTGGTAGGCAGGCAAGGAAAATGCTCTTGCTGATCGCGGTGTCCTATCAATATTAAAACGAGGTTAACGTGTTTTGTCACGAACCGGCAGCGATAGATTTCGGCGCTCGCATTTGCGTCAAGCAATGTCTGCAGTCGACTGTCACCTTGTTGGTTAGATTATTAGTTAGCTGTTTAAATAATGAGTCAGATGCTGAGAATGGATCCACGTAAGGCAGCCAAGGCATCGTTTCACTCGAATGTCAAACACGATGAAACGGCAGAAATGCCACATGTATACACGAAAGTGGAAAAGTTCATGGAGAAGAGCTCGTAGACATTCGAGTCTCGATCAGGAAGTTGATGCGAAGTGGCCCACGCACGATCGATCAGATCCAGAAGAGAGCAGATCATCATCGTAACTCCCCCTGTACTTTTCGTCGGAGTCACCAATGGAGCCGTCTTGACGTTTCCTGGTCGTCCACTTCCCATATGGCTGTCGTACCGGTTTTGCGAGCTCAGCTCACGTCTCGGGTAGCGGTAACAACGGCTGCGGCCGGCGGCGCCGCGGCGGCAGTGTCTCTTGTCATAGTGGTGAATGTCGCCGGGCAGAGCAGAGCAAGCTTCGCAGGCTAGGTCAGACGATAATAGTTTCACGAGAAAAGTTTTATCATCAATCTATTTTTAACCCAGAGTCGGCGTTCCTCGAATAGAATGGCGGAATGATGCAACGATGAACTCAGCGAGCATCGATGAAGAGCACCTTTGTTTCCTGCATGCCAGGACGTGTTCTCAGAACCGTTTCTGGCACCTTCCGATCAAAGATCGAGGGTACGTTGCCGTACTGTTGCATTCCAAGCTGTTCTGTCCGTGGACTGGTTCGTCCGGTCTACATGGCTAACGGTGGTTTTTCTTTCAATATGAGCAACCGGCTGCTGCTGCTGCTGCGACTTCTGAGACGCATTCTTGTTGTTGCGACGGTTGTCGGTTGAAAGTCAGCCGATTGGCCTGATCAGACAGCGATCGAGCAGGCCAGTGCAGCAACGGCATCGGTGCCGCCGCCGCCGCCGCCGCCGCCGCCGCACCGCCAACAGAGGCCAACGCCCAACTGCAACTCTCTCTTGCGTCGTACACCGATTTCTGTCCGAACTGGTTCTTCACTGGTGAGACTACGTTGACGACGTCATCCATAATATGTAGTGACGCAGAGCTGCTGCCTTCTCGCTCGAAGATCTCGTCTGCGGCAGCGGTGTCGGTTCGGCTGTCGGGCCCTGAGAGTAAGCGGGCGGCTTCTTCTCGGGGAATTCTCTTCATTCTCAAAAATGTATACACGGCTGATTCATGCAGTGAAAGCCGCTCGCTGAACAGGTTGCTGGAACTCTCGAGAACGGAGAAAACTGGAACGCGGAGGAAAATTCGCGAACTTCGCCGAAATCGGAAACGCTTTGCTCAAGTTTGGAGATCGCCGTCGTTCGTGAGACGGAGATCCGCTCGGCGCTATCGCTGTCGAGCGATCAGGGTCAAGAATTTGGGGAAAGACTGAATTTTTGGGAAAAGTCAACGAATCGGGTTGGCTCGGGGCGGATCATGACCCGAGAAGAAGTTAATGAAATTTCTTCATAGCCGTATCGCTGAAGCCGCTGAATGGTTTCTGTCGTCGCTCTTTGGCATAACGAGGTGGTGTTGCCGCTGCCGCCGCCGCCGCCACCACCACCGCCGCCGCCGCGGTTATTTCTGAATGAACGTGGTTGAACGTAGTACGATGAGCCATCATTTGAATGAACACTCGGTTTGCTCGCCAACAAAGAACGCACCATAATTAGCGTTGTGTTCATCCGGAGTCGTTCATTTTCGCGCCAAACATTCCGAATGGCGAGCGAGGAGCACTGTCCCGCTCGAGACAAGTCGACAGTCGACTGATGTCGAACGAAACAGAAACTCTATCGCCAATAGTATCGTCCCGGTGCCGAGCGAAGCAATCAGATTAGCGAGCTGGACAGAACCGAGATTGAGGAAACCACATCCGCATACTGAAGAGTCTTCTCACTGCATCGTGTCTGGTTCATGGTCCTCGTCTCTCTCGGGACCTGCGCGCGTTGTTGAGGGTTCAAACCCTTCCCAGGATGGTTTCTTTGGTTATCTTCAATTCGCCGCTGAGATTCATCATCCTGTCGTTCCATTAAATGTTGGAAAGCTCTCTTTGCAACCTCCTCCCAAACGCAGCGTTGACACTGTACCTCCAGCGGCTGCCGCGCACCATGACGGACGGGCGGATGGAGAAACTAAGAAACGAACGAAGCAACTAACTGACGGACGGACCAACCGACCGGCAAACCAGCCACGAGATAAATAGACAGTTGCAAAAAATAGAAACTTTGTAACTAAACTTGTTGCCAGCGAAGAAAGGATTCTTCTTGTGTTTCTGACTGCTCGCCGCGAGCAACGCATTCGTCCGAAGAAACAGCGTCCGAGGAGTCGGCAAATGGAGCGAGACCTTCCAGAGAATTCCTCCTTGCCGTCCGTCGCCCTGAACTCGGGTTGAAATTCCTTCGGCCTGAACTCGGTTGACTCCGGCGAGCGGCTTCGCTCTTTAACAAGAGACAAACATCGAAGTTGCTGAAGCCGACGACGAGAAGGAGGACGACCACGAGAATGTTGAGGCCCGAAAAAGCGAAGCGCTTTCTTTAAAGCCTTTCACTGCTTGTAATGTATTAGATTAGGGCGACAGAAGATATATATTTTTTCCTCCTCTGAGCGGCTGATTTATCCATCTTTATCGTTCCATAAGTTTTTTTTCTCCACTAATATCATCATTATCACGGTAATCATCCGCTCGTGGACACGATAAGAGACACCGATGGAGGGGTGGACGAACGAACGAACGAACTGGTAGCCTTGTTGGAAGAAAACGAAGAAGACAAAAAAAATCGAGGTAAAAATCACAGGACCAAACTCTCTGGGAAAAATTATCACTCGAGCCGATCGAAAGATCTCGACCAACGAGTTGAACGACGCTCTTGCCAACGACGAATTCGTCGTTGTTATCATCGTCTACGTCGCAGAAATTCCGCGGCGACGAATTCGTTCTCCGACCTGACGGAACTGCGAGTTTCGTGCTCAGTTCTTGGATTTTCGAACCGTTGAGGCGCTTGTTTGTAACCGTCTTGGATGTGGGACAGGTCAGCTCAGCGATTCTTTCATTCAACAAGTTCAACCTAGCAGTGGCAGTTTACTCAAAATAATTGGCCCACATTCGGAACTCTGACCCCTCAGACACGCGTTCGCACGTTTTAATGCAAGCTGGTTTCCGTCGCAGTTACCACTCACTTGGTTTCTGTTTCAGATTGAAGATTCCTCTTACAATTAGAGAGTAATTGAAGACGTTTTTGTTTGATCTCGGTTGTCGGCTCGAACAAGAAAAACCGACATCAAGGGGGTTCCGATCGAGGAATCCGTCACCCTTCAATATTACTCTCGTGTCGATTTCTGACGCACGGCCAAAACCTTCGGAAACCTGAAAGCTCTGTATCTTATCTTCTTCCCGCGAGTCTCCTTCTTGTTGCTAATCCGCCGAAATTTACGAAGCGATCGAAATGGCGTAGAAACCGAGCCGTGTCGTGAAGAGTCTTCGTTCCACCCAACAATCTATCTACTTCGACCACGAACGTTAAATCAAAGAAATAGGTGAACGAGGGGATGATGGAGCAGGTGAGCATACGAGTGAATTCGCCACCGATGAAAAGAAAACATCTTCGCAGAACTTCAGTATTGTTGTCCGAAGCGTGCCGGCGGCTTCGTTGACGCCGCCGCACGATCACATCGCTCACGACCGGTATAGCTCATTAGGTAATTTGAAACTAATCCGTCATCGTATGCCCCTATGGATCGATTGATCGACCGAAAGACTGACCGACCACGAGTGTGTGAGCGAGCTCCTTACAGCTTCACCTAAAGACTCATTGATTGGCCACCTCTCATCTAGAAGGGCGTCTTCTAGACCCCTTGCACTCCAACCGAAAGCGAGCTCCTGGTGCTGAAGTCTGTCCGAGGCCTAACTCAAGAACTGACGTATCGTCTCGATTGATTGGGATGGATTCGCAATCCTCGAATCAGTCAGCTGGCGGCGGCAGCGGACAAACGAAGGAATGGAGCGACGGACAGACCGACAAATGGATGGACACACACAACTTGTTGTTGTCGCCGCCGCTGCAGCTGCGTTGTCGTTAGTACGGCAGCCGCGCGAGCGAAAGCGGCAGAAACGACAGCGAAATAGAAGAAAATGTAGCAGAAGAAAGGAAGCGACGACGTCGAGTGAGATGCGCGCCGGGCCTTCACCCCATGTGCTTTCTGTAAAGTCTGCAGTCTGAAGTAGCGGCGGTGGTGGTGGTTGTGGCGGCGGCGGCGGCGTCCAGCCGTCATGAAGTTTCGCCGCGATGAAGTGACGGGCTGGAATCAAGACTGTGATTCTCTCGCAAAGGCATCCAGTTGGTGCTTCTGTGCCATCCAGCCTCTCTTCCAGCGGCAGGCGGGCAGGCAGGGGCAGCAGCAGCCGCAGCAGTGAATGTCCCTTTTGGCGCGTTTCCAGATCCACGTCGAAGCGAACGAAGCAAGGGAAAACGCTGCGCGCTGGAACCAGGGTGGAAAAAACTGGGAACCTGTCTCTGTGATTAAAAGAAAAGGGAGGGACACACAGACAAACAACCAACCGAACGAACGAACGAACGAAAAAAAAAACGAACCAACGAACTGGACGACATTTGCGAGTCATGACAGCGTAATTTCTGAGCATCCACTCCTCTGGACATCGGAGAGAGTGAATATCGGAGGGGAATCTGTCGAACGAGCGAGCTGCCGTCTCTTTCACGGTTGCAGTCGGCGATATCTTGCGCACCTTCCGAAGTTCCGAAGTTCGCGAAACTCATTCCTGATGTCGTATCACAATCACTCGATTCTCCTCAACCTTGCTCCACTGTCAAAGACCGCGGTGACCTTCGCAAATGAACTTACGGAGACCCGGTTTCCAAGAGATGCGTTCGTGAATGGCTCCAGAGAGACAGATTCTCCGAATGCACTCCAGAGGAACGCTCGCGTGAACGCTTCTCTTCGAATGTTTGATGACTTTCTAGTCAACGCACCGAAAGTTTACCGAAAACCGACCCGAATCGGTTGGTCGCCGTTGAGTCTAGCAACTGCAACGGGTTCAGAAGCTCTCGACAGAGATCGATAACGAGCCCGAGTGACAAAAGCGAGACAACACTTGAATGAAGCTCCGACGGAAAGAGATCCCGTCGGAGTTCGGCTCAATTCGATTAGCGCACATATCGCTTCCGTGTGACTTTCTTTTCGGGGCTTTGTTCCTCCATTCATTCGTCTGTCGTCCCGCCCGCCCGCCCGCTTGCTTGCTTGCCCGGCTGCCTGGCGGTCGTTGATTCGTTCCCAGTGCGCAGCGATTCCAGTGGCAGCAAGAAATGGCAGCGGCCGCGGCGGCGGCCGCCGCAGCGGCAGCAGGGAATGACGCCGAATCCGGCGGAGGGGCAACGGCCTGGCCTTGACGTGCTGCGTAAGTCGCGAAAGAATTCCAAAGCCGCGGAATAGTGATGCCGGCCAGAATCGCAAACAACGCGTCCAGAAGTAAAAGCAACAGAAGAAAAACCGATGAATAAACGCTTCTCGCTCGTTTCTTCGACGCTCAACAGGTTGTTTAATTTAGGTTTCAGGAATCCAGTGCGCGATCTCAGGAAGCCGACCACGTTTGGATGCACAGAAAGATTATTTGCGAGTTTTCCGTAGGATTTGAGGTATTCCCTCGTGTGCATACATATGATTTGAAGTAAGTGTAATTCGGACAGCACCTGGGTTTGTTCAACATGATTTCATACGTTGCTTCTGTCTATGTGCCGAGGTGGTCTCTCAATCTCAATCAGCAAGGTCAAGCTCAGGGAGACAAAGCATCAAACAACGAAAATGTTCGAGTGCAAAAGATTTGAACTTGCTTTTAGGTTTCAGAGATCAGTCTTGGCGTTAAAATGATGAAAAAGATTCGAAAGGAAAGCGATATCACGCGAAATCCACACGAAAATGAAAAACACTTCCCTGTCTCACTTGACTTCTTGTGCATCTCGCGACAAGGATTTTGGCCGGGCACAAAGTCTGGCGATTCGAAAAGTTTTAAATCTCGATTCGTTAATATCACTTCGATTGTGATTTCAATCTCAGAAAGATCGCTTCCTTCGGGAGATTCAGGCTCAAGAGGAAAGTAGAAAGCTCAGACTTTCGACCAAGTGCAGACCGGAGATCGAGAAGCGCGTCTCAAGCTCTGAGCTCGGGGAGGATTGAAACCCCCACGGATTCTCCAATCGACGTCCGTTGGTGCTTTGCCTGCGATCCTGAAGCTGTTGCTGTCGTCGTTGTCCGCTGTTGGTGGTGGTGTGAAACGCTTCTGAGCTCCAAAAGGCAAAATGCTTTCGTGTCTGACCGCAATCGGCTGGGCGGACTGACTGACTGACTGACTGACTGACAGGCAGCCAAGCAGCCCGCCGGCGGCGGCAGCGGCAGCAGAAGTCCCAAAGGAACAACCAGCGACAACGAGACCCGATTCTAGTGGACTGGACTGCTTACCAGCTTTCCAAGCTGCTCGGCCCAGCCAAGTCTGTTTGTCTGTTCGTTTTTTTTCTTCACCAGCTTCCCTCTAGTCCGTCGTGCGCCTTCCCGGTCGTCTATTTGTTTGACCGACCGACCAACAGACGGACAGACAGGTGAGCACGGTCTGTCATCTTAGTGGACTCGGTTGCTCTTATCTGCGGCGTTGCGTCGATTTTCTGGCGCCTACAACTGACGTTTCCAGCATCGGTGGCGGTCGTTGTAGTGGTTATGGAAGTGGTGGTGGCCAACGCTGAGCTGGGCTGCGCTGCGCCGGCGCCGTCGTGAATTCGGCGGTGGCAGCGGCAAAAGTTGACGTCGAACAGAGTTCTCAGCAAACTAGAAGATGCGCAGTGTCGAACATCTCAAACCTAACAACAGATCAATGCACCGAACTGACTGACTGACGGACGGATGGATGGATGGATGGGCGAACGAACTACACCACCGAGAGTCAGAAGCGGCCAAACCAGACAACGAGCGGTCAAACATTCCTTGATGCCTCCTCCGATGGGCAGCGCGCGGAATCGACGACGTTTTGTGCTCAACAAATATCGCCGAACAATGTTTGTCGTCGTCGTCGTCGAGAGCTTTGTCGCTAGCATGCTCGACCCGATACAGCTCGCATTCTTCTCGTCGTCCTTCGTTTCTCGGTCGTGAATCGTCGTTGGACGTAACGATGATGAGGCAGAAAATTGTAGTGAGTCAAAATACAGTTAAGCGCCGCCGCCGCCGCCAAACCAGCCGACCAATAGACCCCAGAGCCTCTGCGAGAGGTGGACAAGCGACATGCGGATATTACCCCTGCCCCTTCTGATCCTGAGTGGTTTCGGATTCAATGCACGCGCCGTGCACCATGTGGAGGCCGTTTTCTCCTGTCGAGGGACCGGCGGCGTGGACCAAGAGTTTTTCTCGGATCCACCTTAGTTTCCGAGACAGAATCGACGAGAGATCGAATCGTGGTTACGGATGCAAAAGTTGTTTCGTTTCGTCCGAACAATCGGAAACGTTCCCAGACTGGAATAATTGAAAACTAAGCTGAGGCTGTCGACGTTTTTGTTTCACGGTCGATGTATTGCTCTGTTGATAGCCGTCGCAAATAGATACTTTTGTCACAGAAACTGCAACAACGGCGACCACGGCATTGACGACCAGGACAAATGTCATCAGCAGACAACCATTTGTCGGTTGTACTCGTCGCGCCGCCGCGTCCACATTCCCCTTGGTTTCTCATCGTCGTTTACGTCCGCGCGAATCTTTCGGCGTCGATTTCTGTCGCCGTTGAGACTCCGGTCGCCCCGCTTTGGCATTTGGACGATGGAATAAAAGGTCTTGGAGTTCCCTTGACCTCGAGGTTTCGCGCAAGCTCAAAAGCATGAGCCCTCGGCCGCAAAGTCGGCTCAGGAGTTAGAGGTTCACCTTCTCTGAGACTAACCGGATCGAATCCTCCTTCAGGTTCTTGAGTAAGCAATGCTTCTCACGAATCGAAGAAGAAACGGAGGCCCAATTCCTACTTTACAACTGTTGCCTCCGTTATCGCCGCGCCGTTGTCGTCGCATCAGACGTAAAAAGCGTATTTGGGAAGTAGCAGTCTTTGTCGTCTGCCTGTGGTGTGGCAGTCACCGAGCGTAAGTCAACAGCGATAAAAACAAATGAAAGGAAAGAAGAGGAAACAAAGGGAACGATTTTTCACTTACTGTTCCAGAGCTTGAATACCCTCGTGATCGTTCGGAAGATGCTCCTCGTCCCGAGACCTCGCCCTCGTCATCTTCACAACTCGTCATCCGTTATTCTTGATTGTTTTCCCAGGAGCAAGGAGCTCGATTATGTTGTTGGGGATTCTTCCTGTTTTCCTCTCCAGATTGGCGGAAAGTTGTTCTTCTTTCTGATCTCGTTTCCTGCGCCTCCAGCTCTCCTGAAACTTCCAATGCTCTGGTCTGGACGGATTTTTCGGTGACGGACAAATGAGCCTTCTCGGAATCGCATTTGCAATTTATTCGCCATTATTCTCAATAAAGTTTTCCGCTCCCGTTCATTATTCACTCGGCCGGGTCGAGCGAGCGAGATCGCTCAGAGTGAATCGTTTTCATCAAACACCCACTCAGCGGGCAAGCAGACAACGATTCCTGCATTCTGTGTCGCACAGAACTTACTCGTGTCTTGCTTGCTTGCTTGCTCGCTGTACTTGACCGTGTGCCGTGGAGGCCCCCGGTGAAATGCCGTGATTGCCGGATTAAAGACGTATTGCCAATTAAATTTAAGCCCACAAGCTGCTCCCATCTTTTTTTCGGTTGGCGATAGCGCGCTCACGACGGCGACGAAACAACGCTTACCGAGAAACATGAAAAAAAAAAACGTTTTTCTCAAAAATCCCCAACACACTTTTCAATAACCGCTCAGCGTCCCTCGAGACAGCCTGTTTTCCAATGACGAAGTCATCGCGGGGCTCTGGATCTCTTTTTTTTTTTTTGTTAAAGCTCACAATTCGTTCTTTTCGGTCTCTTTTTTCGAATCGAGTTCGACAACGTGTCCACATCGAGCGTGGTTGAAATGGCAAATGGAGCGTTATGACAACCAGATCAAGCGCAATCGAACTCCAGTATAGGGACTCGGTCACGCGCGAAACATTAGGTATTAACCACTTCGTTGAACGGAGTCTCTCCGAAAAAAAAAAAAAAAAACTGCGCGCTTCGTGGCGTTTACGAGGGCTGCACGCACGTGCGCACCCGCACATCATTAGCACGTGATGGGAAGCGTTTGTTGTTGATAAGTTGAATGAACGCCTGGGTAGAGATTAACAGTTATGCGGTGGTCTTCAAGTTAGCCTGGGAGCCGTTCCCTCAGGGACCGGTTGACTGTTTCGCCATCCACTTGTCCGGCCGGCCGGCTGATCCCCTTCTAGCGCGTCGCGTGGTCGCGCGCGTCTACTCCCGCTCCCGTCGTCGGCCGAACGGTTTGTCGTCGTCGTCGTCGTTTCATTATACGACTTTGTTGTGTCTGTTGTTGGTGCTGTTAATGAAGTTGTTGACGGCCAGACGAAAGAGGTGTTGGACGAGGTGTCGTGACGGCAGCCCAAACAATGTGAATGCGACGGCGACGGCGGCGTTCTACTACAGGGGAGCCGCTAGCTGCTGTGGACGCTACGAAGAGCCGTTGTCTTCTTTCTGCCAGAATCAACGACGGCAGCCCCAGTAACGGAGGACGACCGTAAACACAGGAGGTGCCATCATTAAAAGTGAATCTTAAATCTTCTCTCTACTTGTTTCGTCTATATAACAGCGTCGGCATTGGCTACAGGTTGAGTTCTGAAGAAGCTTGTTTGACGACGATCGACAGACCAACCGAGCGAGCGAGCGACCGACCGGGGGCCCCCCCGTTAATGCCGTGCCTGTTGTTGCCGCCGCCGGTCGTGGTAGTGTTGCCGCTGCCGCTGGATGCGAGCGGTCTGATCCGCCTTTCGAACTGGCCTTGAACTTGGCCTTCCCGCCAGTCGGGTAGTGAGCCTATCGAACAACCCTGTGGGCCACGTGGCTTCGCTCTGGGCCGCCGGCCGCCTCCACCGCCGGCTGAGATTACTCAGTGACGGACGACGACGGGAAGACAGACAGAGAATCGGGCTGACGAACTGGAAGCTCCACGTAGCGTTCACAGTTGCCGCCACTGCGGATGGGCTCGAAGACGGCGTACTAGAAGTCTCCATGACAACCTGAACGTTAGACGCTCGCTCGGTCGTCGCACGGATCAACTTGAAATTTATCTCCGGTCGGTGGCATTTGCTTTTATCGGATCCGTCGACGAGCGAGCGAGCGAGCGGATCGGCCAGCCAGCCCGCCAGCTCGAATTCAAATCAGACCACACTGATGTCTGGAAAGGAGTCCCTAGTTGTTTCGTCGGTTGAATTCAAATTCATTTATTGGTCGGTTGGCTTTTTCCTCTTCTTCAAAAGACATGAAAACGCGCGGGGAATTCACCGACTCTGTCCGACTGACTAAGAGTGAGTCACGTGTTCGTCATATCACGAGCGAGAGTATCGCCGAAACCTGACAGTGTACTTCACGGAAGCTCCCGGAATGCTGTGACTCACGGGAGACTTCGCCGAGTGAGGAGAGCGGCAGCGGCATCCACGCTCAATTGAAATGCTGCTTTTTCAGAACGAAATTCCCGAGTTCAAAGAGTCTTGTCAGAAATCGTAACGAACGTCGTTCCGCGGTTTCCTTCCGATCGGCTCGGAATGCTCTGGACAAACGAGTCTTACGGTGTCTTGCGACACGGCGAAATCTCCGGCTGATTCACTGATGAATAGTACTTTCTCCCGGCAGGGTTGGCTGCTGAATGAGCCACTCGTGGGCGTGGAATGACCAGAGAATTCCCCGAAGCGGCCGAACCGGCAGAACGTTTGAAACATTGAGCGTTCACCCATTCGTTTGCCAGCCCCGCTCGCTGGCTCGTTTGCTCACTCACTTTTTACCGTTAGAGAAGGCGAGACAAAAACTACGGAATCACCATCCAACACATCGATATCTTCACTGTGCGACAAAAGCAGCGTCGGTCGCGTCGTCTCGGATCGGACACCTCATAATGGCAGTTGCCCGTTTTCGCCTCCGACACGAATCGTTCCATTCTCACTTTGAAAATCGCCATTTTATCGAGGGGATTCGATCTTTTCAACGCCAAGAAGGCCGTCCATACATCTGGTAGCGTAAACGGAGCCCAAATTATAATCAGATTAATCCTACGGGCTGACTCGCCACCCATCTCTGAGGCTCTTCGCCGAGTCAGTCCTTCGTTCAGCTCGATCGTTCAGTCTGTCGCTCGGTCAGCTTGGTCTTCGACAACATTGACACAGACTGTTATCGCACTCGGTTGTCCTGGAGACGGAATCAACTGCTGTGCCATGTTCACTGCAAAATGTTCCATGGAGTCTGAACCTAGGCCACGAACCGCGGTTCTCAAAACATTCGACGATTTTCTCGCTTTCTGAAGAGCGATCCGGAAAGGTTCCAGTTCCTGAAAAACTCCCGCCAACTTCCCTGAAGAGCCCCCGACGTGTGCCAAACACTGGAAACCCTCTGCTGAAACAGCTTTAGATCCGCATCAGGGAAACAGTTCACTGGTTTGGATATAAAATGTTGTATATTTTATTTGAAATTATGTCTCTCGTTTTTTTTTCTCACAGAAGAAACAACTCGTTCGTCCTCCAATTTCGAATCGGAATTTCGCTTTTCATCAATACGTACAATTTGTATGTTGCTCCATATCTCTCCCTGCATTCGCTTGGATACGCTCAGTTTGTCGCTTCTTTATACAAAAACTTTAAGGCACAAATTACAATCAATAGATGCGCGTATCGATGTTGTTTCAGCATTATGTTTCGTTTGATATTCATTCATTTTCCTCAATATTCATCAAACTAATAATGGTGATTCGACAGTACACGGTTCTATCCATATAATATCAATAATACAATCATTCCTCGTAATCATACATCGTCGACGTCCGGATAATGTTCCTGTTGCCGATCGTTTCAGCCACATCATCGACTTCTTGTGTCCATCGATTGATTGATTGATTGATTCATTGAATTACCGACCGATCCAATGATCGATAATAAGAAAACATACATGAGAGTTGTGAACTGGAAAATTATTCTCAACTGCTTGCCATGGTAATTATCAGCTTGACAGCAGTTTGAACTGAATCCAGAACTTCGTATCCTCAATGACCATGATCGTGGAAATCCTCTGTCGGCTGGCTGCGCGTTGGATCGTTTGCATGTCCACATTTAGCATTTATTCATCTAGGACTAAATTTCTTCCCAGCCGCTTCGGTTGAATCAAACAATCAATCAATCAATCAATCATGAGGGTGTTGGTGGTAGTGGTGTCGGTTTCCATTCATGGTAAGGGACTTGAGCAGATTGTGTCGCCAAGCGGCTGGAGCTGCAGTTGGTCACTATTATGTTCACACTTTCACACAAGCACACGATAAAGTTTCCTCGAAAGGAAGCTTCCCAACTGCAGATTCGCCTTGCTTGATATCCTCTCATCGTTGTCATCGTCATCCTTCGTTCGCTCCTTTCATTTTGGGATCGACAATCGATTGAACAAGACCTTCACGAGAATTTTGAATCTATACATCAAATTGGATGGATCTTCCAGGCAAATGGCGGTCCTCCGCTAGATCGGCGGAGAAGTCGTCATCCGGATAAATTCTGGACTCGCACAACCGAAGTCGATCGGTGAATGTGTGTTTGGTATTTGCAAATTGGACAAAATTAGACAACTTGAGTCGGGATGGCAATTGGATTTGATGAAATTTTACACTAGGCAAGCAAGTGTTAGATACAAGAAGAGAATAGCTGCTGATCGTACGGAGGAGGGTGTTGGGGCTCGGCAGCGGCAACGGATGTCGAACGAAATAGTTACAGACGAACAGCGCCCAGTCAACGATACCCTAATGACTGCCATTCATGGCTATTTGAGTCTATTGATGCATGGCTACAGTCGAAAATCGATGGAAGCTTTGACAGATCGATCGATGGGGAGATAGTTGATTCGATGATTGGTCGAAGGATGACAGAACAAAATTGAGTAAATGAACAAGGAAGCTTTTGCTGCATTCAACAACTTGTCTCAAATGCCTAGAACGAGGCTATGATCGGAGCTAATCACAGTTCCAAAGTCCTGCTAGTCACGGGCGTCGCGGATCATAGGAACTCGAATCCGAGAGCGGTCAACTTCCAGAATGGCCGATGGAGGAGAGTTCTCGCTTCTTCTTCGAGAGCTCTCCCCGGGAAGTTTTCTTCAGAGACAAAATCTTCGGTTCTTGACGGTGTTTCGGAGTCAGCTCGAGGATTCTGAGCCTAAAATTGAATTGATGACAACGATACGAAGAAATTCAAGAAACCATAGATACGGTCTGGCGACCTGTCTGAGCTGGATCAGATTATGAGGAAGGTTCGGAGTTTAGCAACGAAATTTCCGGATTCCTGGTGATTGACTCGTCTACGGTTCCCATGATGCTCGAACGAACCCGCTCCCTCTTTCTCCATTTCTCTCTAGTCATCGAAGTCAAACTAGATAATAGTTATGATAATAATATCTGATGATATGCTTCACGTAAGCACTAGCTCAAGTGTTCGGGTGACAGTGAATCAGGGTGATCTTAATTGTTGTTGTTGAGATAGTTTTCTCCTCACGTGTGGATCATCCTTATCTTAGCATCTTCGTATATAATCATACTCATCAGAATATATATTTAATGTATATATATATATATATATATTTTTGTATTCATATTTGTTTATGTACTTCGACGATATCGATGCTGATAGTGGTTGTATTACTAGAATGTTCATTCGTAGAGGATTACTCCTCGGGGTTGCCTGTAGTTTACAATTGATGCCTCTCCTGACTCTCGTCTGTTTGTCCGCACATCAGTCTGTATGTCGTTCGTCTGTGAATTGTTTTTTTCGTATATTCACTTGTTTGTGTTTCTTGTTTCCGTTGTCGGTGCGCGTTGTGTGTTTCGATTGATTCTCTATGCTGTGGTATTTGTACAAAAGTAACGCCGAAACGGTTGCTGTCGCTAACCGAGAGGCAGCAGCGACAACGACCGCCTCGAGATGCAAGACTAGTAGGGATTCGTGAGTCCTTAGAAGACATATCGTTTATTTCAATGACGCAGCGTCAGAAACTCGAAATTTTGTGGTTGTCGTTCAGAGGTTTATACGCAGAAGAGCCAGTTCCCTCGAAGGATGGAATTGAGGAAACTATGGTTTGGTGATGATCGTTGACGACATCTGGTGTAACGTCGAGACACAATATCATCCTCAATAGTTGTTTTTCTTCTTTTCTTCGCCTACTCTTCTCCTTTTTTTTGACACTCGGAAATTCATTTGAAGCTCTCTCGCGTTTTATCATCAAAAAAATCGATACGGGTCTTTCGCAAGCTTGCTTCGGCAGCGCGCAGAATGAAATTGACAATGATACGGGGCTACTTTACTGTCAGTTCCACCTCGGAACGATCATCCCCCACTCATTTGCGGGACTGGACAGATGATTGTGCGAACGAGCGATCACCGAATATCGTCACTATCATTACCAGCAGCAACAACAACAGTTGTAGGACTCTGACCAGGAGAGGATCGGACAGATTCACGGAGTTTGAACACCCAAACTGGCCGGCTAGCTGAGCTGCAATCACTTTCTTCAAGTTAGTCTTTTTTTTTTCGTGGTGGCCGCAGTTCTCGCGATCCGCCGAAGGAGAGCCACGAGTCAAAGAAAAAGTCAAAACCACACAGTGGACCAACCGGCTAGCTACCTCTCTGAGCGTCGTCCGATCCTTTCCTAGGCCTTTTCTCGGAGAAGATATTTCATTATAATATATCATATATGTATAGAATATAATGTGTAATAGAATAATATCTTAATGCACATTTAGCATGAGAAATATAAACAGTCGCAGACGCGGCGCGGTTGCTGCCTGCCCGTGTTGGATTTGCCTTCTCGTCTCTTTTTGTTTTTTTTTCTCGTTTGGACTCGTCTTTCTGGTTTCCTTTTTTTTTGTCCAATTTGCCTCTCTTTTCAGATTCGACTGAGCCGCCGGAACGGGCAGAGGTCTTGTTTATCTTTTTTGTTTCTCCTCTCTCGTCGGCAAAGCATGCAAGCAGCCCCACTTCGCTGCTACTACATCAACGACGCGAAGTTCGCTGTTGCCTACCAAGACTGATAGGTTGAATTTCTCTTCCGCATGTTGTTTTTTTGGGTTTCCCTTTTGCTTCCTGGGACGGACGGTCAGCCCCAGTGGACACATTTCCAAGCACGCACTTTAAGGCACACGATAAAAGGACTCAGGCAGCAAAGGCAGAGCGTAGGCTAGATTGTATCTGTATTTGTTGTTGCTGTTGTTGTGGTTTTTGTAATAGTGGTAGTAGTTGTCGTAGTAGTAGATAATAGTCATAGTTATAGTAGTAGTTATAGTTATAGTTGTAGTTTTTTTTCTTCTTCTTCGGGTTGTTGTTGTCGTTGTTGTTGTTGTTGTTGTTGAAATGATGATAGAATAGTGGTAGTTATGTATTCTGCTGTTTTACTTGATTAGAAATTCTTCGAGTCGCTTGCTGTTTTCTTAGCTGTTAATGTTGCTTGTTGTTTTCGCTGATGCTCGACGACAAAAATCAGACGACGATGGAGATGAAGACTTCGCTCGCTGCGTCGTCATTCGGTGACTGAGGCTCTTCGGAGCGCTGTGCACCCGACCGCAGCTTTCGTCGACGATTTCTTCACCGCCATCGTCACTCGATCAATTCATCGACACGATGATAACATGATCGCTGTACTTAATGGTATATCATAATGGTAGTACTAGTAGTATAGTGGTAGTGGTATTTGTTGTTGATGGATTCGTTTATATGGGTTTTTGTTTGCTGTATAATTACTGCTCATATGTACATTCTATGTATACAAATTTGTATACGGTTCGCGCCCTGCTGGGTTTTGCTGATTGCTTTGTCGTCTGCATGCTCGATCTGTCAATCCATTCTCCCTTCTCTCCGAATCTGCACCCTACTCGGGCTCCTATGAAGTCAAAGCTTCTCGCTCTCTGTGTGCCTCGAAACAGATCCACCTGCCGAAGTTTGCAAGTCGAACAGGTTGAGCGACTCGAAGCTCGCATCCCAGCCTGAGCAGGCTGATCGTGCCGAGCTTCAGAAAGGAGAACTTTTACACTCGGAGCAATGCAAACAGCGACAGTCGCAGCAGCACAATTGGGAAACTTGGAAAAGGCTAGCATCATTTGTCATATGTACAAACTAGATTATTTCATATCAATCAATCATATTATATATCATCATCATCATCATAGTATATAGTTAGCCTAACTAATCACCAAACCCTCTTTCGCACCGTTTGCTTTAGTTTGAAATCTAATAACAGCTCACTCGCTTCGCTTACTTGCTCTCGAAGTTATTTCGATTGATAAAAAAAAATCGATTCATCCACCTCCACTCAGACAGGCGATCAATGCTAGCTTCCCATCGAACGTCCGCAAAGCAAACTCTTTTCCTCTTGCACGTCGGCCCACAACTTCGGTCCTCCGTCTGTTCGAAGTTTCGCGTCTTTGAGTGAATTTCGAACTCGACTTTCAAATCACAACTAGAAGGACTGCTCGTCCTGAATGAATCGGACCTTCCCGAGAACGAGAGAAGGCTAAAAAAGAGATCCAATCGTCGTCACTTCAGTCCGCTGGCTGAGCAGAAAAGCGCTCAGAACATCGACGGAGAAACAGGAAAAAAAAATAGAGATCCTTCGTCAGGGGATTCCGCATCGAAATCCCGACTCGGCGCTAGTTTACAACAATCTTTGTCGCAAACATAATCAAGAGAAGAAAATAATAATAATAAGGATGATTCGGACGAAACTTTCGAATTCAAGAAAACCGAAAGAAAATGTGGAGCCGCGTTGCCCGCTTGACAGCACGCTCTCAGTTTCGTGACGACATCGTAGCTCGAAAGCGAAGGCTACGAATTGATTCAAAAAACAAGAATCCACGGCATAAACCATCACAACGCGGCGATTCGTTCGATTCGTTGATCAGCCATCGTCGTGGAGTGTGCTAGATAGATGAAGAGTTCGAACAATCTATGATATTCTACAGCTGCGCGTCGTTCAAGACGAACGAACGAACGAAACAAAGCTCGATTGGTATCCGCCGCTCCGCACTTCCGATAAGCCACGACACGCCGCGAAAGCGTATCACGGTGCGGCGCAAGTGAAACGCGTCACTGTCGACTCCCCGTGAGTGTCCTTTTGTCGCGAGGAGTCGCCTCCTGTGGTGATCATGCATCAGCAGCGTTCATCGAACTGACCGAGCGAGCGATCAATTCATCCATCGATCGTGGACGCGCGTGATGACATTATCACCCCCGAAGTCAGCAGTTGTCGCTCGGCTTCACACCGCACACACGACCATGGATCAATCAATAAAGCTTCTCATCAATTAATACACGCTCGCGTGCGTGCACCTTAGTCCGTGTGTACGTGAAATTTCTATTTGCTTCTCGTTATTCCGCTCTACCTGGCCGGCGTCCACAACAAATGTACAAAATTTATATACGGGACGACAGAGGCCGAGGAAGGATGCAGATCGTCCGAGCGCGTTGCGTTAGCTGACAGAAAATAATCATCTGCGCGCATCAGTCATTGATGTTTTTTTTTTCGTTTTTGTCTCCAACATTCGAGGCTGCGTGCGCGAGCGTGTCCGTCCCTCAGTTGTCAGTCCCGTGCTCACTCTCTCAACCACCCGGAGGTGACATAATGACAAGCGGATGACTTCTCAGCCTGGCAAAACAAGCAGCTCGAGAAGAAAGTGCCGCAGTCGAATCTGTCGTGATCCTCGTTAAACCAACGTAAAGCTATGCCGGTCGGGACAGCTCGCGCAGTGTTCGTTTTCCGCTTGTTTGTGTGTTGTCGTCATGGCGCAACCGCGCAATCAGCTCGTCTGCATCCTCCACCTAACTCACTATGAACCAGCAGGGCGCGCGCAAACCAACTAATAATTACAATGACCGTTTGGTGATCGAGAAAATGAGAGGGAAAAAAATGCAGACGAAAAATATGATGTGGTAATGGTAGTGATAATAATAATAATAATCATGATGATGATCTACGAAAAGAGACAACATCTAGCCTTTTCTCTCCTTACACCGGCACTGTTTGCATCGTGTTGAGACTCAGACTACTGCTACGCTGCTGATAGAGGGGCTGCAGGTGCTGTTGGTGTTGATGTTGATGCCGTAGAGCATGAAGGGTTTGTTGAAGTCGCTTGTTTCGTTCGGCGGCGAGCTTCTTCTGCGTTTCAGCGCTCTTCAAGTCCTGCTGGAGCCGCTTAGAGTACTCGGCAGCCTTGGCGAGGATGACGACTTTGGCGGCTTTTGGGCAGCTCGAAACTTCGGGAACGAGTTCTCGAAGCCTTTGGAAAGCCGATCTGCGCAATGGAAAGCCGTTTTTAGACTCAACAGCAATCTCGAACACTCCGACCGCGGCTCTCTGGCACCGGCAGCCACCCAGTGTTTCGACAACTACTGACCTTAGATCGTCCCTCCGCTTGCGCTCCATGGAGTTGTGCTCTCTTCGCTTCTCGGGATCTTCGACGTCAGAAATTCGGTTCGCGGCGTTGTTGTTTCTGCTGGTTTTCGAACGACCGCTGGGCACGGTATGATCGCTCTTCCGTTTTCTGCGGTGGTGGTCGCCGCCGCTTCGCGAAGAGTGCTGGGGCTGAGCCTCAAGGAACGACGCGCTTCGATTCGTTGGCTGCACGACTCGTCCTGAAGACGTCACCTAAAAATCACAGAGATAACAAAGCCCCGTTAGTGCGTGCTGATAACGAAAAAACTTCGCCTTCTGTCCCATTCTTTCTGTTTGACGTCGAGAGCTGAAGATTGAGGCCCCGTTGCGTGGCTGGATTTCGAACGAAAAGAGAGTTCGAGAAGCGACAGGGAAGATTAAGCGGACGAAGAACTGAAGAAGAAAGCGAAGACCTACCTTGGGCATGGGGTACTCGATCGGAGCGGCAGGGTTGCTGGGTTGAGGACTCTGCACCGGAGTGAGGAGATACGGTGTCGCGGCGCCTGATGCCGAACTTTTCTGTTTCCTCTGTTTGTGTGCGGCAGTTTTCTGCAAGTTCTTGGTCTTGAGCAGCGACCGTTGTGCTGAAGCTGCATGCGCGGCCAGATTCCTCTGATGCGCTCGCACCGGGGCCGACTGCACCGATACCACATCGATCTCTTCTTCGTCTTCGATGTTCTCCGACTCGGTTTCTTCTGACTCATCTGTAACAACGGAGTCGACTTTTCTTGACGTAAAACAGCTGTTCTAAGCCGGAGTTTCGGCTTCGGATACCTAGCTTCAAACTCCTTCCCCACCGAATGACAAGGAGAAAAGTCAGGACACCGCATCATTCGGTGGAAGAATTCGAAAAATTCGGGACCGATCGTCCATCTGTTCTACGGGACGACAGTTGAGAGGAAACGGTAAGCATTATCGTCCTGAATCATCAAAAGAGAAGAAACTCAGGATTAGGGTCTAAGGCACTTTGTCTTCTGCTTAGCAGACGGAGCGGTGCATGCGTTCTCAATCACTTCTCAATCTGCAGCCTACATTCTTTCTTCTTCTCCTTCTTTTTGCACCGGGTTGTTCGTATTTTTTGGGTCCTATTGTGTTGATTCGACTTGAGTTCGTTCGAATGCTCTATCTCTTCTTCAGTATGCTTGGCTGCTGATGTCGCGACTGTTGTCAGTTGTCATCCATTCCACTCTGCGGTGAAGCCGAAGACGGATTCCCGCCAGCGAGCGAGCGAACGAGAAAGAAAGAAAGGAAGAAACAACCAACGAACGAACGAACGAACGAACCAACCAACCAGGCAAGCAACAAGGCACAGCATTTTCTCTACGAGAGAAGCAGCTCGACGGTAGGCAGTGCCCTTTTCGTTCCATGCTCTTCCTCCTTTATCTTCCCCTGCCTTATTTTAGCGATCTTCCTTTTTCTCTGTTTAAGGCAGCCATCCATCGAGTCACTCATTCGCTCGGTGAGGGGGAAAGACAAGGTGGGGAAAATTTATTTTTAGAACAACCCTACGACGACCAAGTCGACCAAACCACAAACCCGAGATGGCAGCTAGCGAGCGGGCGGGCGGGCGACATGTCGTGATGCCGACAGCTCGCCTGCATGGGCATGCGTCTCTGAGCACTCTGCGAAATGTCGTTCGACTCCGTGCTCATTACGCGCGTGTTTTCGAATTCGCGCGCTACTTCTCTCGAGGAGCGCGGGCGCGGTCGAATCATGTCATATCGCAGCGTGGGTCCGTCGCCGCGCGCGTTGCATGAATTGCCGAAGCGCATAATCCAATCGAAAAGTTTGCAACGGAAACGAGCGCCCACTCGAACGACGACGATGTCTCGTAGTCGAACACAACAGCATCCCTCCCTCCCCCTGTCCCGTCCGTGAGAGCCAGTCCGAGCGAGCGCGAGACATGCCACTTGGAATCAGATAAGCACGCTGGTGGAAGGGAGAAGAAATGACAGTTTGACCATCATCATCATCATGATATTTGTCTTCTGTACGTTCGAGATTGGAGGGAACATTGAGGCCTGCGACTTCCCATGGCATGCGCCGCATGTCGGCTCCATGCGCCCGCAGCCGGACGGGTGCTAGACCCTGTTAAAGCACGATTTGTCTCTCCCCTTCGATCTCTCGCTTATTATTATTATTCTTTTCCTTCTCGTTCACCGTCACCAATGGTGGTTGTCGCACACTCGATAGATAGATAGATAGATAGAAAGGAAGGGAGGGAGGGGATGATGGCTAGCGGCCTCGTCGTCGCTACCCATGTGAATCAATGTGTCGTTCATGTGCGACGCGTGCCTCTCGAGAATCACGAGAAGAAGGAGAAGAATCTCCACGCTGCTCAATGAGATTTGAGCCACTACAACAAAACAGCAGGACATCTTTGGAATCGATGCGATGCCTTCGATGGGCAGCGGTTCATCCCAAGTGAGCGAAGGAAGCCGCGAACGTTTCAGCGCGGCCGTGGATCCGGCGTTGCTGTCAGTGATGGTAATGAATGCTCTTATTTGATTCCTCTTCTGTGGCACTCGAAAGCAGCCTTCCTTCCACAAAGTATCTATGTCTAAGGCTGTTGAATTGACCGGCTGCCTCGCTCTGGTGAGTGAGGTTCGCTCTAATCAAGAGGCGAGAATCACGCAGCGAAAACATAAATCATCTAATTTCCGTCGTTTAAGAAACAAACCGAGGAGAAACAAAGGTTGTTATGAGTGCACCAGCAGCAGCTAAGAACTGACTGACTGACTGACTGACTGACTGCTTGGCAGCTCCTCCGCCTAGTGAAGGAGGCGGCGGTCCTGTTGCCCCAGCAGCGGCAGATGAGTTGAATCAACAATCTGGCGATAGCCTCTTGACATTACGAGTCACCACCAGCTCATCTTTTCTTTTTTCAAGTCCTTACTGTTTTTTCTTCTCCTTTCGTCAGGCTGTCGAGCACCGTTCGTCGATTTCTGCGAATCAAGCGGCCGATCGGTCGGTCAGTCAGTCAGTCAGTCAGTCCAACGGACAGAAAGAGAAACAAAGAGTACCCGAGCATCGACCCTTGTCGCCCGCTAATCCTCGTTGCCTTTGATGAATCTGAAGCAAAGTGACGGCTGTCTTTTGAGCAAACGTCAAAACCCCGGCCGTTCGCTTGCCGCCTAACTGACCGATTCAATCGACGACAACGACGAGCGGGCGAGCGATAAGTCGGAGGAACGGATGCTTGACTCTGGCAGACTCGCCGCCGGCTGCCGGCAGGACTCGCTAACCTTGAGCAGAGTCGTTTACCTGTCTGGCGGTGGCCGCTTGCCTATCGTCCCCGTTCACGCTGGGCCAGCCAGCCAGCCAAGTTCTGGATGGAAACGCAGTCAGACAGTTATGCAGTGCTATGTGAGAGATACAAAGATAAAAAAGATGATTCGAGCGCTTTGAGGAGTGTGGCTAGAAAGCCGGTCAGCGAGCCAGTCAGCCAGCCTGTCAGCCAGTTGACCTGGGCAACTGCTTGAGAGTCGCCCGACTGCTCAGCTACCGGCTGGGCTCGTGTGCACCAGGGGGCGCAGTTTGCCTCAGTCCATCGCGTCAAGCCGTCTACGTCTTGGTTCCACCTGTGAGCCCGCGCGCGCGGTAGCCGCATCGATTCAGAGCAATGTACGCTGCCATAGCGAAAGTCGCCCTCGCGTGGATTCCCATTGTCCACAGAAGCTTCAGAAGATGCCGCTGTCACGGATGCTTTGGTCGCCCACAGAAGCACGGTAGTCGCTCTGCTGACTTTCGATTCCATTCCTCCGAGCAAGCGGAGTCGATCGGCGGCGAAAGACGAACCGAGAGCTCTATGCAGAGCATTGTCCGTTTCGAGAATAGGAGATCATCACCGAGCGACAATAGGAGTTCCCGCAGACTCCTGCGTGGCCACTCCCGCAAGACGCAAGACGTTAGGATTCGAAGCCCGGCTCGTTGGACCCCTAGTCAGTCAGTCAGGAGCTGCTTTTGGCAGCTGATGGACAACTGCCACAGCTCCGGCTGCTGTCGTTCGGCTTGGGTGGTGGTGGTGGTCTGGGTGGTATCGGTTGCGGCGACAGCGGCAGTAGTTGTGGGAGAGGTCCGCTCTCGGTGCTGTATTGGTCCCCCCGTTTGGTAGTCTCTCTGTCTGTTCAATTAAAAACACGTGCGTTGCCTCATTTTCTTTCGTCTTGCTCGGCCTTATTCTCATCGCCGGCCCCGCTCGAAACCCCGCAGCCTTCCCGCCGAAGTTTCTTCCCCCACGCTCTCGATGGTAGCCGCCGCCGCCGCCGCCGTCGCCATCATCATCGGCGGTCGTCGTCGCAGCAGCAGGCGCGCAGAGGCAGCAAATGGAAGGGAAGAAGAGAGCTCGAAGAAACTGATGGTGATCTCCAAGAATAACTCGGTTCCGCTGCCTCCGCACCCGGTCCCCATGTTCAGTGCCACCTCATCTCCATTATCGGACGGACGACTGGACGAACGGACGGATCGACGCGCAGACGGACGGACGAACGGGCGGGCGCACACAGAGGCCACTCGGAGAGTTGAAACAATTCCCACTTCTTCGTGCCCTGTCTTTTGTCTGTCTGTCAGTCAGTCAGTCAGTCAGTCAGGCGGATCGTTTCATTCGTTAGGCTTTGCAACCACTTGCGACTTTGGTTCTCGTTGCTAGTTCCGTCTGTCCCATCACCCGCTTTGGGTCGATTCCCTTCGAACGGTTTTCGTTTTCTTCATTTCATTTTGAATCGGCCGAGTCATTGGAAGAACAGGAACTGTTTCAAACTGTTCACTTTCTGCCCGTCGTCAAATCAGTGCGCGGCTTGGGCGAAGACGACGAAAGACTGCGACGACCCGCAATGAATTTCTCCGTCTATGCGCGAGTGCGCGATAGTGAGGGGGCCTTCCAGCACGGGTCATCGATCGAGTTGGTGATAATTGCAAACGCGCCTCAAGGACTGGAACCGTGAACGGCCCCATTTAAAATAAAACGAGGGAGAAACAGAGGAGATTGTCTCCATGTTCGCGTCACCCACTCAATCTCTGTCTATTAAGCCAAGTTCGAGCAAGCTCTGCCGAGAGAAATCTCGCTTAATCGTTGTATCGAAACAAAGGGAAGGACTCTCGACCAGGCTTCGTAAATGCTCGGATCGAAGATCGTGGAGCGAGCTTTGGCGTGCTTTCTTGATTTGTTGCTTCGTCCGTTGGACTCCTTGTTACTTGGTCGCGCAGTTCGGCTCCTGCTGTTGCTAACGCTAACTGACTAATCAGCCGTTCGCTCCTGCTGCTGCTGCTGCAGTCAGAGCTGCTCCAGCAGCAAGCAGAGCGACTGCATCGTGGTGCCCCCCGTCAGTCGCCTCAAAAGAAGAAGCGACATTCACTCACTCGAGCAGCAAGTCTGAGCCAGAAAAACTGTTCGTGTGGCCGGCCACTTCCACCATTTTGTTGTCCCCCCTCCCCTCCCGATTCTGCTGATTTACTTCGGTTTCAAGCGAAGCAACTTTGATTCACGGGGACACCAGCGGCTTCGAACGAATCAACTCTCTCTCTCTCTCTCTCAATCTCTGATTGAACTTGATCTTGAACTTGATCTACTCAGTCAGTGACTGCTTGAGGCGTCAACCGTTTCAGAAAGATAACTCCCGATACCGCCGCGACAGACGACGGATTTGTCGCTCGGGCTCTAGCGAGAAAATCCTCTCTAGATACAACGAAAGACGGTTTTATGAAATACTACAAATCTGAAGGGAACGGGGAGCGAGGCTAACGTCCCAGGATGAATGAATTTTGAATTCGAGCGCGGAAATTAGAAAAAAGAAAGTGCGAGTGAGCAACTTACCAGATTCTGAGGTGGAGTCCGAGAGGTCGTACTGTTCCTCCGACCATGTGCTGTTCGATGTCGAGGTAGCTGAAGTGGCGACCGTAATTTGTGGAGCCGCAATCATGTCAACCGCCTGATGATCCACTTCGGGCTGATAGTAGCTGTGGTCGGCATGCGGCGTGTAGCTCATCACGGCTGATGGATCAACAAAGTCGCTCACAACGGCGACTTCCGATGTTACTGCCGAGATCGCTATTCCACTCGTTCTCAACGGCGACGATGCAGGCGTCAACAGATGAATGTCTGAATTCTCCGACGAGTAACGAATTCGCTGCTTGCAAGTGGCGTCGCACTTTCCAGACCACATGCAATCGTGACGGACCTCTTGCGAGCCGGCGTCCTCCGGCGTCGGGTCCGGATTCGTGCCGTGCCAGGCGCCAGCTGCGAGTAGGTCATCGACGAGAGGACACAAATCCAGCTCCATGCCCTCCAAAAGATCTAGGGCGGCTGCTTCGCCCATCAGCTCATCGAATTGATCTCTGAGGTCTTCGTCGAGAGCGTTTGTGTTGTTTTCCGGCGACCGGGGAGGCGTCGGAAGCGTATTGTTTGGCCACTCTTCATCCATGGCGAGGTTCTGACAAATGAAGAGGTCGTTTTTCGCTGCTTGAAGCATATTTTGAGCGTTGTTACTGTAAGCGCCGTTAGCGTGGCAGTTCCTCTGCTGCTGACTGTTATTGCCACTGTCGTTTGAGGGACAGATCATGAAATCGTCCGCGAAACCTGTTCGATCTGTCAATGTACCGACGTGGATTTCTGAGATCATCTCATCGAAGGAACGGGGTCTGCTGAAACGAAAAAAATCAACACCGAAATTAGTTACTGACTCAAAAACGGGTCGACTTACGTTTGGAGATATCAGTTCGTCGCACGCACACACGATCACACGGATTCAGATAGAGAAGAACAGAGCCCGGAATTTCGTTTCAAGCTTCCGAAAAGGCATTCTATATAATACACCGAACGATATTCGAGCATTCGTTCTCTGCCGATTCGGACTACATGCGGACGGCGACACCACAGTTGACGTTTCGCGTTCGATATGTCCTCGATTCCGTGACTCAAAGAGAGATTATCAGAATTCGTGAACGAAGATAACGAATTTCTCCGAAAAACATCCGTCGAAGGATGGAGAATCGGGATTTCGCGAGGTTTTCCTTCTTTTCCCGACATGACACAGACCAGAGGCTCACAAGGGTGAGCATTTTGGGAAATGTCAGACACTTGGATAGCAACAAATGCTCTGAACTCATTCGGAGAAACACTTCATGATGACGGATTCTCAAAAACACGAGAAAATTACCAAAACGATCCGATATGTATTCGGCGCAGTCTCCATCAAGGAACGTTTCTCACGTTCAATATCCGAGAATCGCTGAGTTATTGCCTCGATATCGGCTCGAATGCAAGACCATCTCAGAAGTCAGTCATGTCTCCCAGACGTCCAGACGTCGAGTGAACTCTGGTTCACCAAATCGCCGCTGAGGGGCGCCACGTTCGCCACCACTCTTTCCCAATTTTCGTTAGGGTGCTTTGGCGGCTCACGGCTGCCGAGACGACCGGGCCTGGTGGTGGCTTGGCTGATGGCCCGCTAGAGCTCAGAGCGACAGTCGGCAACACTGGCGCCACGCCGTTGAGCGAACAACCGGCTGGCCGGCCGGCCGGCAAGCGGGCGGCCCGGGCGGGCCACCGGGACATATGCTAGCGAACGGAGAAGATGCTTCTCATGACACTCGAACTAGCGAGACATATCTGAGTTTGAGTTTAGATTCTCAACTCAAAACTTGACTCCAAGGTTCTCTCTACGCGCTAAAACTATGCACAGGTCCTCCGATGTGGGAGCCCCTGAGAGAGAGGAGTGCGCGAAAAGCTTGAAAACAAGATCGCGCACCCGTACTGCTCACCTGCTGGCGTCATAACAGTACGCAAATGAATCCCCGAACGAAATAGCTAGCTTGACATTACCGGCAACGAGAACGACGTTGCTCCTAGGGAATGTCACGCTCAATAATGCGGCAGCATCACGAGGAGACGTTTTCAAGAAGAATCATGACGTCAACCGATAACGTAACATATGGCGTGCGAGGGAAAATCAACACGGGCAAAACCTCCTCGATCGAGAGCCAACGTTGGAGGGACATTGAACAAACCGGACAACGTCTTCCTCTGGGCTCTAGCTAACTGGCAAAATCGAAATCGAGTCGGTTGGTCCGAGAATCCGACGCTTGGCGGAATGGAAACGCTTGTCGGCGTTTAGCGCCTAGCGTTTCGTCGAAAACGCGGTCACCGTTCGACCGGTCGGATTCGAAATGCGAATAGAGCGAGATACTCAGGTATAAATGTCATCAACCTGTTCCCGAGCCCTATTTCGAACACGGTGTGCAGCTGCCCGACGAGACCGAGCGGGATATCGAGACGCGAAAAACTGTGCTCTGACGTCGAAGAAAGCCAGGTCGGGGATGAAAACCCAGATGAGGTGTCGGTGAAGAGGATGCCCACCACGACAACGACAAGAACAACATTCACACGAACAACGGCGACGACGGTGATGACAACAACAGCGGTAACAGCTGTAACACTAACACAGTATCCAGCGGGCGAGTTTGCAGCGATGATTTAGAAATGATGGTTGTTGTCAACCTCTTGATGTAACTTCACGCAACAAACAAAACGAACTGGCGAACAAATAAACCAACGGATCGGTCACGGTATCGATTCCGGCTTGGTTATTATCTCCAAATTCGAGTTCAACGTAATCCGTTTGGTGGTCCGTCGAATGTGCTTCACACACTTGAGGTCCTCGAGTCACTGTCCAACTTTCTGAGTCTGTACCGACTCAGTACTTTAATCCAGATCCGCGCTGACCTTTTCAGTCTAAACACCGGGTCCACAACGGTAGTCGGCCGTCAGAGTTCGTCTCACTGAATAACCGAAAGATTTTCTCGTCCCTTCTTGCGGTTCGTCGTATGTACGTACGCGTGATTTATTCTTTAGAGGTAGTTCGGGCAGCAGATTACAGAGACCGAAGACTTTGCGGCCATAACCGGCTGCAAGATTCCTTGGATATTCGCCCGAGGGAGATGGGAACCATGGAATCGAACGGTCCGTGAGGCGGCAGCCTCGACGCGCCTATGCTAGGCGAACCACGTATAATTTTAGGAACAAATAGTATTAGTCGTAGTGGTTATACCGCTCTGACTGCTGCTACTGATGGTAGAGATGGTTGTGGAGATGGTGGCGGTCGCGGCGGCAACAGTAGTAGCGGCGGCGGCTTGGCGCACAGCACGCACACAACAACAACGATGATGACGACAACGACGACGACGGAAGCGACGACGACGGACGACCAACGAGACGAACGACGGCCAGGCCGAGAATGAAGAGCTTGCCGCCGCGACGGCCACTCAAAATACCGACCGGCCCGTAGTCGAGCCCTCTCCACTTCTGCCGCTGAGACCGTACTCCAGCTGAAAATACGCGTTTTTCGAAGCCGGTCATGAGACAAAACTCATCCTCGTGTCAGGACAGAACGTTTGCATGTCAGTATTCCGCGTGTCATTGCGATATTCCGCGAAATACAGCGTATAACCGCGGATCTTGTTTGCGTCGTTGCGGCCCCGTGACGCGGCTGGAGAGGCGAGAGTCGATGTAAGTCCCGCGATTGGTCGATCGGAAAGAAGGCAGGCAGGCAGGCAGCAGGGTGACTAGACGGCTGGCTGGGTAACTGGCTGGCTGGAGGGTCGGTTGCTTGCCGGCCGGCCGGCCGGCTGCCTGCCTGCCTGCCTGCCTGCCTGCTTCTCTGCCTTGGTTGCTTTCTACCGGGATAGCCGGCTAGCAAGCAAGGCATTCGAACGGCGCGCATGATGCTAACTTGGAGAGTCAGTTGGGAGCCGGCCGGCTCTTCTTCTTCAGCTCTATAGCGCAATGGCATTCGGCCGGATTACTTCGTTCATTTTGAAATGAAACTTGTGGATAAGAATTGCGGAAAATCCGAAAGCTGCACCGCGCGAGTCGGACGTTAGCGCGGCGTCGGTGCATCACGCGAGTAAAGTCGCCGTCGTCAGGCGATCTTGACGACCGAATAGAGTAATGCGCTAGACGAGCTTAGAGCAAGACGGCGCTTCACTGCGCGGATTCCGCATCACAATCGTGAAGCACTGCGCGAGCTCCGGTCAGCTGGTGGCGACGCGGTCGAGCAGGTACTACAGGAGACCCTCGAGTCTCGTGGAGTGGTTCGCGCGCGCTAGTGTAAGTTGCTTTGCGAAAATGACTGTTCATCTCTTTTTTCGCTTTCACGAGATTCAAATGACGAAATGAATAAAAAAGAATCTCTAAATCGTTTTGATTGAACATACTCTCACCAAATCGATACACCGGGTCTTCTGAGTGAGCCTTCGAAATGGTTTCTGCTCGGGTAAATGAAAGGACTTGGCAAATTCAATTTGCATGGTTGTACACAACACTGATGATGTCATCGATTACTGTGCGTTCGAGCAAACATGGAAGGCGTCCTTATTTTCGGGATTCACGACGACGACGATCGTTTCCTCCTCAAAATACGCCTCTCATAGCTGGTCAGTGGATGTGTTGTCATCTATGCGAGCCTCCGGGTTTCGGTATCGAAGATCGTGTTTGCATGAGAGTATTTTTCTGATTGGGAAGAAGACAAGAATTCTCCGTGAGGCGGGTTTGTGTACGCTCGAGCTCGATTGTATTCCTGCACTACCCTTTAATCAGTCAGTCTGACCAGCCGTCGTCAGTTCGTCTGTCAGTGGCTGCGCGATCGCTAGACCGCCCGTCTGCCGCCGCCGCCGCCGCCGTTACCACTATTAACACCCGAACGGATCGGATAAAGGGACGAACAGACCGATGGACGCACGCATAGACGGCTGGAGGAACGAACGAACGGACGGACGGACTGACTGTCTGGCTGACGGACGGACGGACGGAGGAGCATGACTCAGAGAAAGAGAAAGAGTTCTCAGAACGGTAAAAGAGCAAACAAATCTCTACTATTCACAGAAAGCTACCGACGACTAAGCAACCACCGCCCATAACCCGCTACGTCGATAGGCGTCTAACCACTTCATTCCGCTCCCTCGACACAGAAACTCGCTCGCTCGACCGAGTGAGAGAAATTCCCAATCGTTCGCCATGCCGTTCACCGGCTTCGAGTTCTTTTCCCGTGGAGATTCTTCGTTTGATTCGGTTTTTCATCTGCGTCTCCGAAATTCCGAAGTCTCAGAAAGAATAACTTGAGAATTGGGTGGACATCTGTCCACTTTTCTAGACTGTCAGTCAGTTGGTGACTGAGTTACTCAGGTGGTAAGTTGACAATTACAGGAGCAGCAGTAGGCAAGCTCATGAGTCGCACAGATGCTCAATTGGTCCGCCAACTTCCGAGTTCCCGCTGCGTTAGTCCAAATTAGGTCTTTGAGAGCAGACAGGAGAGAAAAAAGCATCATCATCATCAAAATAAATAAATCATAGCTTCCAGGCGAAAAATCTGAAGAAGAACGCGATCTGAGTGTAATTCTCCTTCCTTAGTTACCGACACTCACGCTTCTTCGGATTCTCTGGCTAGACGTCGGCGCCGACGACCGACGTCGGTATTAGAGCCGTGCACCACAAGGCAAAATCCGAAAAAGTGAAAGCTTCCGAAAGCGCCACCAGGGGGCGCTCCATGTCCAATGCTGAACTACAACCTGTTCAACACGAACTCGATTGAATGCTCGCTTCGATTTGCGTGTCAAGCGATTCAGCTTACAAGACTGTGTTCAGGAGGGCGTTCTGCCTCATTTTGTTGAAAAACCGCTTCATTGCGAATCTCACAGTACGAAAACGCCCGTTCGCCCTGAACAGGCCAGACAGGAACGCGGCCGCTGCTACCGCCGCCGCAGCTGCTGCTGCTGTTGGCGACGGCGGCGGCGGCGGCGGCGGCGGCAAAGTCGACGACAGCGAACGGCCGGACTCACAAAGCGACCGGCTAACTTCAGGATTTACTCGCGAATTTCCAAACGAGCGCGGAAACGCTGTCTGACGGATGAAGAGCGAGCCGAGGACGTACATTGAAGCCCACGGAGTGAAGGACTTAGCGCCAGACAGGCAGCATCGGCCGGCAGTCGAAACAACGGAGGAGGCAAGTCTGGGCAGCGGCAGCAGCAGCAGCGGTCCCTCCGTTGAGAGCAGATCCATCCACTACAACTACCGGCACGGTGAACATTGGCGGCACCGTGCCGCCAGCACACACTCGATCGAAAACAACCGACTCGGCGGCTTCTGAAACTAGTCCGACCTCAGTCAGTTGATCTGTGTGTCTGTTTGTCTTAGTGACTTCGGTCTTGATGCTCTTGCAAATCTGATCGTGTACTGTTGTTGCTGTCGTTGCGTTGTCCGCAGTCTCCTTCCGATGTCTTTGTTGTACTCTCGGACTCTACTGCCGTCGTCGTTGCTCAATCGCTTAACTGCGTTAGGAGTTGCTGCGTTCGTAGAATACTGTCGGAACACGGCTTTTGTATAGTATTCTTCTTAAGTATTCTCCGGACGTTCTACTCGTCGGCAGCTCGTACTTGTTTCGCAACGAAAAATCCGTCACAGTCGGCTTGCAAAGCTCGCTTTTAGCCTTACATACCGAATTAATGGACTCGGACGCCAGAAAGTCGAATCAAAACAAAACAGACCGAATGTTGGAGCGCGACCCTGTCACGGATCGACGGAAAACGCGCGCTCGGAGCGAAAGGTGAAAGGAAATTAACGAAACGAACGAAGATTCCTCACACCGAGTTTTGCGAAACACGGAAACAACGACTAAGCACCCACAAGTAACACAATGTACAGAAGCAAGCAAAATGTAATCATTGCTTCACTCGAACACCCGTACTCACACATGGACTAACAGAAACCATTTGCTCAATGTTCCAAAAAGATAACGACAACAGCGACAGCGACAAAAACAATGACTTGGGCTCGGCGAGAGCACAGCAAGTCTTGATACAGCGAAGCTCACGAGGCTTGCTGAGAGCGAAATCGTAGCTGAGGCACACATTCATGCGCCCGGGTTTCTCAGGAATTCGGTATTCAGCAAGTTATGGGGCAAGTACTCGTAATCCTTTTCGTCATTGCAAATCCCCTCTTGGAACTCTGTCTCACCAGACAAGAATATCCTGGGAAAAGGTCGACTATAACTTCGATTGGGGCGGACGACGGGTAACGGATAGTTTCCTCGATAAAATAAGACATGGGTTCGGTGGCACAATCGGAAGTTACGTCGAGCTCTCTGGCTATAAATGGAAGCAAAACAGAGCTCGCGACGCTTAGACCTAAATATGCTCTGCGATCAGAGTGTTTTCAGCAGAGCCCCGAGTTGGATAAGGAACACTACGAGAGACTGAGCATTAGAAGGTTTCGAGATGGAAATCTGACGCGAGAAACAGTCAGTCGAAGCCGAAATTCAACTGAACCGCGGTTCTCGAAACTTTTCTCGAAAGTTATCTCAGAGTTCCACAAAGCTAGAATGTCGATGACTTCATGAGTGTTTCATTGCTAAAAAAAGAAAACACTGCGGCCACTTAAGATCAGCTGTCCCCTCACTCGGGACGTTTGATACACTGAGAGCGAAGAGCAGCTGTTGGACTCTGATGAACTAAAGCGCGCGACAGCTTCCGAGATCGTCGTCCGCTCGACCAACAAACAAAAATCGAAATCGCAACTCACAGGGGTTCGAATGGCAGACTGCACTCCCAGATCTCCATTATTATCGCTTTGGTTTCTGTCCGGAAATCTGCTTTCACAGCGAATCTCGAGAAAACGCAAGAACGAGCAATCCAAGGTTATTCCGGACAGGAATGACGTCTGCAAAAAAAAGTCACGGCTTACTGGCGTGTTTGAGCGCGTGCGTCGCACAGCGATGTCGTACGTGGCGCAGAAGTGCACATCCTATGTTTTCGTTGGAGAACAAACAGAGATGTTCGACGCCACCATCTCGTCGAGAGTGAGTGAATGACTGCTGCTGCTGCTGCTGCTGCTGCTGCTGCTGCTGCTGCTAGGTGGCAACGAAACACGAAAATGCGGTCGGAGTTCCTCATTGAAGCTCTGGCTTCCCCGAGCGCCACGAATCGTGCCTCTTCCACGGTGTGCGTGAATCCCGGGGCGAAGTGCCGTACTCACAGATAGACTATTTTCGGTGAAGAGCCAACTGGAGTCCAAAGAGTTTTTTCAGAGTATGCACGAAAACCTCTCAGGACGTCAGGTCCAGAGCACTTGACGACGAGTTGAAGTTTCCTAGAGAGCGTCGCGGGCGTTCCGAAAACGAAACGAAAACTATACAGTAGCTTCCGTGCACTAAAACCTCCTTTCGGGGTGCATTGCACCCGCGGAAACAAACAAAACATGAAACTCCAAATCAGCGGCGAGAGTCCTGCCCTCACATGACGCGTCGGGAAGCCCGCGTGCCCGAACCCGGTGTACACCAGAAATGCCTCCCCCGCCTCGAGCTGCATGCACTCCTTCCACATTGTTTTCGAGGCAGCGCAGATTACTATTGGCGCGCTGCCGGATCAAATCGAAACAATTCAAACAGCTGAGAAGCCAAAGAAGACACCGCGATTGATTCCGAGTAGGAGCTCTCATCTGGTCGAGCAGCAGCAGCAGCAGCAGCCGCGAACCCCCGAGCTCGAAAGGGTTCAACCCTTAAACCATTCTACGCAGAAGAAAACGCTCATGAACAGGGCGAGCGATCACAACAACCACAAGAATTTCGTTCGAGGGAGCTCGCGGAGGTGCTCCTAAACTGTGTTCTTCTTTCGAATTCCTAGACTTTCAGTCGAATTCCATTTGTGTTTGACCTCTAACGTGATGGAAAGGAACTTCCATTTGACCATGATCTCCTTTTTCGTCGCAGGTCCACATTCGAGCTTCGATGACACATCGCGACTCGGGAAAGTCAGCTGGAGTCGCATGGTTACCGATCGCGCATCAGGCAGGCGAGTTTTCCAGCTCACCGCCTGCAAAGGTTACTGATGAATCATGTCCTAACAAGTAGAAGCTAAACCAATGACGAGGACGATGACGGTGATCATGCTCATGATGATACGGTTATTCGGGGCGTTTTTGCATGCTCTTTACTGCCGCTCCTCACTCGTGAGCCGAGCGGGCTCATTTTCCTCAACGGATTTTCCCAAAGGTCACTGTTGGTGGCCGACACCGCTACAGATTCGATGATATTGCCTCCCTCAACGCGAAGTATGCGGGGAAGATGCCGAACAGAGCCATCGAGCCCTGGAATGCCGAGGAAATCGCGAGAAAATTGCCAAACGCTCCCAATATCGAGATGAAACGCTGCAGCGATCCTCAATTGAAGGATTTGCTTCCCGACCTCAGGACCAAATGCACGAAAACAATCGATTTCCTCATCGGAACGATTCGAGTTCAAAGACTTCCTCGGACGACATCAGACGGCCGCCCGAGTTCACGAAGCCATCGATGTTGTTGCAGACGAGGTCGCGTTCATTGATATACATTGTTTCGGTTTTAGTGTTTGTATGTTTAGACTAGCTGTCCATCTGACTGACTCTTTGCTTCGCCGTTCCTCGGCTGCCTTGTCGCTCGGCTGGCCGGCTCGCCTGTTTTCTGCCGGTTAGTCTGTCTGTCTGTCTGTCTGTCCGTCCCTCCGTCCTTCAGTCTATTTGTATGTCTGTAAATCCGTTGGATAGTCTGTGTTGCGTGCACGCAGCCGGGCAGGCGAGCGTTCGTTCGTTCATTCATTCATTCAGGCAGGCAGGCAAGTGAGCAAGTGAGCAAGCAGGCAACATTTCGTCTTGTCACGGCCCGTCAACATGATAACTGGAACTGTCAAAAAGCACTCGTCTTGGGTGGTGGCGGGCGCTTGTGAGATTTGATGTTGGCGCTGGCGACGGTTTCGTTCTCTCGGTCCTAGGTGTCGTCTAACGACGATACTCGTCGTGCTGCCACTGTTACCACTGACTATTGCTCTCCCCGCTGCTTTGCCGGTTCTGCTCTAACTGACTAATATCGTCTCCCATACGACTACAACTCCAACCTCTATCAATCAATCATTAATTTCGTTGCTTCCCGCAGCTCAGCTGTTACAGCGAGGCTTGGCGACAGGTTTCGGCTCCGATTCCCCGAGGAGATCTCATGCTTGCGTCTCAATGAGTGAACTACTCCGACACTCATCGATCATTCTGAGCAGGATCCACGGTACATGCATTGATGAGCTGTATCAGCGACAAATAATTGCGATTTCGCTGGAAAAACTCGGAAATCAATTCCAGCCTCCATCAATCTGTGGATTTTGTCCTCAAATCCCCTTCGATCTCGTGACCCCCCCCCCCTCAAGGGGCGGGGGTGAACAATCTGATCGAGCTTCTAGTGAATCGGTCTGCTGTGCCATTAGTCTCCTCCATCTTGCCGCCGACTCCATGGCGTTGTTTTGAGATCGTTGTTCTGCATGTCCCCCCGCCCTTGTGGAGTTGTGGTTGTCCGAACCTTCCCCGTCGATGCACGGCGGCACCTAGAGAACGAACAAAGAACCGCGAAGCGTTCGTTTGATTCAGAGGTCGCCTCTTCCAGAAGCGTCTTCCATCCGCCATTCCATATTTTTTTCACATGCCTTTTTTCCTCTCCTTCCACGGTCGCCGCTGCTCATGACGAATCATATTTCCTCATCCCACACTAAGCGACGTCACCGGATGGACAATTATTTCATCTCGATCGCCGCGACACAGCTTGCTTTCGTCGTCGAACACAGACGTTAATGATGAATGTTCTTTTCGGCTGATTATCAGCATGTTGAGATCGCCGAAGATTTGCTTTCCGCGAATCTTTCTCTATCAGTGTGAAAATCGCTCTCCGCGGCTCATAGAGCATCTTCGGTGTTTTCGAGTTCGAGGCTCCGGAGCCACAAGCCCAAAGGTCGAAGATCGCAGGCGGACAGAGGTTTCCGTGATTCCATTCGAGCCCTGCAGGATTTCCATTCTATCGAACTCGAATCTCACTTCAGTCAATCATTCGATAGCGAACGATCGCGCTACGCTCTCATTGTGCAAGACAACGAAGTGGCTTTAGCGTCTTTTTTCAGCTGAAGACGAAGCTGTTCGGATCGGGAGCCTTCCTCAAAAGGACCTGTATCTCCTTTGAATGTCCTATCAACTTCGTTTTTGAGCTCCAACATATTTCAAAGTGTGCGCGGTCCCGGCTCCTGGTGAACTGAAATCTCAGGTCTCCGACTCCTGGGACCGGATCGGTGGACGTTGTGTGCTTGCATTGCTTGGAATCGTTGTTCTGACGGGCATTCGTTGACATTTCTGAGTTTTCAACATGGCATACCGGAACTCAATCGCTATTCGGTTTCCAGAAAAAAAAAGTTCTCGTGCGTGCGGTAATCGTGAACAGCTCTCGTCCTCATTAACCGCTGTCGCTTTGATTGATTTCCGACAGCTACGGAACAAAAACTTCCTCTGGATTTTCCCGGAAAGCTTAACTCGTCCTCGGCGGCTTCCTCCACTTGGTCTGAAGAAAGCTTGAAGTAACTTTGAACAAAAAAAAAAAAGAACAACAAACCATTCCAGTCCACCTTGACGCTCGCTTTTTATTCGCAAGCCAGTATCGTTTCGTCAGGGGAAGCACAAGCAAGCTTCGAAAATACAGCCACACACTGGGCGGCTATCGATAGCAGGAATCCAAACGAACGGTGGGTCGGTTGTCCGCTCGGACAATCGGACGGCTGCTGCCTCGGGGCTCGGAAGCCTCTGGCTACGAAACACTCAAGCGGTACACATTTTTTTTTTCATTCAGGATCCACCCATCTAGAGCATCGTTGCGGCGGTTGGTCTTCACGCAGGACAAAACGGGATCATTAACCGAATCAAACAATCCAAGCGACAGTAGGCGCTCCAAACCGTTCGAAAAAAGTTGTTAGTTTTCATGAAATTCGCCCACCCGTGAAGAAACGTGTCAACTTTTCGCCAAGCGACGATTCCCAAATTCAAAAAGCGTTCTTCGACTGCTTGAAACGAAACTTACTCCAAGTTTTTTCCCTCTTCTCGTCGTCGGGAAACTTTCCGCTGCAAGTTGTCCGCTCCTGGCATCTGAAATCGTGAAGGCTGTGAACGTCAATCCACTCAGATCGCGTTCACCGGATCGTGAATTGAGTAATTACGATTGAAGTTGTGTCAACTAATGTCTGAATCGGTTACGACTAAAGTTCATTCGCGCTGTGAACGAGTTTCTCGTTGAAACCTGGCTTCCTTCCCAGCCGGCGCGGACGAGAAAGTGGGAAGCAGATCAAACAAGGAAAAGTATCACGACGGCAGGGAAAAGCGGAAAAACTGAGTGTGCTCTGTGTACAATGTGGACGAGACAGACGCAGATGTCTACAGATGCTCACGGCACGCCGGATGGCTCGCTCAGTCGATGTGTCTGGATCAGCAGTCCAATTACGAATGCGCAGAGTCGCCTTCAGTACAACTCTCAAGTGACCGTGTTAAGACAAACAGATACGCTTTCAGGTCTGTTCGTCGAGCATGCGGGAACGTCACCCAACAACAGGGTGGATGTCACGTGTTTTCGACGTCTCAGAATCATCGACGTCGTCTGGGAAGACGTCTGAACGCGCGACCGGTAGCCGTAACCTTGGACGTTACGGCGTCGATGACGAAGATGGCGTCGAGTCCCCCTCATTCACGAAGTCGCGAAGGCATCTGGTAGCAGCATTCGATTTGTTGATTCCTCTTCTTCCGTGATGGCTCTCAGGCTAGCGCGCATCAGGTAGTTCGTTAGAATCGTCGGTTTCGTGAATGGTACCCGCGGCTTCATTCAAGCTCGCTCGCTCGCTCGCACCCCACTTCCACGTACTTGATCGCAGCGTGCTCCGTGCGTTCTTTCCTTCGTTACCTCGAAATCTCTGTCTGACTGTTCGAGAACAAGGTCGCCCTGTTTCCGCGCTCCGAATTCCTTCCGTCATTTCGGGAAAGCGCCAAAAACCGAAAAGCGGCGGCGTACCAGACCAGAGAAGAAAGAAACGCAAGCGCCACAACCAGCGAAGACTGACGCCAGAGATGCATGGGGCGATCACAACAGCAATTAATAAAAATGAACTTGGACAACACCCTTTCGTTAACTTCGGGCAACTAGATAGACCAGGCGGCAGACCGGCGAACCGTTAGCTTTCCGGGGTCGGACTTGGCACGTGGAAGGTATCCCGTCCCGGCATAACTGGCGTCCGAACTACATTCATCGGCGCTGTACACAAACTGGTATCATGATGGAGCAAGCGCTCGGCCGGGAAAGCAACCGGTCAGCTGATCGAGCTCCAGAAAAGCGAACGAACAATCGAATCGTCGACATCACCGCTTCCGTTGCCTGTTCCCATTCCAGACGCTCACCTGGAATCAGTCTGGAGTTTTGCTCATAGTTCCCACTTCACAAGAACAGTGGGGGCGAGTAGGGTGTTGTTTTTGACTCTTCTTCGAGGGCGGAAACCGGTTCAGGTATGAAAACAAGGCCGAAAAGTTCGACCTCGGATCGAAGGTACCGAAGTCCGGGAGACGTTTCAGGCGACAGCGTTGAGTTTGGCAAGTTTGAAACTCGCGGCGACTGCGAAGAAAGGCGACTCGGACACAAACTGCAAAAATAAATCGAAACGAAGGCTCGAGGAAAAAAGCGTAACAGGAGACGACTCAGTCTGGGGCTCGCAACACAATAACCGACTCGACTCCGACAAAAGCCTTTTCATACTCGAGAACTAGCACTGGGAGCTCGTGAAGTACAGGAGGAGTCCGTGAAGAGCGCTCGCCGTTGCTGTTGCTCGGAATCGGTGCGTCGATGAATGGGAGGTCCTGAGGATGGCATCATGCATTCTTCGGGTGCTGTGGCTATCGGATCCATCGAAATTAGCAGCCGAGTGAACAAACTGAACAAATCGGTGGCGAACTGACTGAGCCAACAGAACGCGGTCCGCCGTATGTTCCTCGACGCCCGGACTTCACCACCTGTTTCCAAGGCACGCAACACGGCAATCTCCGTGAGGAACGGACGGAGATAACGAAGTGAAGATAGGTCGATGATTCGGCTGCCGTTGTTGTTGAACACAACGACGACGCGCCGATTAACCAGGATCGAGAAGAACCCAAACGGGGTTGTTCGCTACCTGCTGTCCTATTGCGGCGCCGAGAGTTCTGAACTTGGATTGAAATCGCGCGACCGTTTTGTCGATGTCCGAGGACCTCGAGTCTACTGCGAAGATTTTTCATCGCGTTGCTCGATCGACTGTGAAAAAGGATAATCCGCTCATTCGCGTGATCGTTTCATGCAGGATCGTTCGTTTGCTCCTCTCGGTGTCCTCAAGTCGGTGCTCCCTTCCTGCCGTCTCGTGGCCTCAGCCAAGATGTTCTTGAAACAAGAAAAGAAACTCCATAAAAACAACCAGCTTCATCGCCGTTGTAATTGTTGTGTCACGTACAACAGCTCACTCTGGACCTGCAGCTACGTAAACCTGACGCCGCGCGAGATGAGAGATTCTTTGTGAGATCTTGATCCGAAATTGGGAAGACCTTGATTTTGGAAAGCTGGCGTCCAGTCTCCAATCCGCGAGACGAACGGACAAATCTCTAAATCAGCTCCTCGCGAAGACTGACCGACTTAGTTGGTGATTGAATTGGATAGACTAATTAACGAGTGAAATTATGGATAACCAACAGACTGACACACGGACTACGTGGATGACGGACGGTCTAACAAACAGCAGCAGCAGCAGCCTGGCTATGAGCTGTAGTCATGATCCGAAAGAGAAATGATCCAATTAGTAATGAGTAGAATGACTTGGTTAACCTGGTCGGTCGCCTCTTCGCTTGCTGCCTCCTAATTGGATAACTGCAACGTTGTCTGCTACCTGTCGTGTATAAATGTCCAGTTCTCGGCGTAGCGGATCCCTCCTCCTCCGGCGAGCGGGCGGGCGGGCGGATATGCAGTGATCGTAGGAACTCGCGAGATCAGGCAGATCTCTCTTCATGTAGATTCCTGAAAGCTCACTGACTGAGATAGTTTTTCCTCAAACGAACGGGGATTTGATTCGGTTGCCAGAGAATCCGGCGATCCGGGAGCAAGCGGGCAGACAGGCAGAAAATCGAGCAAGTACGCGGACGGGAGGCAGTCAGTCAGTCAGGTTGGCTCACCGAGAAGCAGCCCGGCAACGAAAGTAGCCCCATCGGTGAGTTGTGCACGCCGCAGCCATTAGCTGTCAGGGACTCAAACGGCTTAAGCATCTCACGAAAACCCGCAATGATCCTTCAACGAGGTGCAAATGGCAGCAAGACAGGCCGGTTAGCCAGCTAGCTAGCTGTTTGGCTGCCTGCCCGCTTGCTTACTTGATTCGCTAGTTGGTCGGATGCACGCCTCCGCCGACCGTTCTTCGGCAAAACGATGACCGGCTCATGGGAAAATCTAATCGCTGCGCTGAATGGTTCGCAGCACTTTCAATAAATTAGTTTCAATATCATGTCACGGGCTTGTCACGTTCACGGTGCACGAAGCCGGCACGATCAGCCACCCCGACGGAACTTCAACTCTCCCCAGGAATCCATCTTTCTCCCAGTTGTCCAACTGTCAAACTCGTCGCGATTCAAGTGAAATTCCTCTCCGACCTCAGCGGAATGGAGGGATCGATGATTTTCCGGGAGTTTCTCCGACAATCTCGCAGAGAATCAGCTTCGATTCAGCGACTGTAGAAGTTGTTTATCAGGATTTGAGGAATGTACGGCAGAATTCGCCCTTCTGCTCAGTGTTGGAGGCACGGGACCGCTCAGGTCTCTCAGTGCAGCTCTCTGGCGCCATCGGACCTACGACGCGTTCCGTGCTAGACGGAGCTCGCGACGTCCGGAGGAAATTTTCTCGCACGGGAGCTCCTCTCGATCACCATTCACTGTGTAACCTTAGCTTCAGAAAGCAGGCGCTGAACGCTCCACTTGTTTATTCAACGCTTTCATCACCACCACGACACCACTCACACACATGACCGTAGATCCTTTACGTAAAGTTGCGTCGACGATTCCATGAACGAAAAGAGGGTCGTCAGAGAGAAGGGAACACACCGAGCCTGCTTTGAATGGTGGCTTCGATCGATCGGTGTAGAGCGGGCTTCTGAAGCTAAAGGTGAGCTGTAATAGGTATACCCGAGACGGGGATGTGGCTTAGCATAGCAATACAGTCTTTAATCATCGAATCGGAGGCGTAGTTCCTTCCCAGTAGCGTCAGCAGCTCAACCCTCGCTGCGTGAGAGTGCTTAGGCGTCTCAGCAAACAGACGCTGCAGCAGCAGCAGCAGCAGCATCTCAACAACCGAAAAGCAACACCATAGTAACAAAGTAGCAACGTTCGAACAGCGACAACAAATGATCATCAACGCAGCTGGCTGCAGAGCTACCAACCGAGCAACGAGAGAGCAAGTTCGGATTCCGGCGCGAACCGGAGTCGAAGATGAGCATGCTAGTCGTTCGCCGAGGAAATATCTGATATTTCGGTGTTGTTGCATCTGAGGATGCACAGGCTCGGGGCCGAGCCATCCTGCCATATATTGTCCTCGCGTCCTAGGTTGTAAGAGAGTACTTTGTGACATTTTGAAGAGTGTGAATTTCGGCGTTTGGCGACTTCACTTCGACAATCCGTCGAATGTCCCTTTCGTCCATCCGTCTCGATGTCGTGCGAATTTTCCACTCAACATCCGAGAAGGTAGGAAGGAAGGAAGGAGGAGATGTGCCGTTTCCATTGAACTGTGTCTACAATGAGAGGCCACCGGCGGCGATGAGGCATTTTCCAGATGTTCCAGCCGCTTCACCGGCGCGGCGGCTACCTTACTCGCGGCCGCTGCCTAGGCGAGCCTAAGGAAACCAGAGAGCTCTCTCCCTCTTCCCTAGTTGAATTTAAATGAATGACGTCAACGACAGATTCCATTTTTCATTTCACCAAACGATGCCTTCCCCCGATCTTCTAACCATCCTGCCTGCTCGCTGTTAGTCACTGGAACAGCTCATCGCTTCCACCCGAGTCGACTACTGTGAATCGAGTCGACTGACTCAACTCGTTGGGTTACCTGGAGAGGTTTAGTGAGTGGCGCCGATGCCGCCCCTTCTTTCAGTTCCTTGTCGAGTTTCTGTACTAAGATCACAAGGTTTTGTACGGGAGCGTTACGTCAAAACTGCTCCTCCTTCAACTCCTTTTGCACATCGGTCCTGTTAGTCAGATTCGAGGTTGAATGAAACCGATCGGAAATATAGCAGAAAGTTGAGGAAGCGCGTTTCTGGGCATTTTCGTCTGATCTTCCTCAACTCGGTGTCTTCAGTTGCAGATGACATCTCTCTCTCTCTCTCTTTTGTAGACGCTCTAGTTGGTCTTTAGTTCTTCCAGAGAGAGATTTCCGTCGGACTGGGGCAAGCCGAGAACGGATAATTTTGCATCGCCGGGGTCGCGATGATTCCAGGAGAATCGAAAAGATGAGAACGACATTCGGGTTCTCTCTCATATTCACTCTTACTTTTGTCTGGCACCCAACGAGCAATCGGACGACGCTTCTTCTTCGCCTTCCGGTGGCATTCTACTGAGCCAGCGAGAGAAAGAGGAATCTTGTTCCCATTGTCGTTTGTCTCGTTTTTAGTGCGGAGTTTCTTTCTAGTGAAGACTGTCCCCTGCCTCCATCCTGGTCGTCGTTGTCCTCCCCTGCTCATCCTGAATGACTGAACATCGTCGATCCGTGTGCCGATAGCAGCGAGTCAAGTCATCTTCAAGCACCACTACTACTACTAGGTCTTTTGTTGTTCGGCGGCTAATTGCTCCGATAACATCGATGATTCTGTAGCGTCTGGGAAGCACTGGATCATGTTTAACACAATGTGTGTGCGTGTGGTGCCACCGAAAACCCATGGAAGAACACCGGTAGCCGGTGAAAAAAATAACCGACCAACCAGCCATCGGATCGACCCAAGCAAGCCGACGCGATCGTACGACCCACGGACGGGTCGTCGAATTCCTCGGATTATTTGACGATTCAGAAAGTAAACCAAATCACTCCTGCACAGTGAATCTTCGCTCAGCTCAGCGAAGATAAGAGACGACACCGTTCTAGTATTTCTCGTAGTTTTCCCGATCCGGGAAGAGGAATTCCGCCACTCGCTCGTCAGAAGTCAGAAATGATTCTCAATCCTGAGATCAACCACAATGAATTCCAAGTATTCGAGGATGCTCGTTGAATACTCGCTCGGGATTTCCGCGATTCGATCGAGGAATTTCCGCTGAATAGAAACAAGTTGGGCAGCAGAGCTCAGGTCGCGAACTTCCTCTGTCGCAGGTCGTGCAGGTCAACGGGAATCCTCCATTGAATCGGACATTCCAACTGAACTTTCGATTCTATGCTCAAATCATCGAAATGCAAATCCGATGGGCTTCTTCTCTCACATCGTTCACTTTCACCTTCGCTGTCGCCCGAGGCTGTTCGACACGAGCTCTAACCGGCTAACTGATTTGCCGTAGATCACGAATCACGACGAAGTAGAATCTCGGCGATTTCATTGAATTTCTGATCCCGACATCTCGGAGCGTACACGAACGAAGCTCATTCGAGGAACTGAGAGACAACTTTTCGAATGAGCTTCATTCGGTTCAGCGATCGGATTTTTTTACGAATCCGTAACGGTGTCCGTTGGATTCTGCAACATCTTTCCATTGAGTCGGGAGCCGCGATTCCGCTCGCCATTTCTATCAACATTCCAACGTTCTGGAGTGAAAATCGAATACAAAGTTCATTTCTTCAAACTTCAACTTTCTTCAAACCCACATTGAGAATTTTGAATCATCGGCAACGAAACTCGCGAAGAAACTCGACTTTTGAACGATTTGAGCTCCCAAAACACTGGTCATCATCAGTTTCATAACTTCGTTGTTGTCACTCAACGACCATTGTACTAGGGTGCTTTACTGATCGACGAAAGAAGATCCGATGACGATGACTTTCACGCGCCGGTCTCGTCGATTTGGTAAGTTCGTAGTGAAATGAACATCTGCTGCTTTACTTTTCTAAGCAAATGACGGAAGATCGAGCAAAATTACGGCGTATGCGTCCACGACAGACTCGAACAGAACAGGCGAACGACGAAATCCACTTTCGACCTAATGAACGATTAATATGTCACCCAAATTTTGATCGATTGCCCTACATTGACAGCTTGATGCTGATTCACTCGGACAAGCGGACTCTTTCGAGTCTGTGGAGGACGACAAATACGAGGCTCGAGACAACAACATTTCATTCGAGAATGGTTACAGAACTTTCAACATTTCCGCTTCGGGCATAAATCATGAGCTTTAATGGAGCTCGTAGCGCGCTCGTATATCTGCTACGACACAGCGTGTCATTAATGGTGGTAGATCATGGACGAACTCATTGTGGATGAAAGAAGAAGAAAAAAAAACGAGGTCTGCAGCCAGTTGGTTTCTTGAGCAGGTGGCCTGAACTCTTCTGATGCAGCCAACGACACCTTGCTTGAGCCGACGGAGGCGTTCGCCCGTCCGGAGCCCTAAGGCATGAGTTCCTTGAAGGCACGCCGGAAGTTTGCTCTTGTACCGTGCCGGTCGGTGTCTCTGGTTCCGGCTAGCTGACCTGAGGCGAGAGAAGGGTGGAGAACGAGAAAGAAAAAAATAGTAGAGAAGAGTCGCTAGTATTTGTGATTGTGGTGATGATGCCGAATCAAGCATCATCAAAAGGGAAAGAGGCCGTGTTTGTCTGTGAATGTGTGCCTACTATCACTGCACAACGGCATCAACAACAGACACCCATTCCCCGGGTTTACATGTTCCTCACCTGATTTCTGTTTTTGCGCTCATACAAAGCGTTATCATTTCCCTCCTGACCTTCGCCATTTCCACGCAGGCAGGTGATCCCGAGTGGCGAAATCCTATGGAGAAACTCGCCCTCAGATTCCGAGTCGCGAATCATTCTCGTTTACTCAGTTTACCGAAATCCCAAAGAGGTAACTTCGTTTGTCTCAACGGAGTAGACGGCATCGAATCGTTTTGGAGGCCATTGCAGACTACGCCTACGTTGATTCGATCCAAACGACACGAAATTCCCTCGAATTCTCCCTTAAAACATCGGAATCAGAGTTTAAGGTTTCAACTTATCCTCAAGTTTCAGCTCCGAGCGGTCGTTCCAGCGGCGCGGCTCGTTAGAAATGGGAGTACAGCAGAAACAAACGTAGAATTAATCATGTAATGTCGGCCCACATACATAAGCTACGTGTTCCTAGTGGTGGTGGTGTTGGCGCCATGAATGCAGAACGCATCGGACGCCGAGTTTGCCCGCATCAGCATCATTCGAAGCATAGAGTAATCACTGAGTTGATAAGTTAATAAATGGGGGAGCATCTGGACGGACGGACGGTCTTGTCACTGGACCGGCGGCCGGGTTTTCTTCTTTTTTCCTTTAATCTAAAATTATTAGGCATCTTTCACGGACGATGTCGATGGTTGCCGACGCGACGAAATCCGACGCTAGTGTCTGCAGAAATTCTGTGGACTCTGCAGGTAGGCACCGAGGCAAGCGAGCCGTCCGGCGAACGGCCGGACGTTCGGACGGCCAGGGTTCTTTTCTCTTATCGCCACGTTATCCTTCTTCCCATGTCTTTGGCATAGCTGCAGTGTCGGAAGCCGCGGCAACGGTGGCGGCGGGTATACAAACTGAGGAAGACATCTAGTTACGCTTACCAGTGAAAGATTTGGCATGAAATGCGGCGGGGGCATTCGGAGCGTTGATCGGCCAGGCGACTCGCGAAGAGTCAAGTCGTCCGGTGGTATCTTATGTTAGTTGTGAAGAGGCACTTAAGGAAAGGGCGCAGAAGACGAGAAATGTAACTTCGTTTCAGATACAGTCACTGAGGCGATACTTTGCTCTAAAGGACTCAGCAGACCGTGGTTCTTTCGTCCGTTCGTTCGTTCTCTTTTCGCCAGGCCGTAGGCCGAAATTCGATGACAAGCGACTCGACTTCATCGAGCTTAATGAACTTCTGACACGAAACCTCGAGCGCAACAGAGACAGACTGCGACGAAAGCGAGCGAGTATCGGGTCTACGCACATCACAATACACATCTAGGGAGCTCACTGCACGGCCCTGCTAGGCTCCCCCTGGAGAGAAATCTCCCGTTGGCGCGGGAGTCAGAAGATCTCACCTGAATTTGCATCCACGAAGTTTCTCGGTTCTCGAACGAATATTCTAAGAAAACGGCTGAGTGATCATCCTGAACTGGAGAACTTTTCGTCAAAATGAGGAGAAAAAAGCCTCCGAGAACTAGAATTGGGTCAAAATCGAAGAACTTTAGCGGAAATATCTCAAACATTCAAACACTGGTCCCTCGTTGGAATGAGGCCTCGGAGCGTCGGCCTGGAGATCACGAGAGCTGCCTGCTCTCATCGAATGAAGTCCAATGTCAGATGGATGGATGGATGGATGGATTGATGGACGTACGGGCAGGCAGATAGATGGATGGACATACGAACGCACTTAGGCCCAAGCAAAGAGCACACGATGGCCGGTCGATAACTGTTGTTGTTGGAGTTGTTCTAATTTCAAGCGCCCCTGCCAACGTTCTCACTACTCTTAATGATAAGTTAATGTGTTGGGAAGTAATGGCCCCACGGTAAATGATCTTCTTCTCGAATCATGCCCACATCGGTCAGAGAAGCTGCTGCAGTGCTTGCCTTCGAAAAGTCCGTTTGTGCTCCATGCGGCTTTTTCTTTGGCTTGCTTGCCGTCGGAGTCGCGGGCTGACCAGCCGACGCGCTGCCTAGCTAGCTGTCGATCATCACAGTTGCCTTCCCAGCTGTCGGCGAAGCAAGGTATCAAAGGTTGTAATTGACCGATTGACTGAGGGACCACTTGATTTTCTGCCCTCGACACAGATCAAATCATCAAAGCGTGCTACCGTGGCAACTTCTGCTCTGCGAATCCTCCTTCAGCCGATCGAATCGATGATGATTCGATCCTGCTTATGTTCTAGTCCAACTGCCGCTAATCGAGCGTCGGTAGATTCTTCGCGGGAAAATAACTTCAAAGATCAACGATTCGATCGATTTAGTGATGGATTTAAAGAGAAATAGGCACCAACACAACACTGAACAGAGGGATAGCTTGTCTCTCACATCACGATTATCGTTGTCGTAGTCATCCTCTTCTTCACAGCCCTCCTAATCTCGGTGGTCGTGATGGACCCACTTTTGTTACTGCGTGCACATTTGATGACGCTTTTTCTCCTCCTTTCAAAGTACCCTTGTGTATATCTTCCCGCCTAGAGTGCAAAAATGAAAAGAAGTCTACGTCATGTTCTATGGATCTTTAGATCGCCCCATTGAGAACTGATTCATTGATTGATAGCTTGTGATTCATATTGAGACCGTCCCTCTGAAGTGGGAAGAAAATAATATGCACTTGGCAAAGTCAACCTCGATCTCCAGCCGGGAAATGTCGTTTCCTCTCGAGATGCAAAAGCCTCAACTCGACTGGATAGAAAACCATCCAGATTCATTTTCGCACTCGTGACTACTTTTTCGGAAGTCATTTGTGAACGTCTCCGACGCCGTTCAACAGGTTGTCCTTGTGACGCAAGAGCCCCTCCTTCCCGGAAGTCGGAGAGCGACACGACATCGTCCGGAGTCGGCCGAGTTTTTCTTTCAACTTGTTTGCGATGAACTTTTACGCTGACTGCGGAAAAGCGACAAACGGCGGCGTCAGCCCGGTCGCCGCGGCGACCAGATGGCCTAGTGCCGTGCAGACCAACTAGGCCGAGCCTTGTTGGAGCCCATCCTCTGCTCGCGTTCTAGAGGTACTCGTCGTCCAGTCTAGGTCAAGCGGACCTGGCCTAGCCCGGTATGAGCAATCGTGACAAGGTTAGCATTTCACGCCAAAACGTCGCCATGATACCGAACGGTTCAAGTCCATCTTTAGGTGAGATGCTGGCAAGCATGACTCTCTCGTTCTGTTTCTCGTTTCGGTGTTTCTATCTTGGCGAGTCGAGCTTCTCGCCGCGCCGTCGAGATCAAGCACTTCATAGGCAGAGGAAAAAGCGTTGCGGCTGCTGCTGCTCCCGTCGACATCAGAGCTCTTTGAATGTTTTCACTCCCAGCTGCGGACCCGATCCCGGTCCTAATGACAATGATCATAATAATGCTGCTGCCCCGTTTATTACCCTTGTGCCGTAAGGTTTCTTCCTGTTTAGTAAAGTAGGATTTCAACGTTCCCGGATGCGGCAGAGTTCTCGATTGTAAAGATACCGCACAGTTGTATACAATGTGTCTTTTTCCAACTTGACAATCCGAACATGCCGAAAACTGGAAGATGAGGTAGCGATCTCTATTCTGAACTCTGTCCGGGTGTTCGCATTCGTCTCGAATTGAAAGATTTATTTTCGTGAGGATTGTTTGTCCGAAAATGAGATAGCGGTTTGCATTTGGTGGTGGCTATTGCGGTAGAGTGGTGGTAAAAATGGGATTCCCGTTGTTTCGAGTGTTACTGCGCAGAAGTGACATCACATCAACAGCATCAACTGTCTCCGAGACGGACGTGCGTTGCCTTTAAGACAATTGATTTTTATCGCGCCGAAGAGGCACACGAGGACTTAGTAATCTCTTGGACTACTTGGACAGCTCTTCCATCCATCCATCCACCCATCGAGCGAGCCAGCCAGCCGGCCGGCCGGCCGACATCCAATCTCGACTCGAAATCTCAGGAGGTGTTGCCAATGCTTGAGGATCTCGAAGCATCAAACTCGAAAGGAAAAGATTGTCACGATAGATTTGTTGTGAAGAAGCACCCGCCTTTTCCACTATCGTCTCCACTCGATGTTGGTCGTCATGACGTCATGGGGGTACAATGCAAATCGCTTCGAGAGGAATTTCTCTTCTGGAAATTGCAACTCACTAGTCGCACTTTTATCGCTCCGCGAATGATCCTTCCGAAAGGCTCGCAGTCCTTCAAAGTATTGAGTTTTGAATTTTTTTCCTCTCTACAGAGACCTTTCCTCAAATACCTTCTCAAGTTCCATTGTTCACTCGGTTGAGTGCAGGGATGTTTTCGAAACTTAATTTCGTCGACTACTACTGACGAATAACTAACGAACGGGTTGAAGCTGACAGAGTCGAAGAAAGAAGCTCATCTTTCACCTTCAAGAACTCGAAGCGCAGAAAGAAAGACAAGAGAGAAATGTATTCAAGGAAAACGGAACAACCTCAGGAGATTGGATCGTGTTTCCAAAACGGGCGGGGAGCAAAAGGAAACGAAGCGGGGGACCCGATGAGGAACGGGGTAGAGTTTCGTTCTGTGATGGCTACCAGGTGTAGCGGGTGATTTATGAAGAGTTAAATAAATTTCTCCTATCTTTTGGAATTACTGAAATTACCGCGGCTTGTCGTCCCTCTCCGCCTCCGTGGCTTGCTCAGATCTTTTCCTTACCCGTTCTTCACCTTGTTTGATGTTGCTGTTGTTATGTCAGCTTCAGCCCGAAGCAAAACGTTTATGTCGCCCATGAATCAGCTACAACAGTGAAAAATATAAAGACGGAGTCGAGCACGGCCCGGCGATCTCATTCCGTGGAAACATCGACGACCAAGAAAGTGAGAAACGAGTGGCGGGGAAGCCGCAAGAGGGAAGCGAAAAGAAAAAAAAACCAAAAACTCTCACACGCACACACACACATAATAAATATTAATTTCAGGCCGGAGTCTGAAGCGAAAGCAACAAGGTATCTTCTCGTGGGTTCTTCAACACGAGCGACCGTAACGTCCGCGGTCGTTGTCGTCGTGCGGCACGTGCGGCTTCAAAGTTGAACTCTTGAAGTTTTCAATGACTCCGTTGATTGGTTCAACGGGGTCAGACGTGATTCATATCATGTCATCAATACTGTGATATCATAATTCAAATCGCTTCTGCTCACAAATCGATTTGAATTCTGAATATCTTCGCCGGCTCACCTCTCTCCACTTGGACGCCGCGTTCTATTTTTTCTACTCGACATCAGTGATTCCGACCCGGATCGTTAATTTGTGGAAAGAACAACTTTTCTTCCCTTCTTACGAAAAACAGCGTCATCCGCTTCTCGGTCGGACTGGCGTTAGAGCTCCCCAAGTGCTTCGTGGAGTTTATGGGTTCATTGGATCGAACAAAATTTTCCGTAAGAATTCCTCAAAACGAGGTCTCCGTTGCCTCTTACCAGGGACGAGCAGTCGCCATTGTTTGCTCGAGAGTGAAAAGGGCAAGAGGGAAAAGTACGCTCCTGTATCGAATATACTTTTTCGGACGAGAGGTGCTGTGGCATCGATTGATTCGGTGGCCGCCGGAAGTCAGACTGGTTTTCTTTTTCGCAAAGAGACCGCTGGTCAAATAATAGAGTTCTACACCGGAGGAGTTCACAGAGGGCTTCGTCTGATTGCTACGTTCCGTGTTTTCTGGCGGAAGACTTAACGGTGACACGCTACTGTTAGCCCGTCCGACCATCCGACGATCGATCCCGCCGCTGCCCGACGGAATGCTCTCAGAATCAACAGCTCAGCCGGATCGAGCAGCTGCTTTAATACAGTCGCGTGCTTCCTCAGAAGAGGTTTCATCTTCTGTTCGCCGATCTTGTTTTCTACCATATCTGTTCGGCATTCCGAGACATCCTCGTCGTCGGTGTTGTCATGACATCGACCACAACTTATTCGAAATCTTGGTCGAAGTCCGAGAGAACTCACTACGTAACAATAAGTTGCTACAAAGAAACTCTCTCTCTCGATCCGTAGCCGATTTTCATCTCGTTTCTGTTAATCTCTGATCCGTCTGGCGAGGTTGAAACTGGAAATGAGCGGTTGAGCAACACGATCAGACCAGTTGGAATTTCAAGGCGTCCGAAGCATGCACGCAGACAATAAGCCACCGTCTGAGTCGTAGACCGGTCTCGAGAGTGCTTACATGCTTAACAGAGAGTCGTTTGTAACAAATCGGATCAGTTCTGGTCTGAAATCTTGGACCTAATCCGCTGCTGGCGATTCTGTGAACTCCGCGGGACTCAGGAGAAATTAAGGAGCCGACTCAGGAGGGCACCCGGGTACCAGCTCGACATGAGTCCAGGAGAAACGACGAGATTAAGGAGGTCGAGGAGAGCGGGCGTTGCCGAGGCGAGTGCAAGCCTTTGAGTCAGTGAAAGATTCCTAGACATTGCGAGAATATTTACGATGTCATAAATTCCAGCTGATTGCTGCTCTCAATCAGCCGACATTACGATATTTTTCGTCATTCGGCTATGTTGGGGACAGTTTTTACGTTTCCTCCTTCCAGAGTCGTCGTCGGCAAACTTGAGATTGTTTGTCAAAGTCCACCGTTCGGAATTCCTCTGCCTGCAACTCACCGACAAGCTTCGAAAAAGATGAGCGTTAGTGGTGCCCTGGTGGCAGCTGATTTATTTTTCTTCTAAAACGCTTTCAGGGTACTTCCTGCAGCTCGAAAAGCCGAGGCACATGAAGACTCTCACCAGTTTCCGGTGTATTTCTCGCTTTCGCTCCTGCTGCTCTGAAAAACAGCTTTGTGGCGTTTCTCACTTCGTTCCCGGAACCAATGAACGATATGAAGTGGAAATTCAACAACATTTGGCTGGACAGCTGAAATCGAAAAATGGGAATTCGAGCAGGTGATAGATCGGTCCGCGTGCGGTTACAGATTGCAGATTGTGGGAGCGCATCGCCTTCTCCTGTGCCGCGTACGCGATATCGATCAACAGACATCGAGAAGACAATGAGCGAAGAATGATGCCCTCAGGTCAGAGCTCTTTGACTGTCGTTTTTTATCACCGTGGTTCGGAGAGACTGTTGACGAAACACTTAGAGGGTGGCACCGCCGCCACCGCAACTGATCGCAGCGTTGGCGGTTGAGGAGTCGCCGACTGTCTGGTCGTGCCCGTGGTTTGATTGCACCGGCTCTCTGATCGTCTCGCGAGTACTTCAGAAGGTGTCGGTTCCATCCGCGTCGCGGGACCTTTCGCAATAACTACGCTGCATTCCTCAGGAAGCAGCTCCGGAAGCAGGCCTTGTTTCACGTGGAATACGCCGCGGAATATTTCGAGAGCGAACAAAACCCGAGACAAGACAAAGCGTCATCGCGACAGAGGCCAAAGTCTACCGGGCTCGGAGTCCAAGGACGCGAGTTTGCGAAGAGACGCAGGGGCTTCCTGACCTCGGTTTGAATCTGCCGCAGTTCGTTAACCTCGCGAGTTACTGACTAAGCCCGCCGCCGCCGCCAGCTCATGTATGTGTGAGGCAAATATTAATTTTGCAACTCTTGTGATACTGTGTTCGTTTTTGTGTTAGCGCGTTTTTCCTCTCGTCACAGTGCCGGTAATATGATTCGTCTCCTTGTCTCTCGGCTTCATCGTGACACCGTGTACAAATTTCGCAAGGGTCGAGTTCGCTCAGACGTTGAGCTCGGGTTCAGGCTTCGCCAACTGCAACAAAGAATTTCACCGAAATTCTGAAATTCACTCCCATCATCCGAAAACTCAACTAAAGTCTCTGCTCGACCTGATCCGATACTTTGGTCGTTCAATGAAGCCCAGTCTTGAGTTCGGGGCCTCGACCACGGCTCGATGTTGGTTTCGAATTCCGCCCGTAGCCAGTTTGTACGTTCGTAGAGTCTCTGTGTCGGTCGTGCGATCGAAAGCAAGGCTGTTCCCTTCACGGTCGCATCTAGTGGACTGGAGATAATTTTTGTCCACAGAGGACACGAAAAGAAAAAGAAACTTTGTCTCGTTTGCAGGTTATCCGCCTTCTCATCGGTCTGTTTGTCGGCCGCTCTGCCGTTGCGTCCTTCCCGGTTGCTCCGTAGTTCCGTCGGTTGTTTCCATTCGAGTGTCTCCGATTCCGAGTCGCCTTCAACCCTCACGATAGAACGTTATTGGCCGAGATACGGCAAACAGAAAGACATGTGAACTGGACACAAATACAGAAGCTCGTCGTCGAGATCGTCCTATTGAGTTACCTACTCCAGAGAAGAAGGAGAACCGCCGACTGAAGGTCATCATTGGAAACACACTCCGGCGGTGATCATCGTCGGTCCCCACCTCGTGTCAAGGAAGGATTGCGCGCAATCGACACGAAATGTTCAAACAACCCAGCGGCTGCGAAAGCTCGTTCGAGCATTTTGACCGCGCGCGCGGCAACTCATGTTGACCGACACGTCACTCCGAACCTGCTCTGACAGATTCTGCGTTTGACGGACCACTTCCCGGTTATTTCCTTTCCGGATCTTCCGCTCATGTGTCCCGAACCTAACGCAAACGGGGATCATGAGACGATCACGAAATGGAAATCGAAGTTCAAGATCGCCGAACGGTTTAAGTGAGAAAAACGACAGCGCGGCGACGACGCTTACACCAAAGCCGACTTGCAAACGCTGGCTGGCTGGCACGCTGTGGACGCCGGTGGCCTCCCAGCCTAGTGGCCTATCCCGTCCCCACACAATGAGCCCAGAGTCACTCACTCTAGCGATCCATCACAGAACAGTTGACGTTTCAATACGTGTTTGTAGAAACAGAAAAGCCTCCGGAACCCGTAAGCTCGTCAGGCAGGCAGGCCGGCCGGCCGGCCGGCAGCCAGGCCAACGGGATTTATTGTTATTGTTATTGTGAGTGTGTGAACCCGGCTGCCGCCGCCGCCGCTGCAACTTGGTTCCAACGTTCGGTAGATCTGCCTATCTCGCGCCTGCCCGTCGGCCTATATACTTGCAACTTTGTATTTGTTTGAGGCGGCGGCGCGCGCCACTCTTCGATTGCCGCTGAGAGCACCGAAAGACCGTCCGGCAGCTGGCTGGCCGGCTTGCTTACTGACGGATATGTAGAGAGATGCACGGATGGACGACTGATCGGAGGACAAATCTCACGGAGGCCTCGAGGAAGAAAAGAATCTCCCAATTAAGATAGGGACGGCCAGGACGGTAAGGCAGGCAGGGAGACAGGCAGGTCGGTCGGTCAGTCGGCCGGGCGGCCGGCGAAAGCGCGAGCTAACCGGGCACCATTGAGGACAATGCGTCGTACTGTAATTTATGGGGAAATTGCTAGAGCGTAGCGTCAGAGACTTATTGTTGTTGTCGTCGTCGTGCCCACAGTCGTCGCGCACACCGACACAGACGACAACGACGCTCGCATACTCATATAGGCGACAGACACTCTTAAACGACGACCGCGAGCTATGGGCGCTCGTTCGTTCGTTCGGTCGCTCGGTTGTCACGTGTTAGCCGCGGCTTGCCGTCACTTACTCAGTGAGCCAGTTCGGTAGAAGGTTTTTCTTGCTGCTCACCTTCGGGGACGGCATTTCCTTAAAGGGCGAACTTGTACCGTAGTTCCCGTCATACTTCCGATTCACGCAAGGGCAGCTACCGCGTTTCCTGAAAAACCGAATGGGGGAGCTCGAAACATGTTGTCGTCCTTCTGAAAGTTTGTAGAGGATTTCGCTTCGAATGAACAGGTGATTCTCACTGTCGAATCTGAATGAGTGCGATATCCAGATGCAGCCGATGCTGCCGCCGTGGCATCGTCAGGGTGTACCAAAGTACAACGGTCTCGGGCGGCGCTGGACGCAATCACACTTGACTCGGCTGGCAAAAGTCGGCGTCTCAGCTATTTGTCGGTGGTGATAGAGTTTGATGGTGAAAGTAGATTGCCTACAAAGAACTTTTGTCCTCCTCCTGTGAACACAAAGACTCATCCAGACAGGCAGACATCGACAGACGAACAGACGGCTGTCTGTCTGCACGCCTCCCTCGCTCACTCGCTCGTTGGCGGGCTCGCGCGCTCGTCTTTCCGCCCACCCCTGTGATCTGAGAGTACTGTGAAGGAAGAAGCTGTTGCAGCGGCAGCGGCGGCGGCGGCGGAATTCTAATACACGCTCACTCACTCATTCGGTCGCTCGCTCGCTCCCTTCCTCGGCGCAAGCAACAGTCTATGCAAGCGGCTTGCGACACTGAGAGTTCGTCAACCAGCAGCAGCGCGCGAAACCACCCACTCAATTGAGGAACTCGCATCTCTGACATTCACGCCCAGACACACACAGAACGTGCGCTATATTTTGCGAACGCCGTTCCTGTCAGCGAATTCGCAAAGTTTTCAGCCAGCGACAATTCCCAAGAAACGATTACTTGTCACTCATTATCACGAACGTCCGCTCTGAGTGACCGATATGTATCCATCCATGCCTTCCTTGCCGGCTGCGCGCGCTCAGAGACCTTCGTTTTCCCTTTTTTTCCCCTCAGTTTGAAGACATTCTCGTCTTGGCTGCCACATGCTAACAAACCCGAAGGTCACGCAGTCTGCTCGAGTTCTGGAAGAAGAATGCCCACTCGTCCTTCCATACGTTAGGCCGTCTGTCTAAACGACCGGCTGGCCGCCAGCGAGACGAACTGACTGACTGTCTGTCGGTTGGTCCTTCAGTCAGTTAGTTTGTTGCTCGCTCAGTCAGTCGATTGGTGTGGCCTTCCTTCCGCGGCTGCTTCGACGTAAGATCGCGACGAGGAAGTTTGCCTCGCGAGGGTTCCGCTGTCTCCAGAGCTTCCTGGAACGGTTGTAACGGTCGCTGATCTCGTTGCATCGCCCGAACTCTAACTGAAGCACGCGTTTGCACTAAATCACACGCTGATCACTAGAAGGGCTCGAGTGGCGGTCCAATTTGCTAATTATTTCTCATCTCCCAAGCAAGCTCGGAGGGAGGGAAGCCTCGATTGGCGATCTAGGCCAGTGGAAACAAACGCAAAACAGTCTCCATTGTTTCGGAATACGCAACAAAAAGTCATCAAACCCACCTCGCTTCATTTCTGGCATTTGCTCAACGCTCCCACCACCACCGGCACCACCGAGGCTGCTCTGCAAATTGAATGAATGTGCAACACCCATCAAAAACAAGATGTCAGTGGAGAAGAATGAAAGATTCGCCTGTTCGAACTATGTATACAAACTCGCCGCAAACCAGCCGTCGGCCAGTCAGCTAGTCAGCCGGCAGGCAGGCGCATTTATTCAGCCAGCACCACCAACAGCGAGCGCTCAGCCGGCGAGCCAAGCAAGCAAGCAAGCAGTCAAACTCTGTCGCGGCGAGTATCTCCTGCTGTCGATCATAAAAGCAACAACTTTGTAACCATTTTGCACAAGAACCCTGACGGCCTGGCTGCCTACTAGGCAGGCCGTGTGCCGGCGGGCCGGCGACCTCTCTGCGCGCCGGTGGCTAACGGGGAACACGTTGTGTGTGTGTGTGCAGGCAGCCAGGTAGTCAGGCAGGTTAGTTCTGTCACAGGTGTGACAGCAAATTAGCCTCGAACTTTGAAGAGATTAGCAGTAGCAGTGTTCAAAGGAGCACTGTCAGTGGTCTGGCTTGGTGGTCGAAAGCGTCCGGCGGAAGAGTGCTTTGACGGAGCTCTAATCGCGAGGCCATTAGAGCACGCGATGAAATTGACGATTAGTGTCTCATTTTACATGGTCTTTCCAGAAGATCGCGACACGGCAGACCGAAACAAGTGATTGTATCATACCACGCTTTCCAGCGATTTAGTTTATTTTATCTTCGCTCTAGTCATCGCTCCGTTCCGGTAACAGAAACAGCTACGACATCAGTAACTCCGCCGTATCTTGTACTAGAGCGTCACGGTAGCTGATTTGCAAGGCTCGTTCTTTCCACGCCTAGTTGCCGCACTCGAAGAACGCACGGATCCCAAGTTGACAATCTCCGACGTGACATTTCCACATGCAAGTTCCTCGGAACTGTCATCGATGTTCAGAGATCTTCTCGATAGCTACTTCCGGTTTTTCGACGAAAATATCTCTTGGACGCGGGACTGATCTTCCTCTCGCGAGGCCAAAGCTAAAAACAGCTCCACGGTATTCGGTATCGGAGTGGCGTGCCCTTTTAGTGGATGTTACATGCTTTGATGTCGTTGGTTTCAGCACGTTGTCCCTTCGATCCCGAGTGGGAATTCCACCCGACACTATCTTCAATCCATCAATCTTTCCATGGGATGCTAACCCGTTTTGCTAAATGTGCGGATCTCCTTCGTATAGCCTTTGATCCCTAGCGGCTCGCTGAGTTCTGGGATGAGGTTTCGATGTTCCTCTCCTCGGACGCTGTCCACCTGCAGGTTGAGTTTGCCGTGGGTTTTTTTTTTCTCGCGACAAAAAGCTTCTATAGCTTTTGTTCATCCTCTTCTCCTCTCGTTTTTCATGCGGATACGATCGCGGTTGCAGAACATAAGAGCCTCGCGAAGAACTCACGTCGTGAGGAAGCCACGGAGTGCTTTTGATGCCTGGCGGTAATGGCTGGCTTAGGCGAGGTCTACCACCGTCTGTCCATCCCTCGTATTTCTTCTACCAGGATGGATCCTTCGTCAGTCTGAAGAGAAGTCTTCGTTTTCGCCCACAGCATGGTGCTTATAGCATACTTTCAGTTCCTTGAATGACTGCTTTCAGCGTCGGCCTTTGGAACTCTGCCTGCCGTCTTCTGCTTCGTTCCCGAGGTTCCGACGAATCGTTCTTCCCTCAACCTGGCGGATTTCCGGAATCTCGCGCAAACTCGAAAGTCGTGGTCGTCGAGAGCTTGGAAGTTTAGACATCAATCCATCCATCAATACTCTAGGCCATCAATCCACCGCAGGAGTTGCGAACGAGCAACCTGTCCCCGGCATGAGAGACCCTGCTTAGCGATGACTCGGAAACACGGAACAATCGAAGTCTGAATTGGTTTTCAAGCGCTCGTAAGATCAGTCGCCTCGTCTCGCGGTTGTTAACTTCCTCGAGCTCGTCGATTAGCAGTGAACCACTATTAGCATCTTGAATGAACATGCGCTTCAACGAGGATTGAGTCACTGTCTGAGCTCGCTCGCTCGGACGCGGCGGCGGCGGCTCCCCCTAGCCGAGTAGTCTACTCACTCATTCCGCTTGTCAATGAACAGCAACAGCTCAGATCAAGGAAGCGAACGGGTGAAGTAGAACTACCAGCGAGGGATAAAATGACAGAGAGTCTGCCTGACAGAGCGCAAGAGAGAGAGAGAGAGAGTAAGCGGACGAGCGCGCGACTGCAGATAGAGAACTGCATTTTATGGAGCCGATGTACACACCATTTAACCCGATGCTTCCTACCTTCGGTGGAGTGCGCGCAGCTGGCTCACTTGTACAAGTTTTCCAAATACAGCCTTGGCACACCGGTGTGCCGGTTGCTTGAATCCGCCATCGGATGCTCTCATCTCTTGGTTGCGCCGAACTCTAACGGCTGAAGTTCCAAAAAGGAGAAGCCCTTTACAACGATCACGCTGCTTTCTGCGAATCCGGTTCCGTGGGTTTCCTCTCCAGATGAATTTTTCCAGGAAAGTTCCGGAGAAATCGTGGATTTAGCAGAAAATTTGACGAACGCCGGTCATTAAGCGTTCAAACATCTCGAAACTGCTGACAGCGGATGGCTGCTAAGATTCATTAGGTTTCAGAGGAGTTGAAAATCGTGTCCGGAACTTGTGATGAACTCTGTCTAGAGGAACGGCGGTGCACCTTTCCGAACGAATCGAGTCGGCCAATTGTGCTTGGCGACTGGGAATGCAACATTAATAAACTGGCACGCATCTATCACCGAGGCTTGTTTGGAATTTGCTTGGCTGTGCCGGATTAATGACCTGGTGCCTTCAGCATCGGATGAATAATCTCCCTGTTCTTGGGTTTGCAGGTTCTGGAGAGAGAGAGAGAGAGAGAGTATTTATTGTGTCGATTAGAGGTGAATCAAACCTGGAATTCGTTTCACTATGACCGAGTTCGATCGCTTCGCCTTCGACAGGCCGCTTAGTGGCAAGTTGTTCAGGTTCATGCGAGCCGGAGCTGTCCCAGCAGTCGTACCAGTGTGCGTGTGACTGACCTTAGAGAACGACGCGTGCTCTCCGGCGGCGCTGAATCTGAAATTAGAGACAAAGGGTGGGAGAAGAAGATCAGAACCTCAACCAGGAGCAGGCCCTAATGTTGTTAGGCGGGCGCGCGAGTGAATGACCGATTGAGCAAACCGTGCGCTTGTCAATTGACATCTTGGAACTTCTGGCGTCACGCTTCACCAACGACGACGCTTGCCAAAGAAAGTTGATCTCGACAATCTGAGGGTTATCGTTTTTGACAAGTGTGCGGTTCCGTTGTTTCCACCGCATAAAAGGGTTGCTATCTAACACGTGTCTACATATATTTTCGTTTATCTCTCGTGCTAGCCTTCAAACAGCGTGATTTGCAGTTTTATTTAGATACACTTCGTCCGAGACTGGGAAAGGAGGACGAATACTACCTATCTGCCGATGGAACGAAGGCGTGACTCTCGAAAGGGAAAACTTTCGAGACTTCTTTGATCTTTGTTTGGAGCTGTTTCCTCGAAATATCAGGAAAACGCGGTCTTTTCACCGAACAACGGCAAATCCAAGGCAAAGGGCGCTCATGGCTAGGCTATGGCCGCGTGATAAGTATCAATGCTCACTGTTGTCCAACCTGAGGGTCAACGACACCTGAACAGCCCGCTCTGCCAACCTAGGAGGTCGGCCTTAGGCCACTGGTTTGTTTGACTTCTTCAGCGGACCTTACCGTATGAAAGCTGAGCGATTGCGGGCCGAGCTTGCGTCAAACTCGAATCCACTCAAACATCAATCGATGCTGAAGTGCGGTTTTCTTTCAAAAGGATTCTCGGTCGAGAACTGAATCGAATTCGTTTCGAGTCGCGAATCGGAAGAGCCGCCGACATCGCCTTCCTTCTTGGAAAGCTGGAATCACAGCTTGAATTTCTCAGAAACGCTTGTGGGCTTTTGTTCGCAACATCGAAATGCTTCATTTGCTCTTCAGATCCAAGGTCTCTGAAAGCGTTCGCACTCAAGCCTTTGCAGTTCCCGAGAGCGACGTCGGTCGTATATCACCGATGGGCCGAGCGCGTCTCGTCTCGTACTGTGAAGGCATTCGCCTCCTCCGTCAGCGGGTCGTTCCCGCAACAAGTTATCCCGCAGACTCGCGGGAAGGACGCAGTGGCCGCGTTCGACCTCGACGAAAAAATCTTTCTTCTCCGTCGTAGCGGCGCGTCGTCAGTGACGCCAGCGGCGGCGTCTTTTGAACATCAGTGCATTTGAGTGAGTCGCCAGACTCGAGCACCAGGTCAGCGGCGAGTCGAGCCGTGGTGTACTCGTGACATGTATCTGGGTCAAGACAGACCCTACGGGTAGTTCGTCTGACTCGCTCGCTCGCTCGCTCGATATCGTCCTCATGTCGGTTTGGAACCTCGGTCCGAATGGTTAATCGCTCGCCGGTCAGACCCGAGCTCAAACTCGTTTCATCTAAAATGCATCTTGATTTGTCGATGCTTTCCAGGATGTCTCGAGTTTCCGCAACAGGTGATCGATAAGCGTTGAAGGATGTCGGAATCGAAGTGAAGTTCAGATTCTCGAATTTCTCTTGGAGACGACGTATTTGAATCAATTTTGATCATTCGACATCCTGGTACGATGAACGAGGAAACGTCGTTCCATCTGGGAACAAGGTTAGACAGAGGAACTAGGGCAGAAACACAGTCGAAACGTCCCGCGAGGCCAATGAATTCTCATAAGTCATCGTCTCTATGATCTGTCCCGAAGGCTTCGACGCGGCAGCTCGCAATGATGGTGAAATTTCAGCTGGAATGATGTTTTGGCAACGGACGACACTCGCGTTTCTCGGGCTCTCTCGAGTTTCAAACACAGACCGTCTCATTACAACTTCAAGCACAGCGACTTCGGTTCAGTTCTTTCTTTCTTCCTCTGATTCGAAGAAGTCGCCTATAACTATGAATGTTGGAATCGCCGCTGAGCAAGATCTATGTTGCATCGCTTTCCTAAACTAATAGGTCGACGTGTACTAGTTGGCCTCTTTTTCCCCCGCAGCAGGAACCGAAACACGAGGCAGACGCAAACCGCACTCGCGGAGTCTGAGGAAATGAACTAAAAATAGATGATGCTTCATGAAGTTGATGCTCTCCGAAACAATGGTTTTCATCGGGCCGTGCGCGCCCTCTATCCCCCTCTCTCTCTTTTACACACAAATGCTTTGTATTTCCTCGTTGCCAAACTCACATCCGGATCAGGCGGCTTCCTCCTGCGCCAGATCGTGTTCCGCTCTCCTCGAAATCTCGAAGGAGAGGATTGTCCTCTTCTCATGGAATCCTTTCCTCGCGAGGATTCCTCTCTGGGAATTTATTGATTGTTCCGAAACTCGGTCCGATGATTCTGAAGTGACGATCGTCGCCCTTCTGGCTATGTCGGTGGTGGTGCTGGTCTCAGGTAGAACCAGTTTACCTCAAAATGGATGATTCTGACTTAGAATAATTGCCGGTCTCCAGACAGATCTCCCTCTATCTTTTTAAACAGCCGAAAACATCGCTCTGCATTCGTCTATAATTTTGGGTGTTTCACTTTCGAGCAAATGGATGGTCAGTGAATGTTTTGCTTTTATGCGGTGCTTGTCCGAGCGTCGTTGTTGTTACTCTGCACTGATCGTGATGACGACGGCGCGGCGGTGATGATGATGCCGTAACGATGACTCCCAGCGGCAGCATTGGTGATGTCGCGACTGGTGCAAGCAAATCAATCGAAGCAGCTCGCCAGTCTCTAATTATCGCGATCCAGCCATAAACTACCTTCATGATTTGCAAGCTGCCGCTCCGAGCGGCGAAAAAGGGAAAAGTATCAACAACAGCAACAGTATTTCAGTGAGAGTATGTAATTAGTTGTTGTACATGGTCGATTACAACTAATTCTCGCTGAGATACATTTGCAAACTACACATACATACGTACGCCATCGCATCGAAGCTTCGACGACGAGATCGGATAACGCGCGGGAGAAGAAGGCAGCCGGAAAATCCGGATTCGCACATCATCGAATGCTGAACCACCGTGACACAACTCACAACCGAATGCGTAGCGCGCTCTGAGACCCCGAGAAAGTTTGTCGAGGAATCGGCGCCGCCGCCGCCGCCGTCAGAAGGCCGGCTGTCAAAAAGGCTTTGGGACATCAACGAGCCAGCCGGCGAAGCTCGAAGCCTGAGCCGAAGGTAAAACACAGTGATGTTGAAATTTCTCGTCGTGTCGCATTCCGACTGTTTCCAGATGATTTGCACACACAGTGGCGATCGACGCCCGAGATTACAAAAGGAGTCAACGCCTGCCTTGCAGTCAGATAGACGATAGTGATATGTAAAGAAGCATTGCACCCACCTCAATGATATGTCCGATCTCTCAGTCTCGCGTTCGTCTGACTTAGCTTAGAGACATAACAGCGGCGACGGCGGCTGCGGCGGCGGCGGTTCAAACGACGACGACGGCGACGATGATGATCTGGAAGGTGATCTTCATGAGTCAGCACCTTGTGCCACGACGACGATCTCACCTCGTTCTCTCCGTCCTGGATGACACGGTCTCGGTGTGGAGAAAGTGCCGTGCGATCGAATGGAAGTGCGTCAGCCAGTTCCATTGTCATCTGTTCGGTGCTCTCGTTCGTCAAATGAGTTTTATGAACGGTCCGCTCTTCGAGCTGTTTCCAAATGTCGCGCGTCCCAAGTTCGCGCACGTCTAAAGTCAATCCCGGCGACGGAAGCTCTCGAAATCGAAGAAAGAAGGACGCTGAGTTCAAAAGACATGCACAGTTCGGTAATCTTGATTCGTTCCATCATCACGGTGTCGGCCTCCTCGTCTGTGGGTGTACCGCCAGACTCTTTTGTCATGAGTCGTGGGAGGACGCATCTCGTGCGCTCTAGAGTACGCTATCCATTACGACAATACTGACTGAGTACTTTAGACATCGGGGCGGGTGTCTTCTCACCCGCCTTGGTCGTGAGCTTCTTCGATTTGTAGATCTTGATTATCCCGATTCGCTCGAAGACTTTCGGAAAACGAAATCCAAACCCTGGAGTTCAGGATCTCAAGCATCTCGGGAGGCGCTGAAATTAAGGTACCCTCCATGTTTCCGCTAAAACAGGTGATGCTTATCCTGGGATTAGAGCTTTCATTTGATCGAAAGTTCTGGGCGGTGTCCGAAAATGAAATGCTCCGATGTCTCTCGATTCTTTTTCGATCCAAACTAGCTGACGGAGCAGCTTGCGCGGCGGAGCGGATCTGAACTCAATCTCTCTTGCTCGGATCGATCAACAGTATATCTTGGAATGACACGGGAGCGGGGATCAATCTACCGCCGCGCCGGTTCCGCTTCCTCCCGCTGTTCTAATTTCTGTCGCCGAATAAAACAGCTCTGTAGTTTCCAGAAACGTCAAACAAAAGAGACAGTTGGTCCAGCAGGTCGTCAGCCAGGATTGGAAAAAAAAAAACATTACGCACTTGCCAAGTGCCTACGTTAGTTCCTGGACGACCGCTGCGTCTAGCTGTCCGGCTGAAATACATCCAAACGTTGAAGCATATTTCAGCTTTGAATGGTTCAGCTATCTGTCCTGTCTGCCAAAAACACTAAAAACTCATAGAACGGGTCAGGTCCTAATGGAGTTCTTCCGACTTCATGAGATTCGGAACGTTTTGGCCTCTCACCACTCGTCATCGCACTTTCTGAGATGATCGTCGCCGAGCGACATGGGCGCAGATTGGCCGTAACCTCCTGTGTGTCCGATGGTCGTTTTCATTCGTCTCCTGTTTCGCTCTCTTGAGTGAAAGTGAAATATGATGATGTAGTTTGGCAGTTGAACGGAACCGTTTAAGGAATTCGGTTGTCACAGTTGTAGGTACGCCGAAATTGTTTTGTGATGCTTGTACTATTATCCTCTCGCTCGTTCGTCTTTCCCTTGTTGCCCAGTTGGTCAGACTGAGTTATGATCAGGAGGGTAAAAGACTTAATCGTCGTCCACTCTCAGCGATATCGAGTCGACCAGCTTTCAAACAACGACGGTTGCAGCGAAGGCAGCTCTGTTACGAAGTAGGTGGTTCCCGCCACAGCAACGCCAGGAGATATTTTTAATTAGGTGTGTAGCTTCATAACTCACTCGATTCCTCGATCTCTTTTCCCGCCAAAATTGACGGAACGTCGAAGCAGCTGAGTCTGGAAGAAGCTTCGCTCACCGACTGTTTTCACGAATCAAAGTCCACTCGGGAATCCCCATCGAAAAGCAATGTCCACACCAGACCTGGTGGAGATAAGAGGAAAGGAGACAATCGACGACTGTAATCTCCTTAAGATACTTGTTCGTCATTTCTCTCGACTTCCTCGTGCTTTAGAACGCTACCGAGTCAATCTGTATTTTCTAATCAACCGCGAAGAATCGATCGAGATGTCTTTCGAGATGCGCGGGCGTTGGAACTCGAATGTTCCCGGCGATCGGAGCTAGGACTCCGAAAAAGAACGAGTTTCTGTTAACCATCCTGTATTCGTATGATAATGGAGTGAGACGGCGCTACCTTCGTGGCGAGTGAGATGAATTGAGAAAGATAGAAAGTGAAATGGATTATGAAAGCTAGAAACTGGAATGGAAGAAAGACAATCGCGCAGACGAACGGACCGACGAATGTCAAACACATTAGCGAGCGAGCGAGCGAGCCGAACGGACGGCAGGGAGGAAGCCTGGCTGCTAGGCAGGCACGCAGCGAGCTGAGCGATTCGATCCGAGCCGATCTAAAAATAGGGATTGCTTTGGACAACTTTCTAGCGCCTATGGCCAGAAACGAGAGCGAGCGAGCGGTCGCGACGTTCAAATAGAAAAGCTCACCACTCGTTCCACTCTAGCAATCGATGCGTGCATGAATCGATGATGCCGAACGTATCCAGTGCATGTGAGTGGATCGATGGAATCGCTCAGACGCGGGAAAAAGTTCGATTTTTAGGATCATCTCGAGCGACCACTCGAAGTTCATGCTGGCGCTCCAACCGCGGATGCTCGGGATTCCACGCAAACACCTTCCCGATCCACAAACGAAGGATTTTTCCGAAGTTCCCTGAACGGAATACCGGAGAAGGCGCGGATTCCACAGATGATGATGCGTGGCCGCGACGGAAACGCCGGCCGAGTCAATCGCTGGCATGCCACTTGCCACAACTCGTCAGCCAGCCGGTCGGTCGGTCGGCGAGCCGCTTGTTAAGATATCTGTCGCACCAATTAATGAACGACTGGGCGACAGCGAGCGAACCCCGGGTCGGGAACTTTTATATTTCAGGTTTTCGAAGGAATCCTGGCACAAGATTCGGTTCGAGCCGCGAGACGGAGAACGAGGCACTCCGCAAACAGGAGGAGGCGGTCAATGGAGGAGCTTTGGAATTTTTGAGGAATGTCGCTCGAGGAGAAGTCCCCTGAGTTGGAGAGAAGTTTGTCGGGAGCCGAAATGTGGGGAGAGTTGGCCCGTTGTCTGATCTTATCAGCGGTTCCATTCCATAAATATGTGCATTACATAGTTTTGCTATGCACCCTTCCACCAGGCGATGGACTACTTCATCGAGAGGACGCAGCCGCCGAGGGCAAGTATGTGCTTTGCAGCCGGCTCTGACGGACTTTATCCTTTTGTCGCAGTTTGCTTGCGCCTGCTTTCGTTCATTGGTTGCTTCGCTACTTCCTCTCGGTGGACGGGCTTCCTCTCGCAGTCTGCCGTCTGACTACTGTGATATGCAAGGGCTTTGCAAGGAGAAGTTTGGATGCAGCTTTTGCACCCGCGGCGGGGCCGGCAGAGGGAAACGACGGCAGCAGCAGCAGCAGCAGCAGCAGGAGATAAAGGGTTTAGAGTTGAACTTCAGATGAAGAACAACCACCACCTCCGAGGCCGTGTTCCCAAATGGAGAGGCGGAACGACTGCAGGACCGCCGGATCCTAAACTGCGCGGCTAACTTTTTTGCGAAACCACCAGGATGAAATACCGTTGGATTTTATCCGAGAAGACAAACGGAAAGTGAAGATAACCACCAAAACACGAGTTTGAAAAGTTGAGATGTGGCTCATGTCAGTTGTAGTGTTTCCGCGTCTCATTTCAAGGCGACGCTCCGCGATACGGTTCAAATATTTCGACGTTGTTTGGCTGATCGTGGATAGCATTGAGCTCCTATCGAAGCTATCTGTCGTCTGAAGGCGATACCCTTTCCCCGTTCCCATGCGGAACTTCGTCAACATCGGCAAGTTTTTCTGCTGCGCCGGCATGACATAAATTCTCCTCGGATCACAACTGGTTTCGCCTCGACGCCATAACTGCATGGACGATAAACGTCGTCCATTCGGCGTCCTGTTGCGGCCGAATCCCTCACTGGAACCTTGGGATGAATGCTTTCGTTTCGCTGTCTGTGCCGGCGAGATTTCATCAATGAAGAGCTCTTCAAAAGAGCCGGAGCCGCGATGTCATTCAGATCTGTGGGGTGCTCTTCGCCGCGGTCGTCTTGGGTGCTCTCAGAAACTGTTGAAAAGGATCAACGACAGCAGAGAAAAATCGCTCGTCTCTGACAGCAGTTTCAGATTCACGAGGTTCCGCCGCTTGACCGAGCGTTCTCCGAAGAAGAACAAGACGAAAAGCGTCATGTATATTCATCTGTTTGTTTTGCGTCGGGAGTGAGCTTGCCACTCTTTTTTTTTTTTTTGTCTTTCTTTCATTCTGTTTTGTTTTGTATGAGAATATTGAAAGTGTTTGAATATTCATTCTGTGAGAATATTATCATCTGATGCGGATCAACGCTCACTTCGACGGAAGTTCGCCTCTGAGTGAGTTCGACTTTGAAATCCAGTGCCTGCCTGTTGGTCGGTCGGTCGGTTTCGATCTTCCTCGTTGTTGTAAATAATGCGACTTCGTGACCGGCTAAGACGGATCTTCACCATCCGAGAGGATTAATTTGCAGAATTAGTATTCCGGCTTTCTGAGTGAGTGTTTCAAAATCGACCGATTGAATATGTAAACATTCCTCAATTCGAATGCTCGCCTCATTTACTTTCTAAGTTGTATCGATCTCCTGTCAAAGTGTTTGATGTTTTCCCCTTGTGAAATGGGCGCAAACAAATAATGTTTGCAACAAGCGATCGGATCGAATCGAAAGTAGTCGCGTCGGCTCGAATTAATTTCCCAAATTCGTAACAAGTCGAGTTTCTCAAGTGTTTTTTGAAGCGAGTCGGTGGCAAAAACAAAACAAATCGAAACTTCACCGAACCTGTCGAAATGTTGCACCGCACAGCTCCGAGAAACGGGATCCGGGTACTCGGATAAACAAAATTCCTCGGCATTTCGACTCCCAGTTCATTCGACTTTCAAAGTTACACTCTTTCGGATTTCGACGAATCTCGAGAAACAAACGACGGCACATATCTCGCCGAATCACCCAATCAGCGAATCACTGAATCAGTCAGAGTTAGCGAGTAAGTGACCCGAGAGAGTGCAAGACCGAGTGTTCAGGCTCATTTCCCATCGCAGGTCACCGCCGAGAAGATGATCAGAACAGATTCAAGATCTGTTCGTATTTAACACCTAATTAATAAACGCTGACGCCTAAAAACACACTCAGCCGCTCGAGAACAGAGGATACGACCGAGCGACCGGCAGTGTCTCGACTCGACGACGACGACGACGCCCGGCTGTCGACTGATGGCAAGCCGGTCGAAGGTGGCGATGCCGCCCGCCCGCCCGTCCTCCATGGCCGATTTTTTGTAGTTTTTCTTTATTTTTAAGGATGGCGTGCCGTGGCCTGGCCGAGCCTGTCTAGTTGGCTGACTGGTTGGTTGGTTGGAACTCCGTCTGCTTTCTATATCTTTCTCTCTGGAAAAACTTTAGGAAGACCTAGTCGACATGTCGTCCGACCCTGTCGCGGTGTCTTAAAACAATATTTTTTATGCATAACATAAGATATCAGTACCAGCTAAATGGCTGCCTGTTGGTTTGCCTGGCTGGCTGGCTGGCTGAGAGCGTAGCTGCCGAAAAAATCGCCTTACGAAGAACTCGCTCGACTCGCTGAGGAAGCATCGGCCGTAGGAGCCGCCGGCCGCCGCTGCTACTGCTGCTGCTGGTGCCGTTTAACTCTGAATTTAGCTGAGTATTGGCTGAGAATAGTTGCTCGACGGCAGGCGCCTTCTCTGTTTAATAGGTCATCGCCCGGAGCAGGCCGAAGTCGTTGGCGGTGATGGTCTCGGTCCTCGTCGTGCTAGCGGTGGGCCTTTTATAGCCGAGCACAAAGACTTCATCTGGGCGGCGGCGGCGGCGGCGGCGGCGGCAAGCACGACGACGAGGACGACGTTTGTCATCGAATTCGCGTAAGCAAGCGGTCGTTCCAGAGACGAGGACTAAGCTCGTCTTGCAACTTGCGACGCCAGTCAAGCAGACAGTCAGTCAGTCAGTCAGTGAAGTCAAACGACCAACCAACCAACCAGCCAGTTGCTTGGCTTTCTTGCTCGCCTGCCATCACCCGGTGGAACAAAGTCTGAGATTGACGAACGCGAGAGGGAAGATACAATGTAGCTTCGATGCTAAGCAACTCACCGTTCTCCACGAAAAATCTCGAAATCTGCCTTCTGTTCTGACACTGGCACCTCAAACGACCGCTCGAGTCTGATGAGCAGAGCTGGCTGACTAAACCGAGAGACGTATCGCATAGAATTACCCGAATCTCGCTACAATGTTCTAATCTTGTCAAGTCAGTGACTAGAGTTCCTTCACCTCTCGTACCTTCGACAAGGAGAGCCTTCGATCGCATGTACGTGCAGCGGAACTTGCGGCGCCGGAGACAGAGCAGCAGTGCTCGATTGACACATGCTCCCCAGGAATTTTTCGAAAGAAAAAAGAGCACGACGACCGAATCGAAGATTTCGTCGCTCGGCACTCTCGTGTCGCTTTGACATTTCTTTGTCTCTTTTAATGATTCCCGATGGCTAGCTTTCTACGGTTCCGGCATTGTGCGGCTTATAAACGCCAGAAAAGTATCATTAGACGCGCCTCGTCGTCCAGGGGAGGCACAATGTACTGCACTGCAAGGTACATCAGGACAGTCGAGTCTGCACTTTGTGAGAGCTCTCGAGATTTGTCTCTCGGAGTTCTCGTTTCATTGTCTGGCGCAGAGCAAACGCTGTCTCGGTTTGCGCAAAAAACTCTCAGAGTATTTCACGCGTATTTCACGTGAAGTTCCGCAGCGGAGGTCGATGAATAATGCGATAAAATGAAGGCGAGCTCTCGTCCGCCACCACTTGACATCCCAACAGGCTGTCAAGGCCCAACAGGCTGTCCGTTCGTCACAGAAGACGAGCTCAGAACCCGGAGTCTCTCACTCAACTATCTCATCATCGTACTGTTGACACGAGCTGCTTGGGTTTGAGATGTAGTTTTTATTACGACGCTCTTTAACCTTTTTTTTGCCGGTGGACGGTCAACACGTGGACGAGGCTCCCCTTGCCTGGAAGTCGGGCGAGCCGACCGACGTCTCAGTCAGTGCCGATTCCTTAGTCATCGTCGATATTCAAATCGTCGTGAATACTATTTGTGTCGTTGCAGTCATCCGTCAAACGACAGAATCGGCGGCGGCGACGGCGGCGGCGGCGACGGCGGCGGCGGCGACCTCGTCCAAACAGACGGTTTTCGGGAAGGAATCAAAGTCGTCTCTTTTTTCACGCAGAGTCTAGTTGTTCCAGCTGCACCAATATAAACGCGTGCAGCTCGTTGCGTGCGAGAGTTTGCCCCAATCGTTTCGAGACTCGAGTAGAGCAGAAAAGTTCGTTTTTTTTTCTTCTTCCAGCCATGTTCGTGAGCGCCTAGCACCCACTCGATTTGAGCGTAGCGAGCATCCTTCTAAACTGAGTTCTGTTTTGCAAACGGGTGAATCCCAACTATGACTAACGAGTGGTTTCCGCCCACGATGAGCGTCGGATTCCGTCGCATCAGATCATTCCAGCGGAAGTTACGTCGAAGAGCCCGCGTCGCGAGAATTTCCGTTTCTTCATTCCTGATCGACGATCGTGTCCGGCCACCCGATGGCTCACGGCTCATCAAAAATAAGAAACCTCTGAGTTCAAGTTCAAGAAGATCCGGAAAGGACTCACACTGCTTGAAGTCGACTCTCGGAGGAACCCATCGAGTGGAGATCAGAAACATTCTTACAGAGGGCCCAAGTCCGCATTCGGGAGGAACTCAATGCGTGGACTTCTCCACAGTGGTCCACTATTGGCGATCGAAACGTCCAAAACAATTTGTGCTGGACGTTTATGATTGATTTCGTGGTGAATATTTCAATAGCCTCGTTTGCGAGAGTCCTCCCGTCTGAGGAGGGATCCGGACTCCGAGGCGTAGGTAAAAGTGGTGTTCGAAATGATCAGTCGGTCGCTCCCTTCGTTTGACTCACTCAGCATGTGATGGTGCTGTGGCTCCTCGTTGCTGAGTTTCTAACATTCAGAGAGAGAGGGCCGCGTGTTGGGCGACACCAACAGTCATTGTCATCGATGGCGAACGGGACCTTAACGACAGCAGGGGAAGCAGGATAATTTTTCTAGGCGATATTTTTTGTTTTCTGTTCGTTCGTTCGTTCGTTCGTTGCCGCATCCGACGGTTTCTCGTCTCTGCTCGTGTCCGTCAAGGCTTTCGAGTGGTGGAGAGTTACTATGTTGCGTCTTGGGACTGCGCCTAAAACAAGGCGAGAATTATCGCAAACGATGCGCCGCAGCTTCTCTCATCGGTTTCCTCGTTGCTCTCACTTACTCATGAGGGTCGCCGCCGCCGCCGCCGCCGCTGCTGCTGTTGCCGCTAGTCGGAGATATTTATCTTCGCGTTAGCCTTGCCACAGCTCTAAGCTACTCGAAATAACAAGCGAAAATGAGAGTCAACTTAAGCTTGACACACACACACAAAAAAATCACACTAAAAATATCCGAATCATTACAACCGTTCGCTCGAAGGAAGTCTCACGACGACTGTCACGGCACCTCAACTCGGATGTGTCGGCGTCTTTGTCTCATACTGATGCCACGGGCTGGACACGGAGGGTTTGAACCCTCTGACGAGCACGACGCCGGCCGGTTTCTCTTTTTTCCTTGCCCAATTCCAGGCCAGATTTTTATGGAAACTCAAAGACATCGGGGGTGGTGGAATCCACATGCTGTCCGTAGTTATGTTCGGTGCTCCTAATGAACGTCATCTGGTCGGACCGGGGAAGACCGCGACCTGAAGGGATGCGTTTGATTCTCCATCTCTGGTTTGACAGAAAAGTAGCGAGAGCTAACCAGAGACCCGTCGAGCAACAGTGACATCGTTTGACGGACATTCCCGAATCATCGATCGAGCGATCGAGCGAGCGAGCGAGCGACGAATGGTTCCCTGCTTGAGCTGTGGGTCGTCTGTATCCGGCCACATGGCGCCTACCGAGAGCCCCTCGAAATTTTCGGAAGAACTTTTTCCCACTTTCGTCGTTGTCTCCGTCGAGCGACACTTTTTCACCACCTCTGCTCAACTGGCCTGAAACCGGAGCGGTCTGCCAAGCGAATTTAGTTTCCTTTTTCTTTCTGAACCCTCCATTAATCAACGGATGGACCGTCCGACTTTTGACTGACTGACTGACGGACGGAAGACGGTCGGACTGCCTGAATGGTTGCTCGATTGCCTGCCCGGCCAACTAAGGCTTCGCAACTGTTGGGTGGCTGTCTATACGGCGCTAACGGTTACTTGGTGCCAGCACCCTGGTAAGCCGCCTCAACAACAACAATGACAACGAGGGCAACAACCGGAAATCGAGAGAGTTTCCTCTGGTTGCTTGCATTTGTTTTTGGTGTTTTCACCTCCAATCATGGCGAGCCGTCTCACCGATTCGGATCTTCGGTTGAGGGTTGACGATGGAAGGAGGAGAAACTCGTGGCACGGCCAGACGAAAATAGAGCAAAACTCGAGCCGTCAATGTGAGCTCTCGGCGAAACGCATTTGGAACGAAGAGCGCATCCGGCATATGTACATACGTTTGAGTCAGTAGTGACAGAGATTTTGTCACGGCGTGTCATTTATTTATTTGATGATGACGACAGTTCTGAGTGAATCGAGAGGTTTCAGCAGACGGCAACCGAAAGAGCCACCAACGAACTCTGTCGACAACAGCAACAACAATTGGACTGAATGGCTGTTGGTCTCGAAGCCGCCAGATCCATGGAGAACCAGACCTGAGCAAGAGAATGGATGGGGCAAACAAACCTGAAAGACGAATCCAAACAGATAAAGCGACGCTCGCTCGTTCGCTCGCAACAAATGTGGACCAATCATCCACCACATCCTGTTTGAGATATTAAATTACGTATTTTATCGCTTCCCCCTCGACGCTTCTCTGCTCCTCTAGAAATCTTCGCTCAGCCCTGGACGACGCACTGGGTTTGCTATTTTCGGAAGATTTCGCTCCTTTTGACTTCATCGAATTCTCCTCGATGCGTCTTTTCCTGTTCGTTCGCTTCTCCGCGCTCCTCGATCCAGACGCTGCGTTTGATCGGTTGTGGTCCCCGTCGAAGTCCTTTCGAGAGGAACTAATCGTTTTTGGTGTTTGAAAGGATCGAAAAGTTAATCGAAAGAGCGGCTGGCTCGGATCAAGCATTAATCAATAACAATAAGCATGAGCAGTGAGATCGGCGGCCAAACCTGAACACAATTCGGACTGGGTGAAATGAACGCCGACCTCTCGGATGAACGAACGAACGAACGAACGAACGAACGGACAGCATTGCCGAAGGAATAGTGATGGTGGTCGAGCAGGAAGAGAGAAAAAATAAAGGCATGCAGACAAAAGGCCTGTGAAAAAAAAATAATACGAGAAAGAACGCGAGAGAGGGAAAGGTTCAGCAAATCGTAGTTCCTTTTTACGATTGCCTCCGTCCGTAGCATCGTTGTGAACTGGTGCAGGTGTCGAAATGTGTTCCTTTCGACTTTCCTCACTTCTAAGTCATTGTATTACTCGGCCACAAGCGAGAGCAGCCGCGCCGCCCGTTGAGCGCCTAATAGCTTTTAAACATAGCGTGTCTTTCTTCAGTTCTTCTAAATTTCCTGGCGAGTTGTGCCGACTCTCGTCCGATGTCTCCGCTTTCCATTCCTCTCGGCTCTCCAGCACCAAATCATTTGAGCCAACAAATGCCTACCTTTATGGAGTCGTCGAGAGCGTGTCCAGCCGCGGTCCGAGCCCGACAAACTCACAACAGGCCCTCTGTCATGAACTCCTTTTCCTCGTTTCCAAGTGGGCCAACAAAGGGCTCATTAGTCGTTCGCATTTCAAATTCAAGTGGGATCATCGTTCATCGAACTCCTTTCCTTCTGAAGAACTCCTCGGCTGCAACGAATTCAGTGTTTTGTTCCCTCGACATTCGTTCGGTCGTTGTGTTTCCAGCCGTAGAGCAGCAATGCAGAGAAAGATCTATCCTATATCTATTTTAAGGATCGAGCCGAAAGAGGAGCCGAGACGAACCATTACGGAATTATAGTCGCTCGCATGCATGCGTCAGGAGAAGGAGCGACACACGAGCCACACATAGTAGGTAGGAACACTCACAAAACATAATCGCAGCCAGTGAGCAGCACTTGGCACTCGAAGAATTCTTCACGAACGATTTTTTTCTTTTTTCATTCCATCGTGACCTGATGCCACCGCTGCCGTTCTTTAAATAGAGAGACTGTTGTAATATACGACTTCCCTTGAGATGACTGTAGCACATCATCTAACATCCCACTCTAACCTCTGACTCAATGGACATCCGCTTGAGCGATCGCAGCTATCATTTATGGTTAAATTGAAGTCCTTCACGAGAATCCACACAAAACCATGGTCTCCACTCTCCAAATCGGTGGCGCTCCTGAGATCGAAGCTTGATCTGGCTCAGGAGAACGCGCTCGAGTCGGTTCGCCCCCGCGTTCGCGTATAGGTTTTCGAAACTTGAGACCAAGTCGAATTATTTGTATGTGGGGAGCCAAAGGCAACTGCAGCGTTTTAGGTTTCTGGCATCATGTAACACGAACAGGTTCACGTGACCTTGTCCCACCGATCCAACGGTCGGTTCAGATCCGCCCATGTGTGGATAGACTTTCCGATTGCTCTCGTAATGGGAGTATCGTCGTTTTGTAACAATGTATCGCCGCGCCACCCGAGCGATCTTGACACTGACTTCAACGGATTAGCTCAACGACGTCCGGAAAAGATGAAACGAAAGTGGGATCGCGTATCGAGAAGTTCGAGATCAATGAAACGACTCGTACTCTCAGAGGAAATTGAGGAAACTTCCACCGTGAGTCTGGAGCTTGGTAACAAGAAGAAACGATCACCGAATCGTGAGAAGACGGAGTGGGAGCTAAACGAACGTTAAGTAAAGTGTTGTAGTAAAATGTTGTGCATTTCACCCTCGAGTGGATTCAGTTGATGGAGCAGCAGTGACGGCTGCGTGGTTCAAGCCAACGAGTCGTTACAAACAGATCGCTGTGCTCTGAATCTAATTTTAGTCCAAGCATTGAAGGATTGAGAGCAGGAGGAGGAGGAGAAGACGAACATTTCCGACATTTGACAAACTCACAGATTGAGCGAGCTAGCGAGCCTGGGTGGATGTATTAGTGAGTGTTCAGAGCCAAGGAACGTCATTGTAGCTGAACTTCACCGAGTCCGAATGTCGACGACGACCTTTTCGCAAACCAGCCGTGAATCAACGGCAGCGGAGGAGCATCATCGGGAAGGCTACGAAAAAGGGCATGAGCAGGCGTTGTGCGAACCGGAGAAAGAGAAGGATGAGATGGAAAAAGGACGACAAGGAGCTTAATCTTGTTACCAAGTAGCGAAATTGAACATATACCGAGCAAGCAGCAATGCATTAGTTGTGAACGAAGTCGTCTCCGATGCACACTCCTCCTCCTCCTCCTCCTGTGCGCTCCTGCCACCACGACCCAATTGAAGGGCTGAAGGCTTCTAGTCGCGAGCCCAGATTGATTCCCTGTCACCGTGCGGTCGGTCGTTTCGTAGAGCTCTACGGAGGATAGAAAAGGGTGAGAAGGAAAACCTCATTCACCCGCGCAGGCCGGGATCGCATTCGCTGTACTTTGGGTCAAGAATAGCCCGAGTCCTGAACGCATGAAAACCATCCGGAATCCATATCGATCGAAATACCGTTGTGTTTTGTTTTTTCTTCACCGTTACTTGTCTTCCCCGTGAGGAGATGAACGCTTTCGGGCTCAAGACGGCTCCTTCGATTCGCGAATGCCATCAATAAACATGCTGATGTAACATCGATCGAGAAGAAACTTCAAACGGCGAGAATGTTTATGGATTCGTCAGCGGAGAGGTTGATCGGCCGCGGACTAACAGGCACGGTTTCGTTGTGGTTAAAGGTTAATAGAGCAACGAGGAAGTGGGCGGAGGGGGCGGTCCGTTTCGAGCATCAATGGTCATCTGAGTGCCCCTGACGGCAACTTGTGCGAAGGATGCGAACATATTGATTTGATTGTTGAAATAGTCCGCAATTTTCCTCTCTCGTTTTGGAACGAGCCAGTTATCCATCAACGATGGAGGATTCCAAACGAAGTTTCTACTCGCGCGGCAAATTCCAATCGATTCAGTGATACTTTTCGTATTTCAATTTGAAAATGAATGATTGGGATGAATTGGAACATTCATGAGTGGGAAGTTCTATTAGCTCTCTTTGTTTCTTCATCTTTTCCGCGTCATTCGTTCGGAGACGAGGAAAGGAATGAAACGGTTTCGTTCGCTACTTTATTGCACTGTGTCCCGAGGTTGTGTCCAGATTTACCACAGCCACGGTTTGTCTTTCAGCTTCTCGTCAAGGCTAGCTCTTGTTTTTTTTTCGCACCCATATAGTTTCCATGTTTTTCTTTGCTCTTTTCCGGCACCTATATAGTAGCTCCGTAGCTCTTGGTTAGCCGTCCGAGAGCCGATCGATGGGGAAAACGAAGCTTTTCGTAATACGGGCACAGTCACAAAAAGAAAGAAAGAAAGAAAGAAAGACAGAACAAACCACGAGCACAACAACGAACACCCAGCTAGTCTGGCAGATGAGGCAATCTCCTCCAGATTGTCACTCCTGGTGTTTGTTGTTATTTCTAGGACCACACGCGCATCAGCAGCAGCGTTACCAACTCTGACCACAGCACCACGCTCGTGAGGGATGGTGTTCACCATGTGATATACCAACGCTGCGAGGAAGAATCACTCACGGAATGGGATTCACTGAAAGCGTCTGATTCATCGTGGTTCGCTTCTCGGACTGGGTTTCCTCGTCCATCCCCAGACTTCGGGTCTGACGAACTTCGCTTGTAATGAACTCGCGCTTTTTTCAACAAACTCTGCTCAAAGTGATTATTAGCGGCTAATAGAGTCGATCGTGGAGAACAGTTCTTGATATGGAATACCCACAGAAACGGCGAACTTTAAACTTCGCAAAATTTTCGTTCGTCAGCAGCAAGAACCGCTCTTCTCAATCGTGGAGCCACCTTTGGAGCGTCGTTATTAGAAAGTCCTTCCACAGCGAACCCGTTGGAAGCTGTCACGGTGATAGTCGGGGACGGCATTCATGACACCCTCTAACGAGAACCTCTCCATCTTGGTACCCCACCCCCTCCCCTCCCCTCCCCATCTCGAACATTCGTTTCCAAAGCGCTTTGTCTTAGTCCAATGCCGCCGCCCTTAATAGCACCGAGCTCGTCGTCGAGCTCATGCTTGTGATTCAGATCTTGACAAAAAGCATGCACGTATGGAGTATGTACGTGCGTGCATTCGATTGGAAAACTCGCACCCCGTGGAACACGGTCTCATATGCTGGAGAATTTCAATGGAATTTAGTTTTCGTGTGGCTTTCCTTCCATCGATTCCTGTCCTGTTCCGAGTTGTGTGTGTGTGTGTGTGTGGCTTCCTCCCCTACGGCTAACTACCTACCTATCGCGGTCTGTAGAGGCAAAGCAGCGACAACTTCCCCGCCGGGTTGGAACAAAGAAAACGAGGAGAGGTGCTCGAATATTCAGTTCATATACATGTCAATGCACGCCCGGACTCTTGACCAGGCTTTACTGAGACACAAGCGAACTGTTCGCGGCTGTCTGCGTGGTTTATCGAGACCGTGTTTGGATAGCCAAGTCGACGACTTCATCATGCTCATTGTTACACTTGGGATGACGTTGAACGCACTCGAATGTCGGTCGCGTTTTCCTCCCAGCTATTTTCTTCAAATTCCGTTCCCTCTCGACCCGAACACATTGTGGCGAGAGGGAAGAAGGTCAGCTTTAAACTTTTTTCGAGCGGTCCTGATGTCCCTGGCGTTGAAAATGTCCTTTCCGAGTGGTCGCAAAGCCGCACGCGGCATATACCTACCTACACAGAGGAAGGCCGCTCGCTTCTTTGCTTCAATTCTTTTGTTGCTGGTGCCGCCGCCGCCGCCGACAGTGCTATGCATTTGACTTGTCTTTCCTGACACTGAAACTAATGGTTTCCTCTCTTAAAATATCCCAACACTGTTCGGCGTCCAACAGACATGAATCTTCCGACCTTCTCAAGGGTTGGTCGGCGCGTCTGACGCCTGTCGGTATCTCGGAGAATCGTGCGAGGTGTCTCGTCACGATACGGAACACTCAATCTTTCAATGAAACCGGGTCATTAGGAAGGAATTCCAGCCAGCTCTGGAAATCGCGAAAATAGTGCTGTTCTGGATCATGGGGTCGAGAGTTTTGGAGAGTTCGCCGACTTGACGAGTCTTAATCCTTCGCTTTGAAGTGCACCCCTTGAGTCCCAGCCGTGAAGTTATGAATAATGAACTCCCTGTCCCCCGACTAATGACTCCTCGAACTCGTTTGCTCATGAACGAAGCAACCAGTTTTCAAAACAGGCCAGCTACGACATAAGTGACCAGTCCGCGATGCTCGCTCGATTTGACGGAATGAAATGTTGAATTATTATTATCGACTGATTATTTATCTAATGAGCTCGGCGACAGATCCACGTCCAGTGTATCTGTCTCTTGGACAAACAGGAGAACTGAAGCGCTCCGCAGAATTCACTCAAGGTGCTTGTGGCCTGATATGAAAAAAACACAAACGAGCGACACAATTATATTCCTACAAACTATGGAATGGCTTAGTTATCGCAAACGACGTGTTGTGAGAATGTTGCCCGCGGTGCTTGGTTTCGCTCGAGCCAAAACACTAAATTCGGTCATTATCGCACTGATTGGATGTGCGCGACATCAACGACGCGACGATTTGTAGCCTCGAGGTAAACGCGTCTCCAGGACAGAACATTCCTTGCTGCCGGCCTACGGGTCGCTGCTCGAGCGTGGTCGCCGAAAGTGACTTCAGACACGTCAATCAAGGAATGTGCGATTCGCGTTATCGATCACTGGTTCTAGTCCGAGTGGTTCTTCATCGATCACAAGGTTGTCCACCGCCCGGTTAAGGTGGTCAACTGCCACGGGGCGCCAGAATATTCCTCATGTGAGGCTTCGACTAACGAAAACGCTAATTAGTTGTAAACTTGAAGTAATAATAATCGAATCCATTTGACTCAGAGGCGAGGTTTAGCAAACGATCGGTGCTTGTTTGTTACAACTCTTGAGCCGGTTGGGGTAGGAATCCACTTTCCCCAGAGGTTTCGATGCACTTGTGGGAAGGCGTGGGAGTGGAGCTTGAGGTTCAAAGACTTCCTCAGACGCCACAGCTGTCGAGGCATCCGTTCGATTGGATTTTCCAGACGGCCGCGTCAATATTCTCGCCCGTGCTGACCACACGGCGTCCTCGCCGGTTTCACGAGGGCGGGAAGATCTGAGTCTCATTCTCGGAAGGAAGCGACACCTTGGTTTTTCCCCTTTTCCTCTCGGGAATCCAAAGCGAACCGATTTCCGCAAAGAGACGATGAGTTTCTCGAAAACGAATCAAAATGGGAGTCAGGCGGACGAGCGAATTCCTCGCGTTAGATCAATCGGCCCGAACGCTCCACTGACGAACTGGCGAGCTGTCAACAACAGCTAGCCAGGATCAGTCGCCAACTTGCTTCACAGAGTTGTCTTGCCTGCTCCCAACAGTTTTGCTTGATTCTTCTCTTTTTGTCCGGTCTCGGTCCTAAGCACCCCTCGGCCGAGCGGTCGGATTCCGCGTGGGGAGGCAAGCGGCCGCAGGGCCTAAATCACTTCGAGGAAGCCCCCTCCCCCTCCGTCCAAGTTCATGGCCATTCGTTGTGGGTGGCAGCGGTAGCAGCAGCAGCAGCAGCAGCGGAGGACCCAGCGCCCTCTGGAGTCGTTGTCCACTTATTGCGAAGTGTTGTTGCCTTGCCCAGCTATGCAATTCACTCGTTCGTTGATGGTGGCAGTGTCGTCATCAGCAATGAGTCGATGACGACGACAACAGCGACGGCACTATCAACAGCAGGCTACGTACAATCGAATGGATGCGTCTACTTTTAGCCAAATGCACGGATGAGAGCATTGTGAAATATTCACCAGAAGCCTCGGGATCACCGTCATCGAGTGGGCCCGCGACCCCTGCGTTTCCGGCCGGAACACTCTTCATGCCTCCGCGTCCTAGAAACACGTCTTCCATCCGGGGGATTCCCGCGGGCGGCGGGAACTTTGAAAAATTGAGGACGCGATACCTCCGAGTTTGTGCTCCAGCTGCGGGGGACGTCCTGGATCTGTTTCTCGCTGCCTGGCGGCCGGACAGAATCGAGAACGACGACGACAAAACAACAAGATCCAAGAGACCCTCAGCAACAATGACCAACACGAAACAATAGGGGTTCGATTCAAGAGCTATTAGAAATAAGCGACCTCAATCCGTCAACGTAATTGATTTGATTACCGGCGTTTCTTTCTTCATCTTTTCGTTCGGTTCGTTGGCAGCGCCGCAGAAGCAACGATGGCTGCGCGGTCTTCGACGTTTGAAGGGACTTTCTTCGACGACGATCACGTGGAAGGCACACGCCTCGTCCCTCACACTGGAACAGATTCTTGACGAATCTGTTGGAAGTTATGGAAACAGATCTTCACACTGAGCTCCGTTCCCGATTCCTCCTCGAGGAACGAGAGAGAAAAAGGTACGAAACCCTTTCGTTTGAGTTGGTCGTTGGCTTTTGAGGCTCGAGTGAAATTTGGTGCTCGTTGATGCTGGCGTTGACCACGATCCGCGGGGAAATTCGACTGACTGGACGCGCGGCTGACAATGACCGTCGTTCTTCTCTTTCTTCTGTTTTCAACAAGGCGACTGGGTGGGCAAGTCGGCTGCCGCTTGGCAAACGTTCGATCATGCTCCTGATTTGAAATTGTCTCAAACGGTTCGGAATTTTCGTTTCCGTCGCGTGCATCGCGAGACGACGCAGCGCAGGCGTTTGTCAAGGAGCCGGGGAACGTTTTCAGGTACCTTCGGTCAGGAACGCTCGAGACCTTCCGTTCGAAACAAGTAAAAATCAGCTGATCGTCTCGTGACCGTTGTTGTTGTTCCTGTTTCTACCTCAGACAGAAACGAGAGTCACAATCAGGGAGACGGGTGATTCGCACGGTTTATGCCAACACGACCCATCCGATTTGCCTCAAACCCAACTTACCAAGCGCCCGGCCCACCGTCCCAAGCGAGTCATACCGTCGTCCAACTGCTCGCCCTGGTAGCAATCAGTGAACAACAGTCAACTGACATAATTGAACGATTATGGCGAGCATAAAACTCCGTTAAGTGCGTTCCGAATCGTTGTTCCACAAATGAAAACCTCACCGGGGTTCGCTGTGGACGGTGGACAAAGCACGAAACGTGCGGCCCACTGTTCCCCGCTTCAGCATAGGGACCGACTCTCCACGTTGCTCAAGCGGGTCGGGCTCAGCGCGTGCGGGCTATGGCCCGGATCAACACGTGTCGGGTAGATCTCTCTCTCAGAAGGTCCGTATGGCTGGAATTCTTCTTTTCCAAAAATGCTTCACGGCCTTCTCGAGGAACCACAGGAAAGATCCAGGTGCAAAGAGCTCAGGGTCGTCCAGTTCCTGAGCTAAAAAGTTAAGAGCTTCCATTCCTCCTGCAACTTGGTTTGTTTCCTAAATGACGCGGCACGAGGTAGAGATAACGTCAGCCGGCTCGAAAGCTGGACTTTCTTCGAAAGGTAGATTTACAACGCCACCATTTTCGCGTGGCTTTCATTATTATTCGAGACATTTTAGCCAGCGGCTGTCATAAATTAAATCAGAGCTTCCACGTCAGTGTTTCTGAGCCGTGATGCTTCTTCCAGTTTTATTGACTCAACTAGACCGCGTAGGTCTCTGTCTGCCGCTCTTTCGACAACAGTATCTAGCTTTCGAGAAGTCTAAGTGATGAATGTTCGGGTGGGCATGACTCTGGATTAGAACAAAGAACGGAAGAACCGAGAATCCGACTCGCATTAATGGACTTTCGGACGTGAGCCGCTCGGAGACCATTGTGCCGGACTCCGTCTTGAATTCGGTGGCGACGAGGTCTTCGAGCGAGCTCACCTTTTGCCTCGGCTGGACGCAGGCGAACACGGACTTCAAAACGCATTGTTGGTAATGCTTGATTCTGTCGACGGAGCGATGGTTCTTTCTTTTTTGTCTGCTCCTAGACTCATTCAATCATAGTTTCTCACTTTGACGTCGGCGGATCGGCGGGCCGGCTTGACGAGAGGACACCCGAAACGTGAATGGAAGTTGCCGACTTCAGGACGCTTGCGTATTGATCACCATCGACTTTGCTCAACAACGGCAACCTATTTGCAGAGCCCAAATGAAAGAGCAAGGAGTCGATGCAGCTCAAACGGAGACGAACTCTTCGCAGCTATTACGAAGATCGGTCAAATCGGAAGAGGAGCAACTCTTCAGATGGTCGGCCTCTCAGGTTTGCTTGCCAACTCGCCTCACTTACTGAATGCTCTCCCTCCCTCTCTCTCTTCCTCTCTTTTTGAAGCCTTTGATGCCTCATAATTCTTCAGCTTCGTGACGTCTGGCTGACTTGACGACTGGTCGCTTGACTAGTGAAGTTCACGAAACGACGATCGCGTCGACTGTGCTGCAATGGAGGCAATTTTTTTCTGGAATGGTGACAAGCGATTGTCAACAGTTAAATGGAGGACCCTTCTCGTGCGTGCGTGTGAGTGTGTGTGTGTGTTTGATTGACAAATTATGTTGATCTTCAAGCTAAGATCGACCGCTTGCGCCACCATCGTTTTCATATATTTTCCTTTCCTTTTTTTGTGGCACGACCGGACAACTCCGAGTGCATCTGAAACATCCATCGAGAAAATCTTGGCCAGATGGACCCCGGGATTTCGAGCTTTCCTCCTTGGCGCATTTTTTGTTTGTTTCCCTGAGCGTACCTTGGTTGTTTGTTTCCCCCCCCCCCCCCACCCTCCCCCCGCTCCTTAGGCGATGCTAGAGGGGGTGGCACTTTCAAACGGAGGGGCGGGAAGTGACCATCACTAAATGGGCGCTTCGATGTGATAACAAGAAGATTGTTGGAGCGAGCTCAAAATAAAAAGAGGAAAGGAAAAAACACACACCCCAAAACCCCACGTCTTCCACCCTCTATCAGCTGCCATAATTCAGCGACACGCGCGAACAAATGAAGCACACGCCTCGAATTTATCGCCTTGGACCCATTAGGTTGCAAGTTTAGTGCCAAAAAGAACTTGTTAGAAGAAGGAAGAAAGGAGGAACGTTTCATCGGCGGAAGTTCCATCCTCAAATCGAATAAGTGCAGCGGGAGAGCTTGGACCGTGAGACCGAGGACCCTGCTCTTCCTCGGGACAGACTGTTGAAGTTCCCTCCGGCTCAAATGCAAGTTTGAAGCGGGGTCCGCTGAGTAATTTGTTGGCGGAACGCTGAACTGAAACAGAACCGAACAAACCATTTTGACGACTAACTCGATCAGCATGTCCGTCCGTCACTCACAATCAGTCAGTCAGTCAGTCCGTTTTGTGTGTCCGTCCGTCTGTCTGTCGGGAGGTCCGGCGGCGGCTCGAGGAGCTCGCGTTGTGACGACGCTTCGTCTGTTCAAGCGATGCTCTTACTTTACATCGACCAATTGAAAAAATATGGCGCGCAGCAGAAGTTTCGGCTGCCGTCTGAATTCATCTGTCAATTTCTGAAAAAAAAATCGAACAACAAGATGAAGAGCCGAAAAAACATCAGATATAAGGAGGAGACGAAAACGAAGAAGAACAGCGACCCGATCATCGAACCGAGCCAACGAGTCGAACCGAAGCCACCGGAGTCAGGCTGGCTGGCTGGCTGGTGGTGGAGTCAGCCTGCGCCTGCTTGGCAAGGAGGCATGGTAAGCAAGAAAGCGCCGAAAATTCTGACAGTAATTGCTGTCCAGACGCAGTCGAAGCCATTGAATACTGTGTCTGGCAGAGCCAGCCAGCCAGTCAACCGGCCGGCCGACCGACCGACCGACCTACCTGCCGCTCACTCGCTCGCCTTGTTGTTTGCCTGCCTGCTTGCCTCTTGTCAAGTGTTGGTCGGCTTTGCTTGCCATCCGGTCAAAACGTTGAACCGCAGTTACAACTCAACTTGACCGAACTGAAGGCTCTTCACGAGATTCTCGATTTCGCATTCGGATATTTCTTCCACTCCGGGAGAAGTGACATCAGAATCGGCGGAAGGACCCGGTACACTGAGGTGCGTGTATGACGTTGAGCGTCAGGTAGAACATGTTCCGAAGGGGAGTTTCGGTGCGTGGGGGGGGGGGGGGGGGGGGGGGGGGGGGTGGGGGGAGTTGGGCATGACACATCACGGCGTCAGACACGGAAAGCTCGTGAGGCTTCTCCGAGCGAGCAAGCCCCAATGGTTGTTGGACTCTCGGTTTTCATTCGATTCAGAAAATGTTCTTCTCTTAGAGCGGAACGTGCGCTCGCTCGCTTTGCGATCCTCAGTGACTCTCATTAAGTCTCTATGAGACGGTAGAATCGTCTGGTCGTTCGCACGGCGGCGGTTTCAATGATTGCCATGAATTCTCGGAACGGAAACTCTGAACGCGCGGAGCTCACTTTCATCAGAACACGCTGCTCGAGTGCGATATGTGGCGGCCACGAAATCGGACCGAATTGTCCAGTATCCTCCACCTGGAAATTGATCCCTCTTTGGATGTTCGGACGGACACAGCATTTTGGTCGTCGGAATGGAGAGTCAGAGTCCAAGCTGTCACGTTTGGTCAGAACTGGTTGTTGCCGGATCGGTAGCTGCCAGGATAGAAATCACTTCACATTGCTCGCCCGTTGCCCATGCAAATCAAGAAGTTGATGACTCCTTAGGGGTGCGCGGGTAATGGAACTTGAGCGCACTTCGGTTCGTTTTATTAGACGCTCATTGGTACGCAGGCCACTGGCAGACTTCTCGAAAAAGGGGAGAAACAGAGAGAGGAAGAATTTGAGCGAAGAAAATCTCAGTGGAGAGCGAACGAAGGCAACTAGTTTGGCGCAACGAATTCAAATTTCCACAGAGCGAGAGAGAACTGAGATGGATTGCTGGCCATTCGAAGTCTCCGAGAGCCGAATGTATGTTGTTGTCAAGCTGTAAAGTCATTCCGCAATTTCTACTCCTCACCGGTGTTGGAAGTGGAGTTCGATCCGAGGACTTAAATGCAAGAAATGAGGATTTAGATAGACGGCCTTGTAGTTTTCTGGAGTTTGAAGATCTTCTGAGGGAACATCCCCCGAAGGAATCCATTGGCTGCTTTCCGTTATTCAGATCCTTTCAATAGAAAGTTTTACTTGAGCTCTGAATATCGTGGATCAAACATCAACCTGATAAGAGGATCCGAACTCTGACCGATCCATACGGGAAATATTCGTATTCTGACCCTGGATCGAAATTCAGGAGCATGGGAATTGAGGAGGGAAGGGTTGTGGCTCGTTGTAGGCCATGGGCTCTCCAGTTCTCGTCCGCGTAGGCTGTGGAGCCGAGCGAAGTCTTGTGTAATGAAACTCTAAGTCGCTAAAACCAGTTCCAAGACTAAAAAAAATGGATTCCATAAGATCTTCCGAAACTTCTGGGAGCGGGATCTCTAGGATTTTGGAGTCGGATTGTTCTTCCTGTTTCAATTAGGGCGTTGCCCGTGCCTCGGCATTACACGACCACATACAAGAAGACAGCGTTTCGAAACGAATCCACGCGTGCGACGTCCGCTCTCTCGAGCTGAATAAAGCGACGGCGGCGGCGGCGGTTGTTCCGAGGATGGATGGTGTCTGCACGTGTTTTACACGTTGTTCTCAACGATTACTCACACATGCGGCGAACAGACATGAGGTCTCGAACGGCTCCCCTCGATTCTTTCACACAGCCGAGGACAGCAATGAGTCGTCGAAGCTACAATAGCTCGATATACAAACATATGTAATACAGAATCAGCCTAGATGTGTTCATGCTACTAGACTAGCTGCCCCTCAAAGTAGGACGCCACCAACAATCCGTGCATGAGCGTTAAATATATGCTAACTGCAAAAACAAAGAGCTGCCGGAGGAAAGAAGCGTGGTGTCATGGCAAAACTTGAAAAACATTCTCCATACTGAGCGAGGTGGTCGTCCGGCGATGGGCAGCTGATGCGCCGGCTCCATCCTCGGCTATAGGGCTGACGGGTCGACTGAGAAGCAATGAAAAATTTTCTGCTTGACGTCGCATGTTATTCGTTGGACTTTCCTCCTGTCCGTCTCGGCGCTATTCATCATCAGAGGCCGTCGCGACAACAAAATCATCATCATCATCGGTGGCTGCAGCGGGAGCGGCAGGAGCTTATCTTCCTGATCAATTTGAATACCGTCCTGCGTCACTGTGCTACCCTTGACACACATCTGGGTTTTTCCTTCGCAGCCATAAGCTCTCGAGTCGCAGCGCCCTTTGTTTTTTTCTTCTTACTCCCTTGTGTAGGGTGCTGAAACGGCGGACCAGAGAGGGAGAAAGACTAGTTACGTAAAGGGAGGGCATCCGGACCGCCAGACGGCATCCCCGCCGATCCGTCCAGTCGGGCCCCCTTTCTCCCTCAGCTTCCCCACTATCACTTCCTCCACCCACAGCCGAACGTCAGGAGCGAAGGAGAACGCACAACGCGAACGAAAGGAGGAGGACGACCATCTACCCTCCTTCGTTGGTTGCTGCTCCTTCCTCCCTCGCTTCCCACGTTGCTGGTTCCAATCAGGAACGGCGGCGGATAGCGAGGGCACTGAACCGGGTCGTCAGGATCCTCTTTCGCTCTCCTGAGCAGTGAGACAGACCAGAGGAGAGCCCCGTCGAGAGGGAAAACGAACCAGACAGGCTCACATGCAAGCAAACACCCGGGGAAAAAAGAGGCCATTGAGTCTATGCCGCCTAGTCGCTCGGGAAACACCCTCCGGAGTCACGAGCGGCGGTAACTTGACAATTTCGATCTTGCGGCGTCTCGTTCTCGCGTTGTCAACTGACACCTCAGTCGTCAGTTCCGAGTTATTTGGTTGGTTCGTGCGATTCCAAAACTGATAGAGCCTTCGTGGACCATACGTTCCGGTATGGTAAGAGGAGGACTAGGAGACTAAGGGGACGTGGTCTGCCTATATGCCGGATTGTGCTGATTGCCCAACCACCCGCGCGACCTCGATGCGTGCCTGCCGGCCGGCCTGAATAGCGGGTGTTCAGTTTGGCAACTGCCGGGCGGCCGACAGAACGAGAATGACCTTGAACGAGGACAGTGATCTCTTAAAGGCGGGCACGAGCCGTCTGGGAAAGGGATCCCAGACAGACGACAGAGAGGAAGTAGTTGCATTAGTGGCCCCAGCAAACCCCCCCCCCCTCCGTCTTCCCTCCTACGTCTTTTCCCCTCCCTCGCTCCCTCCAACGTTCCAGGCCAGACGACCAGACAAGACAGACTCCGAAAGCGGCTGCAGTTCCCTTTCCACGCCGGTGGTGGTCGGCTGGTCTGCCCGCCACCGAATTGCGGCGCTTGAGAAACGAGCCACGCGGTACGCACAAAACGCAAGTCAGGACAATTGCGTGACGCAAGATAATTGCAACACCGCTCCCCAGGCTTCCCGCGGCCATCAGCCTTCAAAGTAACCATCATGCTCCAGGGTACTCCCGTGTTCCTCACAAATCCCCTCCAGTTTCTCCAAACTCCTGTTTTTCCCTAGTTCCTTGTCCCTTGTTCATTTTGCTCGTTCTTCCACATTCTCCTTCTCAGTGTGTTTTCCGGCTCGCGGTATTCTATCTCAGGAGGAACAGCGTCCTCGCCCGTGACAGCTGTTGCGTTTTCCATGAGGAACTTCATTTCTGTCTCAGGAAACTGACTTCGCCTCTCGGAAACTCTTTCGCGATTCGATGGTCCTCTTGTGTCGCGCATACTCTGTCCCCGATCCCGAATGACAGATGTTCTAGCCGCTCAATGGGCTCAGATATCATCGAAAAAGCGTCCAGGAAATGAGCAATAACGATCGACTTCGAATGCATGGTCTCTCACCGACCGCAGATTCGGACAGCCGGACCGACTAAGGTCAGTTGCGCGGGACCCGATTGAGGTCCAGGCGCACGGGACAACCTTCCCACCCGAAAGCCACCGAACAAGCAGCGAGCTAGCCAGGCGGGGTAGGCCACAGGCCAGCGGAGCATCGCCACAAAAAGAACGACGGCGATCTGCGCAATCATTTGGCCAATCACGGCTCAAATCGTCGAAGCTACTCAGCTAGCCCGCAGTGGCACGTGATGGTCTCAAACGAATTGCTGTGGTAATCGAACTCAGTCATTGCCTACTCGCATGGCTGGTCGGTGGGTCCGCCGACCGAAGCTGCTTTGTGGTCGCCAGCTCGCCAATCGGATCTATGCCATGATCTCCATATCGTCGTACAGCATCGCGCCACGTTCACACGGCGTGAAAACCATCACCCCGAGTACGGTTAATGCAGCCGCTACTGCCCTTTGGTCGTTAGTGCTTTGCTTCGATCAGTCGTCTATCATTCAATCACATTCATCCAAGCGACCGTTCGTCCATGGAATCAATGAATCGATCGATCCACGCGTACCTGCGCACTTCTAATTGCTTCGTTGGGGGCAGCGGTAGCGGTAGGTTTCGCATGGACAGGGAAACGATTGTAGGCGCACTCTGTTATGCATGTACGTGCTATAAACGATGTGGTGTGAATTTTCCATTGTCGCCGCCGCCGCCGCCGCCGCCGCAATAACAAAACAACTGCTAGCAGAACGGCCGCGACATGCTGAGTCTATCGAGTGTCTTTTGTTACGGAGGAGAACATCGTTGTTCCGCTCGGTTCAGTCGATTCATCAATCTGTCGCTCGATTCTATCCTCAGCACAAGTTGACAATAGACCAATGGCGAACGTAGGGAACCGAATGCAGAGGAATAGATAGCATAAGATATTCGAAACCGGAGCTAAATATAGATTTCTTCGTTGTTGTCTTCGCCGCGGATGCATTCCAATAATTTCGACGACGACGCCACGTTCGAAAACTCTCTTCTGCAGTCGTGTTCTCGTGAGCAAATGACCAGTCCCTTCGGTTTCGTTGCCGCCGCCGCCGCCTCCGCTGCTACTGCCGCTCCCGCTGCTGCTGCTGCTGTTGTTGTGGCCGCCGCCGGCCGGTGGCGATGTTGCAGCCGATGTCGATAAGAGAGAGATATATTGTAGAGAGAATAAGTGGGAGAATGATATGAATTACACTGGTCTACAAAAAAAAAAAAATGTCGTGTAACAAGGAAAGTGTGACCTATGTCGGGGTAAACCGAGGGCGTAGAACCCGAATCCGCGCTCAGAATTGCTCTAGACCTCGATTTTGGCGAGTTACAGCGATATTTCCATTTTTCGGAGTTTTTTCCTTATCGGACCCCCTTTTCCCCCCTTCTAGTTTGCCTAGAGTTCTGAAATTTTATGTGCGTATACTTCGATGGTAGGTCTATCTCCTGTAAAAATTTCATGCCAATCGGCCCACTGGTTGCTGAGTTATGAGTGATCAAAGTAAGATTTTACCCGAAAAACAACGAAGACCGTCTTCTTCTTTCTTCCCCCACGAGAAGACTACAGCCCGGAAATCCGGTTTATCCCTCTGATATTGTAGAGGACCTTTCTACGAACATTTTAAGACCAAGTTGAGCCCAATCGGATGAGCCGTTCGGTTTTTATTCGCCAAAGAAGTGAAAATTCGAAAAATACTCGTTCACACCTAAAACTTGGAACTCGTGATTTCCGAGTGTTTGAGTTCTGAAATCGGCATCGGTGACTCTCGGCCACTGATGAACAGGATGAGTAGACTCTGTTTGACCATCGTTCACAAGTCTATCGAGAATTTCTCACAGGAGGTGACATTTTTGGTTTGTTTTTTTTTTTTCCTTTTTTTTGGCAGGGGTATCGAGGCTAAAATTAGCCGGGGAATCCATTTACGGACACCTGGTAAAACTACGCAGGTAGTGTCAGACTCGCCCAGTACAAGACAAGGAATACTGACTAACCCTCCGAGTTTGTACTCTCGGGTCGCAGTCCCCTGGACCCACGAATGGGTCAATGCCCTCGGAATCAATCATCCGCACCTAGGAAAGAGCGCGTGAGCGCCTTTCTCCTGTGCGGTGTGTCCGGGCAATCGCGCTGAAGACACCAGCAGTAGTCGGCCATCATGTGGACGTCCCAGCGACCCTGATACCGCTCTTCCATGGTGGCGATGTCCTGGTGGAAGCGTTCACCTTGCTCATCACTCATAGCCCCCAGATTTTCAGGGAAGTGATCTAGGTGACTATGCAAGTAATGAACTTTCAATGATGTGAAAACCGAAGTACGCGTGATACAACTCCCTCACGTTTGCGGTGATAGAGCGTTTCTGCGTGTTTGTACAGTAGTGTCCACAGATATAGCAGAACGAGTCAGCGGAATGCTTGCACTGGAACATTCTCGACGAAGCCATCGCGAGCGACCGTTCAACTCCGAATCAGAAACGAAATGTGCTGCGTTCACATTCAGCAGACGAACTTTTGCCGCCTTTCTTCGTTGTTTTCCGAGTCTACGCCACAGTCCCCAGATAAACAAGACGAATGAACGCATTCGCGCTCGAGAGTTGGCTAATTTTAGCCTCGATACCCCTGCCAAAAAAAAGAAAAAAAAAAAACAAACCAAAAATGTCACCTCCTGTGAGAAATTCTCGATAGACTTGTGAACGATGGTCAAACAGAGTCTACTCATCCTGTTCATCAGTGGCCGAGAGTCACCGATGCCGATTTCAGAACTCAAACACTCGGAAATCACGAGTTCCAAGTTTTAGGTGTGAACGAGTATTTTTCGAATTTTCACTTCTTTGGCGAATAAAAACCGAACGGCTCATCCGATTGGGCTCAACTTGGTCTTAAAATGTTCGTAGAAAGGTCCTCTACAATATCAGAGGGATAAACCGGATTTCCGGGCTGTAGTCTTCTCGTGGGGGAAGAAAGAAGAAGACGGTCTTCGTTGTTTTTCGGGTAAAATCTTACTTTGATCACTCATAACTCAGCAACCAGTGGGCCGATTGGCATGAAATTTTTACAGGAGATAGACCTACCATCGAAGTATACGCACATAAAATTTCAGAACTCTAGGCAAACTAGAAGGGGGGAAAAGGGGGTCCGATAGGGAAAAAACTCCGAAAAATGGAAATATCGCTGTAACTCGCCAAAATCGAGGTCTAGAGCAATTCTGAGCGCGGATTCGGGTTCTACGCCCTCGGTTTACCCCGACATAGGTCACACTTTTCTTGTTACAAAACCACTGTATACCAGTGTTATACAGCAGCCGCATCGTCAGTGAGGGATCATCGGCCTACCTGAACAATGGAATCAGCTGAGTGTGGAGGGCCAGCCGGTCGTCCACTTGGTCGCTCGCTCGCTTGCTCGGCCAACGACGCCGCCGTCGCTTGTGCAGTGTGACCAACGAGCAGGAGGCAGCACACCACTAGCCGTCGTTTCATTGCTTGACGAACAACATCGGATATTTGTCATGATTTCTTGATTGTTTCCCACGACTTGAATCAAGGGAGGAGATTCGTTCCCGGGAAGCGCCTGGAAACCGAATTCGATCTGGGAAGAGAGGAGATTCCAAGCGGCGGGCGGGCGTCCGCGGAGGGATCCGAGCAAGTTTCGCGAGCCCGGGCGGGGAAACCGAGTCAGAACGGAGGCCGCGGCCCACTCGATGAAGTTTTCGATCCCTCGAAAGAGGCTGGAACGGGGAAAAGTTGAGCTGAAAAAGTTTGCTCACTCATTGCCAGTAAAAGTCGGCTGCTTTCACACTGCGTAATGCGATGCAGCAGAGCGGATCCACCAGAACTGAGCCGGCGGCGAAGCCCGCAGCCGCGAAGAACAGAACATTTGCTCACGCGGAATTTTCTTCGCATCGGGGTGGTCCCCCACATCGTGTATATAAATATATAAACACTGAATATATTTGACGAGACTACGTTCATCCACTGAATGAGCAGTCGTGGAAAATGAGATATCCTTCACTGGAGACGACGATTACGACAGACGCGGGGATCCGAAATGCCGGAACAGAATAAAGGGAAAGAAGTAGAGGATCTCGGATCCATCGTTTGTTGGTCGACCTTTTTGGTGATCGACGGCTGCGGCGACGACGAACCAACGGCTAAAAATACGCAATACCGATCATCGACATACAAACACAGGTCGGAGCGCACAATTCCTCCAATGGTTGGGCTGTTCTTATCGAGAAAGAAAAAAGACGACTGTTCCCGCAGGCCACGGATGGCCTTGCCCGTATAAAACCACGACGACGAGACGAGCAAAATTATCAATTTTATTTCCTCACGATGAAGATAAGGCTTTTTCAGCTCAACAGTATCCGAGCGCGCACGACGACTCGTCGCCGTCGTCGTCGCCGTCGCGATATCGCTCTTCGGTCATAAATCCGCGCGACCCTTGAGCAGGTACGCGAGCGGAAAGGTGAACGCGGAGGGCATCCCATTCACGCACGCATCATTCGGATCGATTCGTTGGCGAAGAGCTCCAGCTGAGTCGATGACAAAAATTTGAGGACTCTTCATCAAAATCAGAGATTCCGACAAACTTGAGGCAAACAATGAATGAACGGAAGAAGCAACCGGCGCGGCGGCGCGGCGGCTCGGCTGAGTGACGTATGCCGGTCCCGCGACCAAGAACCGATCGAGAAGTCTGTGGGTTCGGTTTGCAGTGGCTAACGAGTTGGTTGTTTTGATAGCTGCTTCTGAATGAGCCACTCTCGGAAACTTGAGGACAAATCACCTCGAGGACACCTCACTGGCCCAGGTGTTGTACCCACAGCTCCGAGACAAACAAAGCGACCGCTGACTGACCGGTGGCTCGATCGGACGAACGAACGAACGAACGAGCATTCGCGAGGAGATTGGTCGGTCGAGAGACCAGCAAGCTCTTGGCTATCTCTCACCGAACACGAGAGGTCGGAACGAGATAAGGATAAATCATAGAGCATGTCATCTGACAGGCCTTCAACAAACACGAAATCCACGCTGATTACCGATGATCCGAGGATGTCCCCAAACGAGTCTTCGATAATCTTCGATAAGAGATGCCCGAACCGGAGCTTTGCATTGGGGATAGGTCGAGGATGAGCATGTCTCGAATTTCATCCCAAGGGAACACACCACATACATTTTGCGTCGATGTACGGGCGGTCAGCAGTTTGTTGTCGGCGTACAATTCAAGATCCCGGAGTGGGAAATTCCACACTGCACGCGTATCTGTCTTCAGGAGCCGCGTTCACGCCCTCGCAGGCGGGCACGTACGTGCGCCGCTCCACTCATTAATTGAAATACCGATGAATAGCACTGGCTGCGACGGCCATAAAAAAGAAGCATCAGCAGCGATACTTTCGAGACTTTGGTGGCGGGAACCCATTGGCTGACTGATAGTGGGGGGGGGGGGGGGGGGGGGGGGTGGGGGACAGCAACTACCACAACAAATGAGGTGGGGAACAGGAAACTACGACGGTTAGCGGCGGAATGGGCAGCAGCAGACGTCTGGAAACACGAAGAACTCAGCGGGCTTTAATATCGTAGTAGTAGTCGTAGTAGGTGGTTTTCGGTGTCTCTGGAGCCATAAACGCGTATTGATGTTTGCTCGCTCGCTTCCGAGCGGACATGACACGGTCGCATGTCCAGGTGGTGGTGGTCGTGGTGTTGGAAACTCTACTCCGAAACCACAATCGGTAATTTGTTCCTGCCTCTTCTCACCCGTGGAAACAGGACCGGCTGCAACCCCAACAGAGCGGTCAACAAGCTGCGGAGGGAACATCGTCGGAACTTTCTCGGCAGCAGCAGGAGCGGCGGCCGCGGCAAACCACCATCCAGCTGCTTGTTCGTGTCTTCCTGACGTATTTATGACATAGACACAGCGCGGTCGTCGATGATGTCGACGACGACGACGGAGTATGATAATTGGAAGAGCTCTAACTCCACCCAGATGCTCAAGGAACAGCCGCATGTCACACTATTGTGTTTCGGAGGCCACTTAGATGATATGCGAATACATTATAACAGTCATCGGTGATGTCGCTCTTGACCAACTCTGTCAACTCCGCGCGCTCCAAGACGGCTTTCTCCGTGCATGCTACCTAATTCGTCACCTAACGCCCTGTTGTACTCCTTCCAACGTGATCTGCCTTTTGGTATCCTCAGATGTCCTGAACTTTCACCATTTAGCGGGATGTTGAGTTTCCGGAATGTACGATCTTCGAGAGAAACATTCACCCCGCGCGATTCTCTGACTGAGTGAGCGACAGCAAATGTCGGATACAGAGTACACTCAGATAGGAGAACAGTGGAGGAAGCCCTTGAAACGAGAACATTAAGAATCGCAGAAAAAAAAAAAACGAGAAACGCTCATGAAGTGCACGCTGCTGCTTCTGCTGTTTTTGGGGTCGAAACGATAGTTTAGACATTGCCCGGGGACATGACTTCAGTGCCGACCGCTAGCTTGAAGAAGAGAACAAATGGCGAGACGTTGTGACACATGATTAGACTGAAAGAGAAGATTCATTCCGAGAAGAGCCCGGCCGCTTGCCTCCCCGCCTGCCCGTTTGTCCCGCGCGTGGCCGGACTGGATGCCTGGTTGGTCGTCGGCGAAAGCCACGGCTAAATCAACAACAACATAGAAAATCTGTCCGTGCGTTTCTCTGTTCTGTCGAGACCTCTTCGAGTGAATCAAGTTCAACATGAGAGAGGCACCTGAGTTGAATCACTGGACGAGCCTGTCGGTCGGTCGGTCGGACGGTCGGACGGACGGACGGTTCAAGGTCTTGCTCTGAGAAGAATCAGCATCAGCACTCGGCCTGGACCGGAACGCTCCTCGAGACTCTCGTTGTTGTGTCAAGCTCATGGGTCGGGCAAGGTTGGAGAGCAGTCTTTTCATTCTTTTCCTTCTTTCGCCGTTACTTTGTCACTTTGAAATATTGCGCCAAACGCCGATTCTCATCGCCGCCGCCGCCGCCGCCGCCGCCACCGCTGTTGTTGTCGTTGTCGTGGTCGGTCCGGCCTTCGAGGAGAGCACAAGCTCCGTTTTCCCTATAAGGCCAGCCGCCAATATGAACTTTAAAGGCAAAGCCAACCAACCTACAAACCGCCCGAACTAGCGACCAACAGCGAGGGCGGCCGCAAAAACGTGGTCGCTTCGGATGAATTGTTTCTATGATCGCTTCCCACTAGTTCTAACTTGGACATTATCGGAAACGGGACCACAAGAATATCGCGGCAAAGCACATTCTCGTCTCGATTTCAGAGACTCGAACAGATCCGAGCATCTCGGCGCTTGACGACCTAAGCATTTCAGATTCCCCTAAGGATGTTTCCTGACTTCTTTCTATTCGTCTTGTTGGTCATGCTTCCTTTCTTTTCAATTTCATGAGAGAAACGGATGATGCTGCGGTGGCCGCTGCTCGGTCATTTCGAAAACTGTTCCAAACTCATCATCGGAATCAATACAACGAAGCCGATCGTGATCCTCCTCAGTGATCGGGCGTTTGTGGCTCACGACTGCGGGAGGAGATCGATCAACACTTGACTCGAGTATCATAGCTCCGAGTTGTTCTCTTTATCGTTGTCGAAAGCTTTTATTTGCGTATTGGAGCTGTTTCTCGGTTTTGCCCAACTGCGTTTTTCGCGCGAATCGCGCGCTCCGAGGCCTCCGTAAGTTAATTTCACGTCCCGTGTGACCATCTTGACTTGGGATATTCAGATTCGATCGTGAGTAGCGAATTTTCGACGGAATCGAACGAATCCGCTTCGAAAGCAAGAGAAGAAAAAACATCGGAAATCATTGTCAAGTTGTAGCGTTCTCTTATTTTCCTTCATCGGTGATGCCGACGCGCCCGGGTCTCAGGGGTGCCAATTAGAGCTCGGCTTCTCTGCAAAGACTCTTATTGGATCAGCGGGAGAGGATACTTCGAGTTTTTGTCAGTTTCTAAACAAAACGTTTTTGAAAACTCTCCGACACGCTTCTACAAGGTTCGTTCTGGTGGCGATCCGCCTTCAGAGCTCTTGCTTGCCTGTTTCAGTCTGTGGCGGTGGTGACGAACACAAAATTGGAATGTTGACGAACCGAGTGTGGAGGCGGAGGATACTCTGTCGCGGCAGACTCGTGTTTTCTCTGCCGGCCAACCCGTTTTTGCGAAAACTTCTACTCAGAACTTGAAAATTTCGGAGACAGTGACGCAATTCCCCTTCCCCCTCCCCCCTCCCCTCTAGAGCTCCCCGAATCCGATACAGGATGAATTCAAGGAGGACGACGAAGGCCGAGACTGGATTTTCAAACGTTTTGAATCGAAAACGATGATCGTTTACTAAACTCCAACGAACGCTCGAAATTCTTCTGTTCTCCATTACCACTGTGTGGACGGCACCGGTTCGACGTTGCCGGCTTCGGTTTCAGCTGCCACCTTGGTGTATTTTTTCTTTTTTCTACGCACTCTCGATAACAGAACGATCTCTTGCGCGTTCGAATAATAATAATAATCGCGTCATCAGAAATCGGATGATTCGTTATTACAGCTTTTAATGAGAGTCATTCATTGCGGATCCCCGCGGTTTTTTGCAGATTGCTTTTTTTCTTTGGAGTTAACATGCATGCTCTTTAATCGATAAACGAGAGAGTTCCTCCTTCGTAGTCAACGATAAACGCCCCAGAAATCGCCGAATCGAGCCGCGGGATTGCGGTAGACAAATGCGAATCATTTTGTTGTGAATCTTAACGATCGGAGAGAGTTTCGGACTTTTCAGCGGTTTTTCGAAAGCTGCATCGAGCTTCGCGATTCGCGTCCGTTAACGAGAAGTGTGTTATCGACATGACTTTGATCTGACGGGGAAAAAGAAGCGCCAGTTGGCAAACGACCTAGGTCCGTCAATTTGCTGCACTTATTAGCAGCAGCCGCCGTAATCAGCTCGGCAACCACAATCCCGGAGGCAAATTATGGGATGACAAAGCGGATTTACCACTGGCACCTCGGCCCAACCGCTGCAGCGCATTAAACTCGACTTGTTACCGCAGGCAGTAATAAAAAAGAAACCGAAAAATTCCCTGAAATTGGAACCGAATCGCCAATGAATCCTGTATTTTTTGGAATTCGCGAAATCTCGCTTTCTGACCCACGGATCAGCAACTGGAAACTGAGGCGGAGAATCGTTGAAGATAATTAGAAACCAAAACAGTGAGGAAAACGGAACCTAGATTTCTGAAAATCTTCATCCCCTTCCCCCAGAAGGACGGTCGCGGAAGAACTTCGATGGAACTCGATTCGGTCGGGGCAGACCTTCCCGGAATTCCAGACCGATGCGGCAGCACAGTGATTTCTAACGGACAGGGGCAACAACGGACGATGATAGTCATTCCAATTTTGCCCGGTAAACACTCTCACCAAACTTGAACGGTTACTGCAGTACTAGTAATTTTTTTTTTCGAAAGACAATAAATCTCATCCAACATTAATATCACTACAAACGGTCCCAGAAAAGCATAGGGGGCGGAATGCAGAAACAGCGCCGAGTTCTCGGCAGTGTCAGCTTCACCAAATGATGTTTTCAGTCGTTCCCGTTGGTCCGACCAGAAACCGAGAAACTAATCATTGTCCAAACGGTCCGGAATGCGTTTTGCTCGGTAATAAATAATAAGAAGTACCTCATGAGATACTGGCAACAAGGAATCCACTCATTGATCTTTCTCGTGCAAGCAATAAATAAAAGAGCACAAGGTATCGATGCATTACAGAATGGTGCTGCATCTACACACAAACAATTTGACACACTCTCTCCCTCTCTCTCTCTCTCTCTTTTTCTCACACATGGTGATTACCAACAAACCGAAAGTGTGTTCCCGTTCGAGATGTTCCGTGAGGAAGGACTTCATCTGACTCTTTCCTCGATCTTTCTCTTTTTCTGTCGACCCGTGCCTGTTCACACTTAGCTGGAATTTCCAGAAATTCGCGCCCGATCCGAAAACAACGGTCATTTCTCAATGTCCAAGACTCCGCCTCCAGGATCTCGAACCTTATCGACCTCGGAAAAGGAGGTCCTGGAACGCTTCCTTACAGACAGAGTTGACACCGAGGCCCAATCGTTGAAATCTCGAAGTCGCGGATAACGTGATTAGTATCGCATCGAGCGAGTCTATTTTATTCGCTCGTTGTTTCCAATCCATATGTTCGTCGGTATGTTTTCGCGGAGTGCGAAATTCCCCTCAGGCCGTTCACGTTCTTCGGTCTGCTATCCAGGGAGTGAAACAGGCAGCTAGGCAGACAGCCACCCTTTCTCTCCACTGCTCAGCGCGTCCTTGGCTGGGGCTGTTCACCTCTCCGTGCTTCTCTTCATCCACTGGCGGCACTGGCGTCGGCGATGCTGGCTGCCTGGCTGACGAACTCAGCAGCAGCAGCAGCAAGCAAGCAATCAACCAACCAGCCACCCCGCAAGAGCAAGCGGTTGAGCAACAGCTGATCGAAACGGCGTGCCAATTGCCGGGATGGGCGCCAAGAAGATTTTGCACTTTGAGTCTCCGCAGGCCCGGGAGTCACTCAAGGCTCCGGGCCTCGATCCGGGGTCTGAGCTCTTCTCTATGAGGTCGTCGGCGAAGGCGACCGACCGACCGACCGACCGAGTCGACAGCAAACAGCTGTGCGGTATAAACAAAGCGGCATGACTCGCACGGCGCGGCCCGGCCCGACTGTCTGCCTGCCTGCCTGCCTGGCGGGCTGACTCTGCTCGGCCTAGCTCGGACCGGCACGGCCGACCCGCTCGTCAGTGAGGGCTGAGCACCGACGAGAGTTGAAGGTCATGGTGACGCCACGTATTTCTGCCTCTGTACTTTCTAACTCATCCGATTTCGAGGAACGAACGCGTCCAGGAGCGGGCGGTTCTGAATTGACAATATCGGCGAGACTTGCGATTCATTCAGGTGAATGACGCTGCGACCGAGAATCGTCGACGTCGACGTCGTTGTCTGAATCATGGAGTTGGAATTTCATGAGTTGGAAACTCGTTTGTTGTCGAAACATGGACAGAGTTCGTTTTCGTGGGATAGGGGCTCGCATCGGGATTTCTCTGCCGCTGTTGGATAAACAATCGCAAGTTGTCAAGCGTCCCCGCGGCTACGAAGAAAGAATTTTTCAAGAAGACAACGGACACTCGGTTTCGGTTTGCTTTGTGAGCTGTAGTTTATTACACGGTTGGGATCGGTTCCAGTGACTGACCGACGAAAGATACTTCGGGCGCATCGCTCTTCTTCGACTCGATTCAACCGAATCTAGAATTAGGCAGAAACAAGCTATGACTCATCCAAAAAATCAATGACGACGACGAAGGTGTTGTTTTCCTGTTACCCGTAGCGGTCTCCGAGAGCGAAACCATTGCGTGTCGAGTTTGCTGTAACTTGACGCTAGCTATTGAGTCTTTTGTCCGATCAGAAGACGGCGGCGGCCAACAGTTTCCCGCCAATTCTCTCTCCGGTGGGCTTTGTCAAGACAAACTCGGCTCCGAGTTTGTTTCGGGCAAGCCAATCATGACGCGCCGCCGTCCAGAAATTCGTAGCGGGTGTCCTGGGAAGAAACAACAAAACGGTTGGCTGCGTCGTTTAGCCACGTTCGCCAGAATTTCCGATAGACTTTGCGGTTGCGATCGAGCCGTGCGAAATGAATGAATGAATGATTTAATGTCAATGTTCCGAAAGTGTTCCAAGCACCTTTTCCAGCGGAGGTGGCGCCCTCTGTGGAAGCCACTGGAGTAGGGGTCTAACGAGTATCGCGGATCTATTCGTCCGCTGCCCAACTGTCAACTAACCGATAGACTCTGCCTTCTACTTGTGAGCTTGAGTCTCGACTAACAACCACAACAGAACGTAGAGGAAGCGCGTTAGTCAACTGCGTAGTCCTTGGGGCAAGTCCTGGCAACTTATTTATATTGTTCGTGTGTGCAAGCACACTCTGACTCACAGATTGCTTCTCCGAAAGGGCAAAACGCAAGCGCTCCACGTACGTCGCATGTCGAGCCGCCTTGTGTCGGAACAGTATCAAAAACGCGGCGACGATGCTAATCAATGTCTCAGCAGAGTACTTCGTAGACGTTCAACGGCATCGTCTCATCCTCGACCGCATCTCTTCTTTGAAACGGGCCGATAATGTCATTTTTTTGCCTGACTGATTCAGAGTATATCATGCAGTATGCATGTATGTCCGAGTTTTACATGAGCACGTACGTACATACATACGCCATCTAGGCAGATATGTGGAGTAATGTGACCCATGGGCCGAAGGGAGTCGAGCTCACAACGTTCTCGGATTTCTTGACTCGATCGCTTCTAATCCGTTTCTCATTCGGCGCGGGCATCGAAGATTCAGAAGTGCGTCGGTCGTTGGAGCGATCGTTGTCAGCATTCAGTGGCGGTATCTCACGGGGCGCAGTAGAGAGAGATACATCGACAGAAAAAACGAGCGACCGCAGCGGCAACGACTCTTCGTTTTCGGCGAGAATTTGCGGTGCGTAAATTTTCCGCGCAGAAATCATCAGCTCCTCGAAGTGTCGGTTTGTTGACAAAGCGCGCTGTTAACGCTAACCGGTAGCCGTGAGCGGAGGGCGATCGCGCGTGACGCCATCAAGGTCTGTCAGGGCATCGGCCGAGGAAGGTTGGAAGTCTCTCGGCTGTACTGTCATCGTTCGGAGCCAATTCGAAGACAACAACATGACTACTGCCGCCACCGCCGCTGGCTTCGCAGCTCGCTGGATCGCGCAGAAACGCGCGCCCGCGCGCGCGCGCGCGTTTCATTTGTGCGGGATGCCGGTACGCGCGATGTTGCACGGGAGAGCGTCTGCACGGGATTCGGTCATGAATTAATCTCCGAAGACGACGACGAGTTTCTCATCCGTCAACGTTCGTTGCGGGAGAACTCGTTACAATGAGCGCAGCGAGCCCGCCGAGCTGCGAGGTAGCTGACAGGCGACTCGTCGTGCCCGCCAACGGGGCAACGGCCTGGGTTTAAGTGCCAGTCAAGGTTGCACAGACGCTTGCTGGTTCGTTCGTTCGTTCGTTCGCTCGCTCGCTCGCTCACTCGATTCTCGTGCCGCCCTATTGCATTATTTCGTTGCATTCGCTGTCGCCGATTCAAAAGCCAGCGAGAGATCCCCATTGTGTATGTGTTCATAAGACATGTATGCACACGCTCGGGTCTTTGGCCCCTCGCATACTGCTACTACGAGTCGGCGGCAGCCGTACAATACAATATGAAACATATGTATTTGTCATCTACTCGTATATTCTGCCAATCACTCGCCCGGAATATTTTTCCAAGCGCGTCTGATGGCATGGCAGGTCGGTCAACAACACCGATCTCGATACAATCGATTCCGACACATTCGTCCGGAACTCGAGTTCGCGGTGCATGCTTCGATCTATCGTGCGATTCTGTTGTTCCGGTTCCATGCGGCTTTCAGTTGAGTTCGTCCGTTCCGAGACTCTAGGCGTGATCCGTTGATCATAGCGAGCGGTCTGATGGAAAAAGAGCGCCGATCCCGAACAAGATCTTGGTCACAAATAGTGCGGGATGAGCTCCGATTCGGTTCGGAATTCTCAAAATTAAAACGAAACGATGGGGGCGGCGGCAGCGAAGCTCTAGAAGAGGACTCGGTGGGAACGTTATCTATTCGTGGGGAACGATCGCTAAAAAGGTAGGTCGGGATCTAAGCGAACTCGAATTCGAGTTGGCTTAAAAATAGCGGTGTCGGCGGCAGCGCCATAATTACGTCACGATGTCACGTCACAACGACGTCACTCGTTAGATGTAGAACGAATCCCTCACGAAGCTTTGATGCTGGAACGAGAAAACGGAACCCCCGGAAACAGAAAATTGTTCCGGTTTCCGAATTCTTGAAGCATCCCGCGTCAGAGTTCCTTTGATCTCGGCGTCAAGACGCTCAGGAAGCGAATTAATCTCGGTCGTCAAAGTTCTTTACCACAACTCGAGGACTGTTGTCAAGCTTGCCGGGATTGTAGTGAGTGGGACTTCGGTGGAAGTTTCCATCAATCGGAATCCGTTTTTTTCGCACTCTGGACCATCTGTTCACGGGAACAGTTGCAGATCTGACGTCATCGTAAGGGTGGTAAATGATGATCTCCATGGAACAGCAGCAGCAGCAGCGGCGACCCCACCCTGTGGAGACGGCGGAGGAACCGGGGGAGAAAAGCCGAGTCAGGAAAACCACTCCTGCCGGAAACCGTCGGGGAAAATACTGAGGGAAAGAGCCGACAGACGAGGGAGGGTGGAACAGAAACGAGATCAGGGTTCAAGGACAGGGTCACTCTCGCCGGAGCAGGGTGGGCGGCTGAATCCTTTCCCACCCGCTGGAGGCTTCGCTGGGAGTGGGTGGACGGCAAGGGTGGATTGCTCGCTGTCTTGGGCGGGTGAGCGAACGAACGAACGACTGGGTGGGGTATCCCTCCTCTCTTTTTTTCGGGGACTGTATCGCTTACCGCCCCTTGTCGTCGTCGCCGGCCTCTCTTGCAGAGCATCGTGCCCGGCGGTTTCGGGTTCTAGGAAGCGATGCGGGGCTCGAACTCCATGCCGAGGGCCTCACAGAACCCTCGGGCGTGGGCCGCCGGACAGACGACGAGGTCTGTGGCCTCGAAACTACCCTACTGCAGGGCGCTCGCGTCGCGTTGCGACACCATACGGGTATGAAATGAAGGGCTCTATATATTGAGAAAAACCAGACGTGCTTATTACGAAACCTTATCCCACCACTAGTACCACCCAGCCACCCGCCCGTCCGCCCGTCGGATGGGTTTAACTTGCTTCAACTGAGTTAGGACGCTCCTCTTGTAATCGTTAGCCGTCTAGAAAGATTTCCGAACTATGGAAAAAACCAAAGTTTCTTGGATTATACCCCTCCCCTCCGATTCTTTCCGCCAGAAATGTGTTGAGAATGTTCAGATTCGGAATCATGGGTCGGATTAAGCGAGATGAAGCAAAACTTTGGGGACAATTCTCAGATTCCCGTATGGATTGTTTAATTTAAGAAAAAAAAGAGCAGAAACGAGCTCTGTATGCAGGAAATCCAAACTATTTCCATAAACTAAGGTCGCAAGGCATATTCTGCTGTGCGGAACAGAGGAAGATTCTAACGCTGAAAGAGCTCTTGTCAGCGTTTCCATGTCAGCGACATTTATCAGAGGTAGGAGAATAATCGTTGACAGCGTCGAACGGGAACCGCAGCTTCGTGATGTGGCCGACGAAGAAGATCGGAAGAACGAAGCAGAAGCTGATCAGCTCAATAAACGACATAAATGAAAACCACCACCGTCATAACTTACGGAATGTTTCGCTATGAAGCCCCAACTCATCCATCGGTAAAGGAACGAGGGAATGGCAATCAGCCGCGTTAATGTACGAGAGGTGAGAAAGGAAAAGGCCGTTCGGATTTCGGTTCGGCACTGATACCAGTGGATCGAACGCGAAGCACAATTTCGAGACGACGACCATCGTCATCATGATCAAATGTCCAATGATTTCATCAAGCGCCTCTACGACGGTCGAGTCGCCTGTTGATAAATGTTGCATATCCTCCAGTGTTTGACGAAGACACCGCTAGAAAACATTGTACTTCGCTCAATGTGTTGTTCACGGGAGTTATTTATCGATATTCACAGTCTAATAAGAGCGTTTCGCTTCTGTGACCGCTGGTGGCTCAACGCAGGAACGAAGCGCCAGAACCGCGACAACAACAACAACAATGATTATAGTAGTGCGGAGCTTCCAGAGTCACTTCAGTGTTGGGTGTGTCGGCACATGAAGCTGTTGATGTGTTTGATTCCATCGAAAAAAAGTAAAAAATAACAACAACAACAACATTGTTTTATGGCAGCACAATAAAAACAACTTATATGCTGTTCACCTCCTGGACTGATTCTCTTTCCTGATCGACGAAGCATCTTGGACCGTTGTGTTCGACACTGAATTGGAAATTTACGATACATTGCGCTTTCTTCGTCTCCGAAATGCCTCGAGCCTTGAACTTGACGTAGCTTGCTGAGAATGACGTTCCAGAACCCCCCTCTGCACGCTGTAGTTCTTCCTCGTCGACTTCGAGGGTCAGCGCTTGCTTCAGGGTTGGGACCTCTGACCAATGAAATCCTTGCTACGCGATTCGATTCCGCGATGGAGAAACCAACGGCCGGCGCGGCGGAGTGATCTATGTGAAAAGCCGTTTGCCGACCGACGTGAGCGACCCCGTCCGGCTGAAGAATTCCCGCCTTACTCGATCTCGATCGTACCGCGCATGTGCGGGAGTATGTACATGAGCGAATTTGTGCTCGCTTCTGGAATCTGGAGAAATAATTTGCAAAGAGTAAAAAATTCGAATGTGTCGTTCCTCGCTGTTAAGCCTCTCGTGATCAGGTGTCTTCAAACGACAAAGGGACGGACAGGCGAACGAAAGGACGGACGGACGGACGACAGGGGTGACATGCCATTACATCACCAGCGGGAGGACAGGACACCGCCAGGAGGACATATAACAGCCTCAACGCTGAGTCCCCCGAGAGGCTGATGTCCCAAGCAATGGGCTCGCGGATTCCAAAAGGCTTACTCTGCACACTGGTCCCGCGGCTGCTGTAGCAGCTACTGCGTGCGTGCCGGCCGGCCGGCGCAGTGCGTTCCCGCAAGGACGATGTATCAAGCGACTGACAAGCAGCGTCCCATGGAAGCTGCGGCCAAGAGAAGAAATTAAATGATTCTCTCCCTTTCACCATCGATCCATTGCTGAGCCATACCCGCCCTGGGAACGCTGTCCTGAGTCGAAAAAGAAAAACTTCATCCGAGTCTGAGTTCACCTTGCAGCCGATGCTCGCAATAGCCGGGTACTTGAGCGGAATATCCGAACCGCAAATATAGGAACTATCGACAGCCAGGCAGCCGAGACGGTCGGTCGGTCGGTCGGCCGATAGATCGACTGGTCCGGTCCGCTAGGTGGGTAGTGGCGGATCATCAGAGAGACGCACCAAAGGACATTTGTCAGCTACTCGCTGGCTAACTTGCGACGCTACGCCCCAGTCCATTCTGTGAAAGCAAATCCTCCGTCCATCGATTCCGGCACGTAGAAGGATTTCAGAGAGCACACCACGACGACGGCAAGGGCGCTTGTGGCACCTGTGGTCGGTTGGCAGCAGCAGCAGCAGCAGTGAGGTCGGTCGCTCTGCGGAAGAATCTTTCATGAGGATAAATGGGAGATTTCTAAGACAGCGACGAGCCTCAGTCTCTCTCTCTCTCTCTCTCGAAGCAGAGCGAGTGAGAGCGGAGAAAAAGTGGACGCAGCTAAGGTCAACGGACATTCGGTGTACGGGAAACATTTCTGGCCTTAATCCTCTGCTTCGTTCGACGTTTCCTCCGCCAGTGAGGAGAATGGCTTTCCGAAGGATTGGCACAAATGCCGGACGAAAGTGACGAACAGAAACCGTGAGCGGAATGTCCACTTTATGGATCAGCGAAAGACGAGACTCGACGAGAATCGAAACAAGGAAGGCGCACGCAAGTATGGGGCTAGATTCAAGCCGAAATCGTTTCCTTCGAAAGTCCTCAGCTTCTTTGAGCTCTGCAAGCGAGGCGCGGACGTGGAGCTCTTGCACTTACCTCCGAATTACCCCGATCGCTGACGTGATATCTGGAGGGAGGAAATATATTCGCGAGTCTTGCGGTGGTCCTCAAGTTTTTCTCGCGATTCCAGCGATCGCTGCTGCGATTCGCTTCAAGGGTGTTTCTCGCCGGTACCTGTTGTCGGATTCTCAACAGAAATCATCGTTTCTGATTCGGAATTCGGGTTTGTCACGGTTCATGAGCTCAGAATTCCTCTCTCACTACTTTTCGCGTATTCGGATGAAAGCGGATTTCATCGAAATCGTAATCTTAGGTCACCTTTCGGATTTCATTGACAACAAACTCCGAGAAACTTCTAATGGAAGCGTGAGAACGATGGTCCGACACATCCGGCTGTCTCGAGAGTTTCCGAGACTCTCGACGCTCATCAGATATCAGGACCTTCTCTTGAAAAATGGTGTTTTCCAGCACGCTTCCGGATCTCAATAGTCCATATATTTTCGCTGCGAAACAGTCGATGAGGTTGCTCTGAAGTTTCTCCTGTGAGAAAGTCTAGGCGTTGGGTGCGAGCGCACACTTTGCTTACGCTCCAAGGCGTTCCGAGTTGACAGAGTTCGCAGCATCGTCTGATGCCATCGCGTCGGGACCTTGTGATAAATCTCATTAGATCTCAACACTAGCTCTTTCCCCGGAAGAAACTCCTCGCAAGCGGGGATGACAGGCAAGCCGCCACCGCATCTGCTTTGTCTGTTCCGGAGCTCAAACACTCTCTTAATGGACAAACGAATTTATTTCCTTTTTTAGGATGTTCCACAAAAAATCTACATCACCACAAATCAGTTTACGAAAAAAGCAGCTCGCACGCAGAGCCAGACGCACGAGCGGAGGAATAAAGAAAAAAAAAAAAAACTCCACAACTTATCGCACCATAGAGAGCGGGTTGTTTGAAACAGGTGATCTTTTTTGTTCGCCCCCGGCGCCTGGAGTCTCGCTGCGAGGGTCAAAATCCTCTAATCGCATCTGTAGACCGTCGAGCTCGAGTCGGTAGCCCTCGTTTTCAGAGGGACCATGAGGCCGAAGCGAGTTAGTGCTCCCGAGAATAACGATAGTCATAGTCCGTAGTCCGGGGAGCATACGCAACGACGATCATAGTTCCCGAGGTTCGTCTCAACGGAACGGTGCCGAATCTAGAGCGCGATTATGAAATCTCAGAGGAACCTCATCCAGGTAGTGTTGATCAAAAAGATCGATAGCGCCACTTGAGCAATTGAAGATTGTCTTACGCAAAACCTGCATTGTGTGGCGAAGTCGGGCTCCGTGTGAGTTCGATTGATGTGGCTTTGATTTCTTTGTTTCTGGAGCGGCTGCTCGCCCGACTTGATCGGTTGTTGCTGGTGGCTGGCGCTACGACCGCCGCTGTTGTGTCTACAGAGTTGTTTCCGTTGAGCTGTCACACTTTCGAGTAGAGCAAACGATTTCCCACAGTTTACATTCCTTTCTTCGGAGTACGGAGTCTCTGTGTGAGAATAACAGCCGCCGCCCGCTGCAACCGCCGACGACGACCGCAGAAACGTAAACGACAAAGCGGAAAGTTTCAGCTCTCTATGATCCCACCGGGGTGACGTAGCATGACGCTCGATGAGAACCCAGCATTTCAAATTTTGAGTAACATCTGGAACAGCAGCTACGACGGCAGCTTTTGACGTCCGCCACATTTTTCGATCATGAAACGGCATCATCCACTCGAAGTGTTATAGGTCGCTAGCTGAGTCAGATGTTCCGAACCGTCGAGTTGGCTAGTTCTTCTCCTTTTCTCGTGATCCTTGGAACTCTTCGAGTTCCCCACAAGGATCTGCTTTTTGACTTCGGCAGACACATCGCCGTCTGTTCTGTTCTCAAGTCTAGTCTTCAGCTAACTAGGCCCACTGATGTTCAGCGAAGCTGTGGATCCGATTCCTTCCACTTCGAAAATGTTTCCCATCGAGAATGAAGGGAAGTGGATTTCTCAAACCGCCTGCCCCTGAAGTACTGGAAGTACTGGAAAAGAGAAGAAAATGATTCGCGGGACAGGTCCCGCATTGTGCCGAGGTCGACTGTCGGGAGTCGTGCGCGACAAGAAGTTATTCGCGAGGCGACCCGCACTCCCCGAATCTCTGAACCGTGGCATGACGAAACTCAAGTCTCAAGCCTTCCGTGACAAGAAGCGATCGCAGGACGAACCTCCACAGTCTGGGAGCGGACACTTCGGAGCGTGAAGTATTCATGACAATGTCTAGAACGGCTTCCTCGACTCAGATGGCGTCCAGTTGCTTGATTGGAGTGGTCAGGGGTTCAGGACTGGTTTCTCCATTTCCTCATTTCGAAGTCGAGAAGTGCTAATTTGCCGCCTCTTCATGTTTGTGCATACACTCCGCGTACTCGCGTTTTCCTTGTTCCCACTCGATCGCTTAGAAAATCAGTCCACCTGTCAGTCCGTTCCTCCATCTGTTCCTTCACGTAGATGGATAGTCGTCTTGGGAACAACGGCGGCGGCGGTGGCGGCGGCAGCAGAAGCAGTGAGCGTGGTAGTGATGTTGTTTAGCATATTGATTGAACGGGCAATTCAGTTCGAACGAACAGGGGGAATAGGATTACGAGCAGCCTTCTACTCGATCGGCGGTCAGTTTGCTCTCTCGGCCGGCCGTCCACGCGCCCATTGACCTGATGCTGCTCAGGACACTCACTCGGAACCGAAGGGGAGGAAGATGAGGACAACAATGATCAAGACAATCATGAACAACAACGGCGGCGAGAGGCTATCTGTCGAGGCAGGTCACGCGTTGAAGTTCGGTCCCCTGTTCACGTCATCCAATCCAGTAGTGGTGCTATGTCCACCCTGATAAGGCTCTTCAGACAGGCTCGAGCGAAGTACCTTAAGACAGCGGTCTCGTCATCATTCCTTTTGTGAGGAAAAGGGCGCGAACATTCAATAAATGTCCGCTGATGACGACGACGACGACTTTGTTTGGTGTCTGGGAGAGCAAACGAAAACGAGAAATTTCAATGCATGCCAAGCGAAATTCCGGTCGCGAATGATTAACGAGTTCGTTTCGAGTATCGGTTTACAGCCCATGAAACAAACGGCATGTCAGGCGCACAGGCAGAGTGACTGGCGGACCTCGGAGCAGTTCGACAAGAATTTCAACCTCTGAGCCAACTGCATACCACGAACGCTAGACATGTCGAACAGGACGATGAAAAAAAAAGCAACAGGAACAGACATTTTGGAGAGATTTGAAGTCACTGTCTCGAACCGTGGGAGGGAGAGAGCGAAAAAAACATTCGAGCGAACAAGTGCATGCGCGTTCCTGCGTGCCCGGCTTGTTCGTACACCTGCTCCATGAATGCTTGCGTGCGCACTTGTTCGCTCTCGAAACCTCGACTCCCGACTCCATCCCAGGAGTGTGATTGTGCATTGCGGCTGGTTACACAGATGTAAAAATATTCGACCGCGAGATCTGTCGCCGCGGAATGTTAACCATGCTAAGCGGGTGAGCAGCGTGCTTCTACTAAATCACTCTGGGCTGCTCTTGCTCTTTCTCTCGTTCGGTTTGAATCGTTTCCGAAAAGCCGCGCGAGTATACTCAGAAGTTTCTCGTTCTGTGTCATTTGAACTATCGGAAACATGTGTTGCGGTTAGGTGCCAATCTAACAAGCGTCACCGACCGGAGCTTTCCTGAAGAATGCATCCGAAGTACCATGACGGTTAACAGTGCGTTCATCGGGGTCCTAAACGGTGCGAAGCAGAAGTCCACCGCGAGAATACAGGTAGTCAATCAGCGTGACATTTCAGAGAAGGCTCCACACCGTCCTGGCGGTCGACAACTCCTCCTACCCGGTACTCGAGCACTTCCGACGTATTCTGAGCTATTTTGACTAACAGACCGCATATACTGTGACGATTTTTGCGTGTTGTAAGTTGCAGATCTTTCCTTCTCCTGGATTTCCTGAAGATAAAAAACACCGGAGAACGGTACGCAGCGTCCCGCTCGTTTTCGAACGTTGCTTTCTCGATCTTCACAGGCAGTCGCTCAACACAATGCTATTTGAATATTTTGTTCATCTGTGCGCCGATGTAAGTGCCTGACTCCGTTGGCTCACTGCGCGCACCCGTTGTTGTCATGTCCTGTCTGATCTGATGGAAGCTCGATAGATTTATTGCTTGCATTGGATAGAAACATTTACATGAGCGGAAGACAAATACTCAACTCATTCATTTTGTTCAGAATGTATCGATTGAGAGCCTTCATGGTTGCGCCGAAGCGAGTGACGCATGAAATCAAGATTGTGAAGAGAGTTCTCAATCCGAAGTTTCGAAATACTTGAGGTCGCGAGATTCCGATTGCGTTCTTCACTCATTTGTCTCTCAGCGAGTCGAGATGGCCGGGTGCAGGCGATCAATCGATCACGGGGAAGCCACTTCGTATCAGACGCTCGTTTTAATTTCCTACACATGTTTCACAGTGTCACTCCTGCGCTGACACTCGTTTTTCAGAGGTATCCGAACATCATCCGTCACTGCGGAACCCAATGATTTACTCAGTTGGGCACGCTTCTCCGTTATCAGAAATGAGTGTCAGTCAAAAGTAAGATGTCAGACAGGTTCAGCATCAGCTGACCATTGACACAAACAGCTGATAGCTTGCCGCAGCCGTCCCGCGAGGGGACTTCGAATCGCCAACGTTTCGGGAAACGGAGTTGAAGGACTTTCCCGAAACTGTAGCGCGTTCTGGACATGTTCGTCATGGTGGCCGCAATTTCGACGAGCTGCAAGCTGGCAAATATTGTCCACGCGGCGGCTCGTGCCAGCCAGCCAAGCGAGCGAACGATAAAATTGAACTGCTCAAAACTTGTTGATGACGAGGGATGTGTTTGCTGTCATGCGGGCTATCCTGACTCAGTTCTTTCCCGTTCGAACGAGCGGCTGGCTGACTGACTCCATCTTCCTGTATATCGTGTTGGTTCACTCTCTCGCTCGCTCTCAATCGTGTTGTCCTTCGTTCGCACTTGAGTTGAGTCAACATGTTCACGGAGTCTTGCTTGTCACAGACGAGGGTGGAGTACGAGCTGTCACCTGAGAAGGCGATGCACTGCTCGTCTGACGGCAGGCCGCTCGGACCATGGGCTCGATTGAGTGCAGCCAAAGAAAGCGTCGAATAAACATGATTTGCGCGTCCCCTGCTAGTTAGCCAACTTTCTTATGGGGACGATGAGACCCGGTTCGAAATCATCGAAGGCTGAGCCCGATGTCGGATATGAGGTGAGAAGAACTTCACCAAACTGCATCAATCATTCTTCAGATGTGTTTTCTTATTTTTTCTTTTGTCTCACAGGGACGACAATGCTCTAATACTCGGAACGATAACTCTTTTTTGAGAGGTGTAGTATATTTAGATTTACGTTCGAGTCTTCTCGGTGGAGGGTGTTATTTTGGCGTGGACTAGAAGCTGGTCTACGTGGCTACGTTGTAACAACTCGACGAGTTCAAGGCTGGACATCATGCCGCCATCGCCTGCGACGTCCAACAGTCGGTCAGCGGGTTAGTAGTGGAAGCTAGATCGCGGTCAAGGAGCGTTTGGAGCGGCTGCGGACAAGGAAATACAGCTGAGTGAGCTTTTGACGATGCCACGTCGGACAATCCTACCGGCTTACCTTCCTTCCTAGCTGCGTTCCGAGCAACCGACGGACCAAATGCTGATAACCCACTCTCTAAAGCGTTCTGCTGGCCTTTGCATGCGTCGTGGTCGTCGCCAAGACGCCGCGCCGCCATAACCGAAACGACGCCAACAATGACAACAACAACTGCAACCTTAACCATTACCTTGGAAACCCGCTCTCGGCAGACTCTTGTGCAAGGAATTCCGTCTGTCCGGCGCGCCCGTGTATCAACTAGGCGAGGTCACACATCAAAAAGTATCCTTTCTTCTATTCGAGCGTTTCTGCGAACTTTGCGACCATCGCAACTTGACAATGGGTGCACTTTGTAACAGATGCACGGCGCCGTCGGCATCAATCATCTAACTTAGACCAACATGCAGGAACTCGGTGCATCGCTGCGCTCCCTTCCGAAGGATTCCGTTTCAATCGGCGAGATGGATTCGACTTCGTTTGCTCGGATGAGCGCGGCGGCTAACAATGAGAGTTATTCACGGCCATTTCCGCTGAGCAACCTTCGCCCTCTTAGTGCAGGAAGCAGCGGCCGTCGTTTCTGGCCTAGAAGATTGCCTCTGCACTTTTACGTCTTTAGACTATTTACTCCGCGCCAGGGCCGCCCGACCGGACGGACGAGGCCGTCGTAGACACGTGTGGTTAGGCCTTTTGGTGAAACGCGCCAAACTCGTCGAGACCGCTTGCCGCTTGTTATGATGTGGTTACGTATTTGCTTTGTGGGTTTCGGTTCTGGCTCCGAAACTTCGGGGAAAGCCCGCCGCGATGACGTCAACTCGGAATCGATTCATTTCCCAAACGGTCTTCGACACAGCAGTGTTTTCCCCAGGAAGACGCCGGCATAAACCACAGATGTATTTCAGATATACATTTATATACATATACGTGGAAATAACGTGGGAAAGTCGATAAACTCAAACAAAAAGCTGTGGCAGTCAATGTTGTCGCTCAGATTGAGGAACTTGAAGAAATCTCGATGACGTCGGACATGGATTCAAGGAATTCGTTTCCAAATCTCGAGAAACATCTGTGAGCACATGAGAACCCACGAGACCGATTCTGTTTTCAAAGAGTGACCCCGGGACAGTCTCGGCTGCATCGACCAGATTCAACTAATGCCATGTTTGTCCATCAGGACTTCTCCTGGCACGACCCGATGCCAAAACGAGGCGAGGTCAACGTGCATATTTCGTTCGTGGGAGAATTTCGCGAACCTGAAGTGCGTTTGACATTTGCTGCTGATGTCGCTCGGGTCCTCGTCGGAATCTCTATTGAGTCTCACCGGACCGCGCGACTAAACACAACATGTACCGGATTCGGATTCGGTGTCTAAAAACAATCCAAACAGCTCTGATCGAATAACTAGAGCGATCCATCCATGGTCAGCTTCTCTTCCGATCGAAGTGCGCTCCGAGTGCGGAACCTATCCGGACCGGGCGTGTGGCTGAGCGCGATGAGATGATTGGTTTCATTCAATTCCGGCCAATTTGTTACTTTGTAGCAGCTTGCTAGGGTAGGAATCCGCCGGCGAGAGCACTCAGCTCGAACTCCGAACTGGCCACTCGACTTTGCTGATGATGATGATCATCGTCGTCGTCCTTCTGGACCGTGTCCCGTGATAGGCGGTACCGCCGCCGCCGCCGCTGTCCGAGTCTGAAGCACTTAGTTACGGTTATTCCAACACGCATTCCGATTCGGTAGAGCATCAGGTCAATAGATATGGTTCGTTTTGTGCTCGGAGTCGATGCGACATAAAAATCGAAGCGTGCCTCAAAAGGTCGAGACGAGCTCATTTTAAGCTCCTATTTGTTTGAAAGTTTGTCGCTGTCCTTTTGAAATTCTCATTTTTTTGATTTTCATCCGTTTCGAAAAGGAAAAAAATCGTCTCGGTTGTCTCGGAATATGTGATTGTCCAATTTTTCCGCATCAAAATGTTTCTCGCTTGTCCCATTTCCTCGACTCTTTAGATTCTTCCTCTCGCCTGAATTGTTTGATTGCTCAAATCTCGCGATAAGTAGAGTCATGATGTCGACGACGAGGAACACACAATGAGTTGCACGATGATTCGATACGAATTAGCTGCTCTGACAATGGCCGATAATAGCGGGATAATTATTGTAGCGGCGATGTCCTGTCCCGCGACGACGATGTGGGAGAAGGGCGCGCGAGAGGAGGAGGAGTTGGGAAAAAGGCAGAGAAGCACTAACAAATTACATTTTCAATAGGCTCATTTTGCTGCCTGTATCGCCAGCCTTCTGCTGCTGGTGATGGCGGTGCTGTGGCCAGGGTTTGCACGCCTCGATTTTGACTTTTTATCTTGACTGCTATTGAAGAGGTTTTTTCCTTTTGTTCGTTCGTTCGTTCGTTCGTTCTGAACTGAGGAGGAGGAGGAAAAGACCGCTTGCACTTATCACGTATCTGCCACGGCCACGAAAACTTTCATGCTGTCACAAAGTTTAGCTCAGCACTGCCGGCATACGCTTCGAAAATTTTGGAGGATGGAGGTTCGTGCGGCTCTCCATCTGTACTGCCGTGAAAGACAATGCACTTTTCGGCGATATGGCCTCTCGATTTCGCTCATCAGGTTAAGATCCGAGCTTCTTTCCTCAAGAAAATGTCCTCGGACCACTTGGAGGCGAGGTCGTCTGTGGATTCTTGTTCCTCCACGATGGAAATCGTCGAACATTGCGTCTCTGTAACTTCTCCGGGGCCGAAATGGGGGTCTTCGAGGTCGACTCCACAGGTAGGAACTCAGGAATGTTGATTTCCCGCAGATCTCATCGTCAGTGTGAAATGCCCGTCGGGGCAGCAGGGAGAAGTTTCGTTTTGAGTCTGAAAGGATCGCGCCCCACCTGCCGATCCAAAGTCGTCACAAGTTGTTCGCCGCGCCGACTCGACCGCTTGTTAGATTCGTCCGTAAACGAATATTTCGGTCGACAGTGTAATTCTCTCGAAATGTCAGTTAGTCGCCGCGAACAGCAGCCCTGCCTCTCAGACGGCTATCAGCTAGTTGTACCCCTCAGTCAATATACGTTACAAAGCTTTTTCCGCTCGTTTTCTCGTTCAGTTGTTGCTTGTTCGTTTTCGCTTTTTCCTCCTCTTGTTGTTGTTGTTGTTGTTGTTGTCGTCAGAATGTCATCATCAGAATTGAAACGAAAGCTTGCGGAACTAACCCAGCTGCCGTCGAACACGCGACAAACTTGTTGTTCGCGTCTCGCCCGCAGCGCGAAGTCTCTCGCTCGCTCGCTCGCTCGCTCGTTCGTCCGTTTGTTGGTTAGTCAGTCAGTCAGTCAGTCAGTTAGTTAGGTTGAATGATTCGAAACTAGGTTGGATGGCTTCGTAACTTGTCTGTGGCTCGGCCACACCTTATAATTTAATTGACGACAACAACGACGATGCCGCCGCCGCCGTCGCCGCCGCTGTTGCCATTCGACGAACCGCGCACGAGGACAACAACTGGAGCGGTTGTCTTTCTAATTCGAGTGAATCATTCCGGAAGCCTTGATGACCGCGAAGAGCTGCGGAAGCCGCAGGAGTCGGATAGCTTTACAGCTTTCTCCTGAGCTACCCCGTTCCCATTCTCCTGTTCCTCTGCCGGCTCTGTCATTATTCTCCTCCTTGGGCACCTTCTTCCCATAAACCCATTGATCACAATCACCGTCCCTGCGTCCGTCGCTAAAGAGTCGCCCGCAGCCTCTGGTGTTGGAATGGGCCCCCGCGTATCTCCTTGCGCGCGCGCGTATCACTAAAGATAGTTTCTCAAGAGAAGAAGAACCCTCCTCCTACTCTTCCTCAGGAGCCCATGGACTTTGACATGCTCGAATCGGACATACTTTGAGTGCTCGGAGAGGTGACGTGGAGAATGAACGTACGCGCGCGCTCGCTCGCTCACTGTCTCCTAACGATTGTGACTGCGAGCGTCCCATTAACGCTGAACCCCCGTCCCGAACGTGGGATGTTTGGCCTCGGACGATGATCTAGTAGACGGGGACAACAGCATTCTCAACCGATGGGTTTCGGTCGGTGGAGACGAGGCAAAGGTTGAGACGACGGGAAAAGAGCTTTCTCAATCGTAAACGGGAACACATCGACGACAAGTACCTATATTTGAACAGCGAACAAGAGAAGAGTCTACTGACTACCGTGGATGGTAATCGTAAATGTGGGGACAGTTGGTCGAAGATACCGTATCTTATCTCACATGGTGAGCTTGAGAACCCCGATCTGCCGTTACTCATTGTTGGCGAAGCAGAATCACTCGACGTCACAGCGTGTCTCGACTCAGCTCCCGTTCTGATCAGACGGAAAAAGAAATTCTCCGATGGAACGAACGTGCGTCATTTCTGCTTGGTCGTAATTTGACTCCCACGCTCCCTGGATGAAACTTTCGAGTCGAACGGAGAACATCCGACGAGAATTAATGCTCTAGAAAACTCTTGTAGCCCCCGAATGAAAGCTCTTGATGTAAGTGACACGGGCACGGCGGGCGTCGACGTCAGAGACTGCACGTCACACGCAGAGGACGGTGACGGCGGTGGAAGTGCCGTCATGGATTGATGCTTCGTTGCCCGCCTATCTGGGTTTCAGCCTGGATGATACCCAATGTAGCGAATCGATTGACCAGAATAGTAGTTGCTTATAGAACTAGATCACTGTCTCTTTTTTTCGCTACTCTGGAGAGGCATTTACCTCACAGTCAGTACAGCCGTCCACGAATGCAAACATCGAGGGTCTCTTGGTGACGAATCGTCGGCCAGAGTTTCATTTCTGGAAGGATAGCTCCTGCGATAACGGTTGACATCGTTTCCTGGACGATGAATGTCTCATATCTAAGGATAAGTCATTTCGAGCGATCCTGGTTCGGTTCGAGCTGCAGATCGACAAATTGAATCAACTTTGGATTTATTATCGATGAAATTGCTCTCAACCGAATTCTGGTTCTGGAGAACTGATCGTGATTTCCACTTTATTGGGAAATCTTGATGACACCGCCAGGATGTCATCAAACCCCAGCTCATTCAGATGGGGAATCGTGGAGGAGAGTCCGGCGGGTTTCGTGACTTGGAACCGTCGGAGAATCGATCCTCAACGCTAACCGCAGAGTCCAGTTTCCGTTCCGAGAAAGCTGCGGAATTGTTTCCGATTCGAGGACGTCAGAAACTTGTGTCGCCGAGACGTCAAGCACGTGACCGCAACTCAACGTTCCTTCCTGTCGGCTCGATTTACGTCAGACCTAACGTAGTCGTTCAAGAAGACGAGCGTCACTGATTACGAAATCAGACGTCCCACCTGACATAAGTCACCCATGATGCGTTATACAACGTGCCCTTCGCTTGTCCCCAAAGGAGAAGGATGCCCTGCTCAAGAACCCAGGAGTTCTTTCAGGAATATCGAGACTCTCCGTTTCCCCGAAGTGTCGCCCGACCTTCAGATCTCGAATGAATTCGGCATTTTCCTTCGACATCGAGAGTAGGCTGTCACCACTAAGGTGCACATCGCCGACTCGGGCTCTCGGGTGAATTCTCGAACAAGCACCGCGCCAAACGAATCGACGAAGTGATCAACGAAAGAACAGACAGACAAACGGAGCGCCAGTTAGAGCTGGCTGGCCTAGATTTGACGCGAATCAATCACAACTTGCGATGTGACGCGAGTTTGTGGGAGAAAAAAGTGATCGCACAGATTTTTCCTTCTCTGTTTGATGCCATCGTGAGCTTGCTCGTCTGTCCACCTGTGTGCTTGTCCAATAGTCCGTGGACGTGTGCCGGAGTGTGTGTTTATTTGCTTTGGCTTTGATGTTACGTCGAACTCAATCGAAACCACTCCGAAGCCTGAAGCTTGCGCCGTGGCCGCCAATCTAAAAAAAGAACGCGTTTCGATTCAGAGCGATCGGCAATTCTTGTCCGCTACGCACTTGTGACCGAGCCATTCTCAATTAAGCAGAACCATACTGCGTTCATCACTCTCGAGGTGATCGTCGCTTCGTTCAATGAATCCGCAAGCAAGCCAATCGTCCATCAGACGAGTCCGCGGATCGTTCCACCACGAGGATCAAAGAGTTCGCTCGCTCGTCCCGTCCACGGATCTCCCTTCATTCATCGATAATCCACAGCCAGCGCATGGATCGCACTCGACCCAACGCTCCAGCTGCACAGAGTTCTTCGTGTTTGAGTAGCTTCATGTGCGCGGTGTTCGTTCTTCCGCTCGTCTGCTGCTGCCGTCACGAGAAGAAAAACACAAAATGCAGACAAGGGACCCCTGGACGGCACGCGTTAGCACTTCGCTTGACTGGTCATAGGGGTGCAATCTTTTAATTACTGACACAGTCACAGCGTTGTGAGCAGGCACCGCTGTAGAAGCTGCCAGCCTGTGCGCGCGCTCCACCAGCAGCAGCAGCGGCAGCAGCGGCGGCGGCGACTACAAGCCATCCAGAATGGTGGTCCCGAGCAGACAGTGCCTCAACAAGTGATGCATGACGTCGACGACGGCTTAGATTGTGCCCCGCGGCGAAACCTCAAAATCCAACCAGTTAGTCAATCTGGTCATCTATCGTCGACGCTCTTGGAGGTCACCTCCTCCTCTTTCCCCTTCCCTGCCCCTCTCCCCCCATTGATTTCTATGAACATTATCCGGAAATTCCCCCGAATTCCGAGGGATCCGCCGATATATCTCAACTAAAGATAAAAACTCGATTCAAGGGAATTCGGCGAGGACAGAATTCGGGTTCTCTAGATATTAGAAGAAAACATCCGACTGAGTGAGTGACTCGGTGGTGGAATGACTCCCTCGCTGTTCAGAGCGCGCTCGAGTGCTGGCTGTCAAGCTCGTGAGTCGAAAGGCGTCCTTTTTTCCCGAGTTGATGGTGCTTTTCCCTCTCTGAAATCATTACACCAGCGTTGACAGCCGAGCCGAGTTGCCATGCAAGAGGGGTAGATGAGTGCAAGGGGAAGAAGGCTGCAGACTCCAAACTCGGAACGGGTCAAGCAACGAACCGGGGCCCGTAGCCTCGTTGTCAACAATGAGCCCTCCATCACCTCGATCAATCCACTTTGAGAGCCATGATTCGCGTAAATTTCCAGTCCGCTCTTGAAGTGGATCCTAGAGCGCAACGATTTCAGTCACCGCGGCTCCCTGCTCAAGAAACATCTTCTCCCGATCGCTGCATGCTCCACACCACTACGCAACAGCTGGACGACACGCTCCTTCGGAAGATCGAAGACGTATTCGTCCGAATCAGCCGAAAACAACATCTGTCGTCGAGGGAATAAATGATTCTTTGAAAAGTAGACCAGGTTTCTGTCGGAAATCAGCGAGGTCAGCTGAAGATTAGCGCAGAGGAGTCGAGGTTTAAGCTCTTGCGAAACGTTCAGCACTCCGGATCGAGAGTTTCGAAACGATCCCCAAGCGGTGAGACTCTAATGACAGCTCCCTGCAACCAGCGCTCGGATGATGCTGATCCTGCACAGGAGAACGGAATCGCTCCCGGCCGCGGCAGTGTCAAGAAACAAAGCGATTCAGTTTAGTGAAACTGATGTACTTGGCAGACGAAAAGGAAAAAGGAGTTGTGATGCTTCTCGCTGATATCTGCTCGGGTTGAAGTGCCATCGGGAGAAATAATTGACAGACGGGCCAGAATGGACGGACGGCGCAGCGAGCAGAAAACAAATTGCTGCTCGATGGCCACAGATGATACAGAAACCGCATTATCACCTCACGTCATATCTTTAGAAAAGAATCAGAAGAGAAACGTCGACTCGAGCTGTTTCGCTTCTCAATACGTGAACAGGAAAGAAGAAACGAACCAGCTCGAGTGATCGCTTATTGGGATGATAAACGTGATAAATGGAGCCGAGATCCCGACGGAAAATTTTGCTACCAATTACCTAGGCAATTTTTTACCCCGATTTTTTGTTACCCACTCGGTCATTTTCATTCGCCATACGGAAGCTTCACGTTCAGGAGCTGAGGACTCCTCACGACATGATCGCTCCGGCGTCCGCGAAACTTCGAGACCGAAAGGAATGACGCAAGCTGTCAAGGGATATCACTCCGTTGTTGTTCATCATCTTCCATCCGTCTGCTACGTTTTGCTGTTGGGGAAACTGACGCGGTCTCCGCTTAATTGTTGGCGCATCTGCTCCTCTTTTCCCCCGGAATTTCGATGAGTCTCTCCGTCTCTCCGTTTTCGAGAGCTCGAAGGAACATGAAGGCAAACGTTTATCGGAAGCCAAAGATAACGTAGCGCGGAGTCCGAGAGAGTTCAAGCCCTTAAGAATCACACCAAAGAGCTAAAAAGTAATTCGAAAGAGTCTTCGTTTGTAGAAAGAGTTCTGGTCCTCTCTCGGAAAGAAAAATCAGAGGGTTGGAGAAGGGGAACTAGTGGACGTCGCGTTTGGTCGCGATGAAAGGGGGATCTACGCGAACAACGAACGAAAGTTCCCACAGCGGACATTTACAGAAGAAGAAACAAGTTTACCAGCGGACTGATACATACATAGATGCATTGACAAACAGGTGGTTTCGGCCAGCGGAAAAGTTTCACTTACAACTACAAATCGAACTCATCATCGTAATGTTTGTCAACTTCCGCTGGATGGATTCGCTTGATTGCTGATGATGCCACGCGAGAATTCGCAGAGACCACAAACGGAAAACTTATGGTACCTCAGCCGTAGTTACCACCTGGTCGGATTATACGCAATCAAGGAGAGAAATATTAATTCATCCGAGTGAGTGAATGAAACACTTCGGTCTGCGTGGATCTCCAGGAACTCTATTAACGACAACCATTGAACCCAACCTTCAGGAACAAACGTTGCTGACACGTGGGAACGTCCTGAAACGGCACGTTCGAAAACCCGAGGAATTCCAGAAGAAGTGCGGCGGCTGGAGCAGAAATCGACGGCGCCGAAACTGGAAGCACAAGCAGTTGATGGATGACATGTGACGACAGCTTACGCAACGCAATGGATGCGCGCTTCGGTCTTGATCCGTGCATGAACGCAGGGTTCTGGCTCGATGACGCCGCCGTTCATCTCGCCGGATGCCTTCACGCCGGCCGGTCGGTCGGTCGGTCGGTCGGTCTGCTTGAAGTTCCACTTGAAAGGTTGAATAATAATCGTTCGCCGTGGCCAGTCAGCCAGAACAATTTCATTTGTCCTCTCAAGCACGGTCATGATCGGCGGGAAAACGCGCATGGATTCCCGCGAACGGTCGATGCTGTCAACACTGTCTCTTTTTTCGACGATTCAACCGAAGAATCCGAACCAAATGCTCAGGGAGCGTTTTCTTCGCGGAAAGTTTGGCCAACAGGGATGAAATCGATCGGAATCCACGAATCTTCGTGAGAAACAGAAGTTTGCGAAGGCGATGCCGAACTCTCTGAGCACTTTGGAAAGACGCGCATTTCCATGAAGTAATTCGTGATACTCTGTGTCTGAGCATCGGTATCACACTCGAAGTCCGCGCGTCTTCGCTGAGGATCTCTTCGCAAGCTTTGAGGCGAAAACTTGGCGCCAAAAGCACTTTCCCAGCGAGCCAGCAAGCGAACAAGTAAGAATGCAAAAGTCTAAACGACTGACAATTCGTCCGCTCCTCGACAAACAAACAGTCCACGAGTCCACCGAGAGCCGGGCCAAGCCAGCATGAAGCTAGCTAGCGAGCAGACAGATAGACGGTCACTGATCTCCAGGTATTTTGCTGGCTGGCTACAAAAAAAAAACTGATTATGTCATCTGTGCGTAATGGGACTCTTGCCGTTGTCGACAACTTGTGAGGTGGTGTTTCCCGAGCCGAGCAGAGTCAAGCCGGGCCGCGCTCGCCTCGAGGTCACCGGTCGAATCAATTTCGCATTCACTCTCTTCCCCGCTGTGCTTGGTTAGTTTTTACGTTCATTCGTCGGTCTGGGGGCATCAGAGCTCCGTTAAAGAAAGAAAAGATCTCTGGTCGTTTGCCTGTCTGTCTGCCTGCCTCGCCGCCTGTCCGTTCGTCTGTTTGCCTGACAATCCGTGAGTCTGCCTGACATTCTGGTCTTTTGATGCGAAATCTTTGGCGAAGTCCGCCACTGCCCAGTTGTCAAAGATGAGCTTGTGGTCTGGGCCCCAGCTAGTTCACTCCGAAGATGGCCTGGAATTCACGCGGAAACGTGTGCATGCAAAGTCCGCCGAACCCGTGCACGTATCGTGCGAAATTCACGAAACGCACTCATGGTTTCAATTCGCGCCGAATCTCGCCGAGCCCTCGTGGGTTGCGATATATGGCGCGAACCGCAACGAATGCAGAGCTCGGAACTGCATCTAGATGACAGGTACGCGCGGGAGAGAGACTGGAGTCTCGATCAAGTATCCGAGGCTGTCGAGCTGGGAGCGGCCACGACAGCAGCGCTTTAACTCGCGTCAGCGACTCCTGTACGTGCATCGCTGAGTGGACTAGATAACAGAAACGAGCGGGCCGACGCTGAATCCAACCTTGAACTTGAATTGGAATTGAGAGAAAGTCAGAACAAACGGCATCGGTCGATTCGCTGGCTGGCTGGCTTACAGCGATGTAGACGGAGGAAAGCCAAAGACGAAGAAGAACGCGGCGTCGTCGGCGCCAAAGAAAAAGAAGAGAAGTTCCAACGAGAAACGAGTGGCTCGTAACTTTGTATCTGTTTTGGATTGCTTTGCCTCCAGCGGCGGCGGTGGCCGTCTCTTTGGCGCGTAAAACCGCCGTAGAGTGGGGTTTTTTTGCTGAGCACGAAGCGCGGGGTCCGCACTCTGGTTTCTTTGGAAACAACTCTGTGCTCGATTTATCATTGTCGTTGTCGTCGTCGCCGCCGCCGCCGCCGCCGCCGCCGCCGCCGCCGCCGTCTCGTTGTCCATTATCGTCGTCCATCGCTAAATCATTCATTCAGCCGTCCGTTAGAGATATCGTCGGCCGCCTAAAGACTAGGCCCCGGATTCTAGTCTCCAGCCCTCATTGCATCGATCGGAGTGTCGACTCCCGATATCGCTGAGGTCCGCTCCTGGAGACAACAATCACTCTCGATTTTGTTTTCCGGACAGCGAACGATCAACGGAAGTTTTCGTCAAGATAGACTTCATTGCAATCATGCTCGAGGAATCGTTGTGGGCGATAGGGCCGACGCTTGTCTCGCGAAGAGCTATCGGTCGGATGATGATGTCAGTGAACGATTTTCCGTCAATTTGATAGAAACCAAAAAAGGTCAAACGGGTGTCGGATACCGCCAACTCTGTCGTTTGAGAAAGGACGCAAAATAACAAAAAAAAAAAAAGGAGCCACTATAAACAACCAAGAGACAGCGACATTGAACCCTACGGAGCTAACGACGATTCCGTAGTCGCTGCGGTCGACGACAACGTCAGCGGCGCGGCGGTGGTGAGGGTCAAAGCACTTTATAGTTTACGACGAACGAACTAGCAACGAACGACGCGACGTCGATAAGAATTTCTAGGTAGCTGAATTCAGTGGTTTCGCTGTCGTCGTCCCACCTTGTGAACCCGCTGGCGTAAGTTCGCTGTTCTCGCAGCTGGGAACGAAACTCTTGCTTGACGAGACAGATTCGTGTCTGATCGAATCCTCCACCGTAACGCGAGAGTCTTCGGAGTCCCGAATCTCAGGAGCGTCTGATTCTATTTTGTCGCGAATTCTCGCCCGCATAATGCACCCATTAGTCCACCAGGGAAAATTAGCTCCTGATTTCAAAATCTCCGAGACGGACGTCGCCAGACACAACTGGCGAAATTTCAGAAAGAAACATTGTAGCGAAATGTGAACAACGAATTCAAATGCAGCGATGCAAGTCGTCAAGAAGAGACAGAAGAGCAGTTGAAACAGAAACGACTCGGCTGGACGCTGCGATCTCACTGGACTAGAAAAAAAAACAACGTAGAATTAAATTCTGGAGAGAAAAGGCGTTCGCTGACGATTCTCAATCCATTTCCAGCCGAAATGAAAGCGTCCGACGCGATTCTCGGTGCTGCTGTGAGCGAATTGCAGGGTACCGATACGAATCGAAGCGATCGAGTCTCGTTGTAATCAGCAGAAGGGCGCTCTTTTTCTGCACGCATTCGTTTTTTTTTTTTTTCTCTCGGTCACTGACAACCAGCAAACAAACGAAATCATTGAAACAAGTAGAAGACTCGGAGAACAGCAGATCCGCTCACTGTACAGACTGTTGAAGGATAGCGGGTTAGTGAATGGGTCGTGACACTCGCACTCAGACTTCTGGAGCCGAAGGAGGCAAACAGACAAACCTGAGAGGCTGCCCTTAACCTGTTCACTAAGTCAACTTGATTTCCGAACATGAGAAACGGCGGCAGGCTGTCCGGTGGTCGACGCATTCCGGGCGTCCGTCCGTCTGAGAATGGAAGGGAGCCGTTGATAGCTCAGGACAGGAATATTTTCTGCCAGATAAAAGCGGTCGTTGGTCTAGCAATAAAACGTCCTCGAACACTAAAAGTGCGCAGCCGACGTAGTGCAACGTTGTACGGGCACATGTATCACACTACCACCGACATCGAGACTACGCTCCTCTGCCGAGGGAGATTTTGTCACAAACGGACGATGCAAACTTTCAGTGAATCCAGAGGGGGATTCACCTCAGCTCTGGAAACGTTTTCCCACCTGACGAGGAGTCAGGGAAGAAATTGGTGCTCAGCGCAAGTCTCGACAGAGCGCAGTCACGGGCGATTGGGTGGGCGAGGCTCTTTCAATTTGCTCACCGTGGTCTCGAGGAATACGCAAATGTTTTTCCAATGCTTGTAGAGTTATTTTTGTTTCTGTTCTTCGACGTTCAGTAGCGAAGCGAGTGGAAATGTTCGGTAACTTTGAAATTTAACGGATCACTCTATCGGTCACTCGTTTCAGGGTTCAGGCAATATATCAGTCTGAGAGTCAAGAAGAAGCAGCAGACTCGGTCGACTGGGCGTCTGGAAAACTCATAAAATATGGTGTCATTTCCGAGTTTCGCGGGCCACACACTGAAACAAACCCTGAACAACTACTCGATTCTCTAGAATTTGCAACTTCGAATCTTTGCTCAGAGCCGTGTACAAACATCTGGTGTGTGAGCTCGCTTGCTCGCTCGCTCGCTCAGTAAGTCAGTCAGTCCTACGCGAACGAAAGTTGCTACTTTCAGATTAGCGACCTCGAATAGACGCATCGTAAAAAGAGATTGGAAACGTTGCTTGCATTTCATCATCGTGCGCTCGGTGAGTGGTGAGTCATCAAAATCACGCATAATCGAGACAGAATGTAAGCATTTCCGATGAGTACTATTCTGGAACACGAGCGATGCAGTTTAGGTCTTGATGTTCGAGTTTGGGTTTCGTCTGCCTTTCCGAAGGTCGTCTAGCTCTTAAAAGCTAGATGAAGGACGCCAGCCGATGTTTCTTTTTTATTTTCAAGGAAACGTCTCTTAAAAATGTTTCTCTCTCTTCTTCAAAGGGTTGCTTGCTGCTTCCGAAAGACGTGCCACACCTCCATGGGAAACCGTCCTGAAATCAGAAGAATTAGAATTTAATTGCGATTCTGTCATTAATCCTAAAACATGGGCTCCGATTCCACTGTCGTAACATCGAATCTTCAAAGACAGTAGCGAGAGCAAGCGATCGTAAAATCGATTTCGAAATCCGAGGAATGATTCTCCTCACTCGGATCGGCTTCAAACCACCCACGGCGGCGATCTTTGTTTCAAATCTCCCTGCGAACCGTGAGTTTTCGGTGTCGTCCAAGCCCCCAGGATTAGGAATTGAGGAGACGGTTCAAGAGGGGATAAACTCCTTCAGGATTGTTTATTGTCCAACATTTGAACATGAGAGAAAATGCACCGAGAAAGCGTCGGAAACAGAGTGATTCGAGATCGAAGGAATCGGGTGGAAAACAGATCTTCGAAATCAAGTTGCACTGTTCGGGAAAGCGGTAGAGATACGGTCCTATGCAGATCGCGGTGACGGTCAGGACACTTCAGCTTTGTCGGTCACAATCTTGGTTAGAGTGTTGTCTTTTTTTTCATTTAGATATCTTGTCGCTATCGACTGTCATCGAATTGTCCGCCTCCGCTTTTAAAGCAGCCGTCTCAGTTGCTTCGATGTAAATCAGTTTAATTTATGTTCCAGACGCAAGCCGTCGTTCCTCTGCCGAGCCAAGCGAGCGAGCGTTGGTGACGAATGAGTGGTGAGAAAGTGCGTGAGTGAGTTTGTATGTATGCGTCGGGCTCGGAAGGAAAGATCGACAGATTCAAAGATATGGAGGTCAGTCCCGAATGCTTTATCGGGTCGTCAGGGTGCACGCAGCTAGCCGCCGGCGGCAGTGGGTGTCGCGCGACATCAGGCGTTCCTTGCCTCTTGAGTTCCTGTCGCTGACTGATTCCTGTCTCTTCGTGCTGACTTTGTCGTCATGAACAAGATTGTCACAGAGTTTTTCTTTCGTTTCCTTGCGAGTCGACTAATGAAATCACCGAGAGCATATTCCACAGAAGTACGGTGACAGTGAATGGGAACGGGTCGCCGGGGAACCAATTCTGAGGGTGATGCCGTATCTCGGCCTTCTCTGAAACGTTCATGGCCCACTCCTTCGTCGCCGCCACCATTCCCAACGTCAGTAAGCCGAAAGTATGGCGAAGAACCAAGGTCATTCCATCTAGTATGTTCCGGGAAATGTTCTTTCCATCTCCTAAGGGCATCTTCGTCACGTGGTCCACGCTCGGAGTCAACGACCGGGGGCAGCGGTGTTCAGTAAGCCAAGGTCACCGCTTCCACCAAACCATTGACGTCAAGAGCGCGGTGGAATGGGCCAGGGAGACGCTTGGAACAAGGGGAAAAGGGGGAGCGAGGGGTTTTCTCTGCCCCTCCTTGACTTTCAAGGAGTCCAGAGGAGCGAGCGAGGGAGAAGGAGGAATGAAACGACAAAGTGGGGGAGCAGGGAACCCAAGCATCCAACGACAGAACTCCTGCCGCTTTGGACTCCTGGTCCCCTACTTCGGTCGAATTTGCAGCCAGAAGGTTTTGCGTGTCAACTCCTGAACCGCGAGCAGTCAGGCTGAGCAGCGGGAGAGACACTTTCCGTTGCCGATAAGGTTTACAGCGGCTTCGGCAGACCTGGGCGTGGTCCGTCGTTAAACTGTAGTTAACCGTTTTATATGAGCCCCTGTCTCCTGCATTTATAGTCAGGTTCCGACCTTCTCTTTGATACAATGTATGCATTCGGAGTCGTGCCGGAGTCTGCGTAACCACTGCCGATTTCTCATCGAAGCTCACGGCCCCACAGCGAAGCTTCTTTCCTGTCCGATGTAACAACAAATCGTCCGTCAAAGGGTCCAACAAACTTTGTTCGCTTGTTCCTAACCAGCCCGGATGACAACGGGTATTTGCTGTTCGAAGTTACATGGAACTGACACACAACGACAAGTGGGCTTTATCCCATTTATCGGAGTGGGTCTGCGGCGACCAATCCGCGGACAAATTCGTGAGTGCCAGTTCGGAATTGTGGACGATTGAAAGAGAAATGAAGAAGAAAGAGAAAATCCACGATAGTCGAACCGCGGTGTGTGTCCTCGTGAGGCCTACGCGTGAGCGTGGTCAGCATTAGGTGATTGACAACTCATCGAAACGCTCTTTCGTGTAACTCTAAAACGTTCAAGTCAAAAACTGACTCAACGTGAACAAAGAATCTAAGTGGCACCATCGGGTCCGAACCAAGCTCGTTCGGGTAATTACGAGTTAGGCGGACTGGCGAGAAATCAAGCGGGCGGTGGTCGACCGAACACGCAGCTCACGTGACCACCATGCCGCCCAGGAAAACGAACTCAAATAAGACATTGTCGCCTGATGTTGTCATTTAGGTCGTGCACCGGATCCGCACTCTGACTCTGTTATTGCTTTGAGTTTCGACGAAGTATTTTCGGCGGACACCGTTAATTGTACATTTAATACAACCAACAATCGAACGTGTTCCTGTTTTATGCCAAATTAACCTACCGCCAGACTGTGCCGTCGAGCATTCGACATAAAATGGATAGATGGGTAACATTCCATTCATTAATGAGCAATATATTACAAATGGAAAAATTTGAGCAGGAAAATTTACATCCAATTCATTTATGCTTATTTCGGCATGAACACAGAATGGATGGATGGATAATATTCTATTTATTAATGGTCATTTCGTATTTAATATATTACAAATAGCAAAATTCAAGCGAGAAAGTTGTCACTCAGAAAATTAAGTTATTTAATAATGGTTATTTTTGAATATATCAATATTACAAATAGAATTTGTGCAGGAGGATTTACATTCAATCTATCAATGGTCATTTCAATATGAACATGAACAGAGAATGCATGAATGGATGGATAACATTCCTTCCATTTATAAATGGTTGTTTCTCATGCAATATATGTATTACGAAATAGAAAAATCCGAGCAGGGGAATCTACATTTAATTAGTGAATAGTTATTCCAACATGAACATGGAGAGAGAATGGATGGATGATGTCCGAATACAACATTTCTGGTGGTTTTGAGAATTCTCTGACAATTTTTACCTCTGACGATTGATGGATTGTGAATAAGGAATGATTAGTGGACTGTCACATTCGAGTCTTGACATTCCGATACATTCATGCTCCCGGATGATAACTTCGTGAATACGAATCGGAATTAAAGGAGATTTGCTTCGAAATCTTGAACTGGATGGAGATTTTCAAATAGCGAGAGTAGATGAGAGAATTTTAACTACAAGAACACGACAGCTCGTTCCTAAAGCCGGAGAGACCACGACGACTTCAAAAGACATAAAAGAGAGCTATTTTGTTCTCTCTCCGCGCGTGAACTGGAGCTCGGCTTCCACAGCAACGGCTGTTCCCCCGTCGGACCGGTAGCCGTCAGGAACGATCTCCATACAGTAGGAGCCCTCGACCGACCGTCAAGCGATCAACTCAGTTGGGCAGGAGGCAGGCAGGCAGGAAACATTAATGCAGACAGACCCGATTCCTGATTTCCATTATCGAACGCAATTTCCCACAGAAAGCGGTCAGCGGCACCACGACAACGACGACCATGGTTACCACCGCAGTCGCCACGATGACCGTGAGCGAGGCTGTTTGTGGAAATGTTTCGATTTAGAGACTATTCGACCGAGAGTCGAGAGCATCGGTAATGTTTCTCTTTGCGACGAAAGGACGCAAATCGGGACTTTTTGAACATGATCCATTGTATCTTTCCCGTCAAATGGAACGGAAGAAAAAGAAACGAACACCCCGAACGACCGCAGAAAAAGAGAATAATAAAGACGCTATCGGTTCAAGTATCTGATTCCGGTGAATTGATCCGAGATAGAATTTTCGGGGGAACGGATCAACGTCTGCTCGGTGTTTGCTCCGATTGTGTGGGAAGGTTAAACGGCGGCTCAGCACTGACTGAATCAAATCTTGAAGCACCCGATGATGAGTGCCTTCCGTGACCGCTTTGATAAGAATCGGAGGCGGCTCTAAAGTGTTGGATATTTCGTTGCGCTGTTTCTTTTTCTTATTGTTCATGCCATCTGCAGTGTCTGGCTTCGTTTCTCCATCCTAATCCCGCGACTGGGATCGCAGCTCCGCACCCATTCTCCATAACTTCGTCTCCTGGTCTTCAATCTCGAAGTCGACTAGACAGTGGTTTGAAATGAGCGAAACGTGCTCGAACGCGCGCGAGGAGTCTCGAAGCTCCTGTGAATCCTACTTGTTGAAATCTACCGGGAGTCTCTCGGATTCGGGATGAAGCCATTCGAATCGGAGCCCCTTCGGACGTTCCGCTCGCTGAGCAGCTAAACGGCCCGATCCGAACCTGGTTGTAATAAAGAGCAGGATAATAATAAGTGTAGCAGTGGAGTCGGACACTCACTCGTTGCTCTCCCGATCTAGAAACGGCGACTAATTCAGCCTGTAATAATTTGTTTATCGCTCAGCTGCGACTCGACTCTATGTTCGTTTCGTCTGTCTATTTGTCCGGCACGTCCATCAACATTTCTATCCACTTATCCATCCACCGCCCGCTCGTCCGCTCGTCCGACCATCATCCACGGGACACGAGACGGTGATGATCGGGATCCATCGACTTTACCACGACAACGACGACCACCACCTCGTATCGAAATTTGGCCAATTATTGGAACCCATTCGCGTGCTAGGATATGATACATACACGCCTTATATGTATATGTTTTGTGATTTATAGCAGCTGGCTAGATGTCAGATGCTTTTGACCATCCGTTCGACCGTTCGTCAAACTTTCGCGGAGGCCCTGGCGGCTCGTAAGTTCAGACTTTCATCCTCATCAATATCATCATCAGCAAGAGCAGCCGTAGCGGAATCGAAATCGTTATTTCGCCGTCGTCAACGACAACAGCAGCCGCAGTAGTAGCAATCGAGGAGCGAGAGCGGCTTCATCGGCGGCTTCCGAGCGAGTTGAGAAGATGTTCATTGAAGTTCGACGGCGACCGTGAGCTACTGTGGTCACCGCGAGCAATCAAAGAGAGAGAAAAAAGAACGAGGAATCATTCAGCGAAGCGAAAGTGACCGCCATGTGGCTCAAATGGAACGAGGAGACGCTCCAAACCAAATTGAGACGTATTAGGACGGCCTTAAATGACGGGGCGGTGAATTCGGGCCTTCGAGAATTTCTCTTCTTCCTTTTTTCATGTTCGTCCCCGTGAAAAGTGGTCTTGCTTGTCGCGGTCGTTACCGTGGCGGCAGTTTCGTCGCTTGTGGTGGGCCGTAGACGATTTCGCGCGAGCCAGATGGGAAGTGAAAACAATTTTTTCCTCGAGAAATGAGTCTTTCACACTGGAGGTGTCTTCATCACCTGCGGCTGTCTGTGCTGCCTTCAATAGAGTCATTAACGTGGGAACTGGCGAAAAGCTTTGTAGACTCGCTCTCGACGCACAACTTCGGGGATCGAAATCCTCAAGTTGTCGAGTGATCGATGCACGAAGCATTGTTTCTGGTTTCTCATTGGATCCGAAAGCTCAGCACTCGGAGCTGCCCACCAAATTGATTGATTGATCGATAGATTCACTGTTGACTCAGAAGAGTTTCGGCGAATTTGTCCGGACGTTCGTACAACTTCGTAATGGCTGTAGAGTCCTCCGGTGTTTTTTTCATTTTCTCGCCCAGGGAACGGTTTCATTCGCTCGCTCGCCAGCAGAAAACAGAAGAGGGGCACTCCGCTTTGCCCGAATCAACTGACACTTCTCGACGCCAAAAGCACAATGAAAAGCGAAAACAATTCCCACCGAATCGGCTAAGCGAGCCTATTTGAGAATCGTGCCTTCTAAACTCCATTCCGATTGATTTGAGCTCACGAAATGCATCGTCGTTTTCCATCGTGATATCCTTATAATACCTACATAAATATATTGGCTCGGTTGGTTCGTTCTCTCGCCGGGCCGATTTGTTCGTCGGAGCAAACCCACAGGAAACAAATCACACACTTTGCCACTATGTGAAACACGTGCATCTTCTGATCGATACCGCGCACGGCCGACAGACCAACTGGTGGCCGCCGCCCGGTGAACTACTAATTGAAAAGACAGTCATGGGGACGGATAGGGCCCACGTCCACCTTCCCTGCTGGAGGTGGGCCCCGAGAGGCAAATCCTGGGAAACGAATTCAGGTTTCCGAGGATATCTCGAAACAAAACGATGGACTTCGTCAAAATAGATGATGGTTACGCGAGTTTATGAAGGAACGATACGGAGTTTGAGGAGGCGGGACGGGAGTGGCCCGTCGAGCTAAAAGGAGGCCGTGTTTGATCGAATTCCCAACGGCTGATCGTTTCCGATCGCAACGTGACATCGGTTTCCAATGTCGGCTGCCGTAGGGCTCGGCCAGCGGCGGCGGCGTCGAAACACTGCTAGCGACGAATATCTTTTCTAAACAAGTGTTGTCAACAAAGAGCTCTCGACCGGACTGAGTCTCCCGGTAAGAGGATGAGCTGCTTACGATTTTGTCCTGCGGGGGTTCGTTCGTCTGAAAGCGCAGCAATACCTAGTTTCGGGGTCCGTCAACTCATCGGTCGCCTGCTTTGTGTTTGCTTCGGCAACCTCGACATCGAGCTCCATGAGCACAGTCGATGATCAGCCTAAACTAGAGTCATTTTCGATATTCTACTTTTTCACTGAAAGGAATCGAATCCGGACGAATTTGCAAAAGATTTCCTTGGAGGAACGTTCTCGAGATTTGAACATTTTCGCTTCGACGAAGGCGGGACAAATCAGGAATCTAAACGACATCCAGTGCCATTTAACATCGGAACCACGAACAAAGCGAAACGAACATGAGGACGGAAAAGAAAGTCGAGCAAGCGAAGAGAGAAGGGGAAGAGCATTCCATTAGCGGCAGAAGTGCTGAGGGTGGAAGTTAACGGAAAGGCTTTTAAGCTAACGAGTTGTCTGGAGGCAAATGTGTTTCACGAAGATTTCTTCTTCATCCCCTCGTCCGCATCAGATTTCATCATTTTAGAGTATCCGTGCTCGGTGTCGCCAGCTAGACCTGGAAGCCCAACGACTCGCGGACGGCGAAGTAAAGTTCGGAAGAAAACCACTCAACTTGGAGGAGCTTGAGTTGACGCAGTTACGCAGTTTCCTTTCAACGACGAAAACGCAATAGGCTCCAACTGTCGAATGTACGGAGTTTCTCTTTTCCAGAACTTTTCTCAGACGAAAGCTTATCAGAAGCGACAGACGATAGCGGATAGGCGTCGGGATCATCCGAAACTCTCGGATGACCATACATCACTGATTCGTTCATGACTTCTGAATGATAATAGAGGTCGGAGGAGATGCTCGGGCTACTGGTGTCGGAACGATGCTGCTCTGTTTATAGAGAAAATGATCTTGTCTATCCTTATCTCCCGCTCAGACATCTCCAAGGGGCCAGACAACCGCTGATAAGCTATCAAGTCGCACTCGGCAAAAATGCCAACCGGGAGGCTTTCTTGCTTTCCATACACGATTCCAAAACTCATCAGCCATCAATTCGTCTATCCGTACTTTCATGCTCGAGTTTTCTGCGAACAGCCTCTTCGACAACAAGCACACAGAAACAGGATAAGGGGAGCAGCCAAAGATAAACCCCATATCGCCCAGGAACGTTCTCGAGCATCACCTCCGGGAATCTTTGATTTCGTCGAGCATGGGAGAAACTTCGGAGAAGAAACAGCAGCCGGGATGTCGGATCGGAAGTGCGGCTCGATTCCCAAGAATCCATGGATGTTTGAAAGCTTCGACCTTGGAATTGAGATCCTTTCCTTTGAATTCCGGCCCCGTCTCGAGCTCCAGGCCGAGCACGAGCGAACTCTGAGGTAAACACGAGCGATCGACAACAGTGTCGCCCCACGACCTCCGGAGCTCGGAGCTCTCTCAGATGAAGTTGTTGACTTTCGGCTTGCGCGGAGGCACAGGGCGCCCTCGTTCGCATTCATTCAGGGATCTTTTATACCTGTTCTGAATCCAACCCTTTGAATCACGGATCGAGGCGCTAAATAGAGAGGTGTAAGCATGATCGACGCTTCCGACGCACGCGATACACAAATTCTCTCTCTCACTCGCCCGCCTGCCCGCCCGCCCTGTGGCTTTCATTCATTCATTCATTCATTCACATGTTTACACACGAGCGCAGAGAAAAGCTTTCACCTAACGGTACACTCGATAATTGAGATCATTATGGTTGGAGCTGAGCAGCTGCCTTTCTGGCTGCTTCACTGGGTGCCGAATGTTCGGCCGGCCGGTGGAGCACTGCCTGCTGCAGGAGGATGACACGAGTTGTTTACGCGACGAGCGTGCTCGTGCTTTCTGTCATTCATTCTGCTCTGATGTGTTATTACCACTCGTCCCAATACCCAGTCATTAATTTACTGTCGACATAACTCCAACACAGTTGACATAAATCGGTGTTGAATGGAAACCACCCACCGACACCCGTAAAGTTCATTAATTATAGCGGGACATTCGGCCGTCTGACGGAAAACGTTCTCGAAGTCAAGGGTTTCAGATGATTTTGACGAGGTGCCGAGGAGAAGTCGAGTGTCGTCAACGAGCTTCGATTGTCATGAAATCTTTCGTTCATTCTCTCTATTGATACGGTCACGGATCCGGTGACGAGTTCGAAACGAACGGAAATCGCCCACGACAAGTTGGACGCAAGGCATTCGATTCTCGTCGAAGAGAGCCATCCCTCTTACTATCGATTCGCGATTTCCCCCGATGGAATTCTCCGCGCCAGAAGTTCTCTTTCTTCTGTTTTCGCATTCCGTTCCAACAGCCGAGCAATAAATTTCAAGAGGAGGTTCATTAATTTTTAAAGATCTCGCTTTCGGAAATCAGACAGAAAGAGAAAACGCGAGGATCCCCGTTCGGTTCGATTCGAATTGAGACAGAACGACGGCGAGTATGTATCATCATCAGAGAGAGGAATATAATGAATCCGTGAACGAAACTGGTTAGCGGTGGCCAACCAGTTCGACCGCTGAAGAGTGGTTTGCAATGACTCCGGCCACATTAGATGATGGAGTGGCACTAGAGACCCGCTGTGAGATCACGCAAAACTTGAACTAGTGTCTGTCAATTTTTCTCTTTCATATTCCGAGCTAGCCGGCGGCTTCGTCTCCATGTACAATATATATTTCATTGTTTCCTCAGACGTCTTCGACATCAAATTATCGACCGAATACAATAGGGTCCACTCAAAATAAACACGGAGCCGATGCGTCGAAATCGGCGCCAATCTCGTTGAGGAATTTTCGAAGAATTTCGATTGCTCTCTTTTCATATTGGCTCGAGCATTCTGGATAAAAAAGAGAATAAATCAATCAATCAGTCAATCAATCAATGAAGAGACTCTGTCGACAGAAAGGGCAAACAAGGGATCAATAGGCATTCTCGTCGTCATACAGTTCCATTACAATAGCAGATACCATGGACTGTCAGCATTTCAATTTGTGGGCCTGTGACAGAGCTCTGGCATCCACCGTCAAAGCATTGGGTTCTGCAGCAGTCTAGTTATGAATGATGACTTCTGGCGGCTTGTCGGATATCCGAGAGATTTCTTTCACGCTTTTTTTCTCATTCACAAAATCCCACAGTGAAAAACCATCAGCGGAGATTCTTCGTCGAAGGAGAAGCGACCAACGACGACGACGACGACTCGAGTTCATTTCGCGATGTTGGTATTGTTATAGACGGTGATGATGATGGTGTTGTTGTAAATTTCGATGGAATGTTCGTCATCATGTCATGAGTCGAAATACAAAGCAAACAAACGCCGACACCAGTCCGAAAGTTGAATGAGATGTCAAAATTGTTTCCAAAGAGACTAGGCCCACGTTGGACGAGCAGCGTAACAATCGCTCAGTAAGCCAGCCAGTCAGTCAGTCAGTCAGTCAGTCAGTCAGTGAAACTCTGTGTTGCTTCTGGCGATTGATCAGAGTTGTTTCTTTTCATTGGTAACATTGTAGCAAGTCATCCGACCAACGATCCAACGCGCCGTCTATCCGTAAATCTTTCGGTAGACAAAGAGCCGAGCGGCCAGGCCGGCGGCTCGTTGCTCGGCCATGCCACGAACGCAGGCATTTGGTACAATGAACATCGAAGTCCCCAGGTCCACTCAGGGGGAGCACGAGGTAGGCAGGGTGTTCGATTGACCCGAAGTATCTACCTTCAACGGTTTCCGAGGACGAATCGGACATCTCCGTAAGGCTGAAAACGACGTTGATGCCGGATGAACTCAGATCTCAAACGAGTCTCGATCTAGCGATCTGACAATGAGCTTGTACCTTACATGCCCAACATGGAATCCTGTGTTCGAGAAGCGGTATCTGGCTCCTGCCAGTTATGACTTGGAAATGAAGTGACGTCTTCACTAGAAAATCCCGTCGCGTTCGGCGCGAAACAAGATTTCCGCCGCTCCGAGGTCGAATTCCTCCGAGGGCAAATCCGACCGTCTCCGTAGCGACGCCCGCTCAACCGGCTTCAACTATAAAGGCCGAACTTCATCCTCCTCGTTTTTCAAAATTTTGGCGCCAAGTCTCTGCTCGAGTTTTGGAGATGGCGCACACTTTCTCCTCAGATTTTCGACTCTATCTCTGGCCTCTGCTGGAACTATCATCAGAGTTTTGATGTTATTTCAGCTGGTTCATTGTCAAAATTGTCACACTGCCAGCTGTAGTTTTTAGGGAGCAGATTGTCATACGGCGCCGGAGTGCTAATGGTGAGTAGGTAAGTAAGCGAGTGGAAGAGCGATTGGAAAATAGCAAAAAACGACGACCACGATGGGGATTTGGCTTTTTTGCTCGAACGAGGATTATTGTTCTCTAACTCGACATAACAATAAGGCCCGAAAATGAACGATTCTCGCTGCCGTTCTTCTAAAGGCCGGCCGGCCTTCTTCACTTTTCGAGTCGTTGAACGACCAATTGACCGCGCTACCGAGCTTCAAGTTTTTCCCTCGATTCATCTGAGAATCTCTGACAGAAAGATCGAGAGATTTTCTTCACGCACCTCAGACATTTCTGGATGGACTTTATGATGTCCCTCCCCCTTCTCCGACGGTAACGGAGGATACTCAGAGACGCTTTCGTGATCCCAGTGGCGGATCGATCGGCTAGGGAAACGCTTTCGCCGCTGGAAATCAAAGCAAAAGATATAAAGATAGAGTAGGTCTGGCTGTCGATGATGAGAGGCACACTGTGGGACAAAGTGCCCCGAGTCGAAAAGGCGCGAACTGTTTCAAATGAACAGTAAATACAATATGAGTCCGGCCAGGGTTTTTTCTCACGATCGCGGTCGGTGACTTCTCACTCGTTTGACCTATGGGTTATCATGGGAGAATCGATGGATGGATGGACGGATGGATGGATTGAAGGACGGATCCTGCTCGATCGATCGATGCATCGCTCCACCGACTCGATTCCGTCGAGAGCAAACACGCGGCCGAAGTTCGCATCAGACGAGACGGCATTAAAATATTCCAGACGAACTGGCAGGCAATCGCCTGTTTGCCTCCCGTCTAGCTGCTGGATGGTCGGTCGGTCGGTTGGTTTGTTGGTCATACTGAGAATTTCTCTCTTCCCGTGAGATTCCAGAGCCCTCTTCGTTCCGGGGCGATTCGTCGTGTTAACGGAACGTGTGCTGTCCGACGATATTTACAAAGCATTTACGTCTAATATGCAATGATTCTTCTCTCTTGTCATAATTGCTGCCGATGTAGAAATGGCAACATTTTTATTCTGACGGCAGCGAGTCATCACCAGCGACGATGACACCAGAGAGGGAACCAGCAACAGCAACGACCACGAAAGCAGAAAACAATGATGATCACAACAACTGAAGTTACTAGTCGACATTTGGTTTACATTTCTCATTCTGCTCGGTGTGGAGTAAGCGTCTTTCTGAGGAAGAAGCTGCGATGGAATCAAAAGTGTTGTTAGCAACGTTGTTCGTTGACGGGTTTATATTTGGAAATAATTACAAACTCGAGTTATCTCGACAAGCTCAGCTGGATGCTGCGAATCTAGCGGATTTTTTTATCTCTACTATCGCAGCCTACTTGTGAGAGATTAGAGTTGGATGATTTGACGAACGACGTGCCGTGCTGTTTCTGGCCATCAGGCGCATGACGATCTCATTAGAAAGAGATGAATGAAATAATCGTCTCAGCCGCAGCGGCTGTCATTGTCAAGATTCTCGTGAGGGCTTCCAATGAGAGGAAAGGCCGTCCTGGAGGACATCTTTTAGAACAATGTATCCAGTGAGCTTCCCGGCTGTCGGTTCGACTTTTATGTGGGCTTAGCAGACCGTCTATCGTGTGACATTTGCTAACATCTCTCGAGCTATAACCAAACCAGCGATTCCTAATCTTAGCATGCATGACGTCAACGACATCGTGGCGCCTCCATCTGGTCGTGGTGTGTAAAAGCCCTCTCATGCAAGTGGGCGCCGAAGTTTTGACGAACGAACCAGCGGAACGACTGATAGCTGCGTCGTTCAGCGGCTCAGATTGTTGACAACTTAGTTTCCTTCGAGGCATGACTAGGCCTCCCAAATGTACGCGAAAATCGAGATCCGCGAGAATCATGCGGATCCGCAAACCTCCTTGTCGCTTCTAATTTTTCGAATTTCGAAAAGAGTGCGACAGTTCTCAAGTTCTGAACGGACAAGCTCGTGTTCGGGAGCATTTTCCTCCAGAGCCGGGGTCCCTATTTCCACCGGTTCTCTCCTCAGAGCCCTTGCCCCCCCTCCTCCCCCTTGTCGACCATCTTCTCCCTTTCTCTCAGAAAACCTCCAAAGGTTCTTTCGGGATTCCAGGTTTCTTCAGGACGTCCTGGAGTTTTTCCTGAAGTTCTTGGGTTCCCCCGAGGGAATCGTTAACGCGAACCCCCTTTTCCCCCACCCCCGATTTTGTGACCCCATTCTCTTTTTTCCCAAGTTTCCACGAGGCCTCGAAGTTTTCCGAGGATTCCCCGAGCTTCTCGGCTATCCCCCGAGTTTTTCCCGGAAGCCTTCACAAAATTTTCGGCGTGAGCCAAGATTTTCACCCCTTTCTTGATCTTTTCCCACCTTCCAGGAAATCCCCCCCTTGCCAGGATCCCCCTCCCCCGATACCGCGAAGATTGTCTTGGCGCGGGTCTGCGAAAACTCGATGATTGAGCGAGACCATGAAGCGCGCTTCTGCAAACAGTTGTTTCTCTAGATGCTGACAGTTTGCGAGGAGTTCGCGGAACGAGTTTGCTTTCGCGGGCGTGTTTGGCTACCTGGCTTTCACCGCGATGACTGCGGTGGCGGCGCCGGTCTCGATGGTTTCTAGCGAACGCACTCGACAATTAAGCTGTCGACACCTCGGGTATAGTCACACGAAGGGCTTCCTGAAATAGGTGTGTGGAAACAAGTAAATCTTTTGTTGACCCCGCGCAACCAGATACGAACTCTTTGATTTCGAGCGAGCTCGCTCTCGAGCTTCTTCCTCAGGACTCGGCTGATCACCTGGCTTGTTATTATCGATACTTTCAACTTGAGCTTACGGTAAAGCGCTTTCTCCGTCTATCTCCCTCTCATGCGCTCGCTGTTATTGCCGTAGCTCGTGTAATTGATCCGGGTCCACCCGACTGTCGACCATCCGTCCGTCCGTCCGTCCGTTCGTCCATCTGGCCGGTTGGTGGGTCCTAATTGGCAGTGCAGTTGATATAAAAGTTTTCGTTTTCTTCGGGCTTCCATAGAAGCTCTCGTTCGTAACTTCCTCCCATTGTTCTTCATAAGATCCTTAGTCGGCGGACTCCTCAAAGCTACCGGACCGAGATTCGCTGAAAGCTTTCATCTAAGAGCTTCCATTTACGAACTCAAACACTTGTCTGCTCATTTGATTTGAGTAATGTATTTTTTCCGTTTCGGATGTGCACGTCGTAAATCCTTCATCGTTCTTCGGCTGTCTTACCGAAAGAGAGAGAGAGAAAAAGTATCCAAATGCCTAATTGTGGCATTAACAAAACCCGTCGTTCGTCTGGGAAGTTTTCACTGATCATAGCCAGTCGTAAAGGTGATGTATTCGCCTGATAGTTCCGCTAGTTGCCTTCAGCAGATTGATAACATGCTTTGAATTCAAAACATCACATTCCTTAGAGCTCGCTTACGCTAATTGCTCCACGCCAATTTTTCCAGCCGGCCTTTTTTCTTTCATTATTATTTTCCTCTCTCATTCGATAGCAGCTCCAGAATAAAAAATTCTGGAAAAGCGAAAAAAAGCACTTAAAGAAAACCACCGCGCGACTGCACTGCTTGCTCTCGGATTGGAAGAACCCGCGGACGACGGGTTTTCCAAGTCCGGAAAACCGCTGGAAAGCTCGGAGTCCTCAAACGGAAAAACACACAACTCGGAGGGAATTCGAAAGACTCGATCCACTTTTTGTGGACGAGGCATCCGCTCGCAGTTGAAACAATGTTTCTGTGTTCGGTCATGGGTTGGAAAAGCAAACACCTCCGTCCGTCAGCTCAGACGGGCGCCGCGGCTATGAGATCCAACCAGAAAGGTTGCGTGGGTGAGTGGATTTGTGAGGAGCTCCGGCTCCGAAAAGGAGGCAACGTTCGATATAGTAAAACAGTTTTATTTTTTTTTTCTTCGAACGGCACGTGCTTCGGCGCAAGGCTTTCTCCCGTCTGGTCAGTTGACTCTCACGCGCGCTGCTGCCGCTGCTTATTTTATTTTTCTCTTGCGCTTCGCTCTAGTGGAGAACGAAACGTCTGTCGGTTCGCTAGCGAGCTGCCAATCAAAATGGCAAATATTTCGCTGATAATACCTCTTGCTCGAGCCACGGCTGAGAGTGACGAAGATTAGTTTTGTCCGAGCGGGTCGTTTACATTTGATCTGTATCGAGCGGGCCATATAAGTCGGGATTCTGCATCGTTGAGGAAAGTAACCAACTTCGCTTCGGCGAGAGGTTATTCACCGGATTTCGTCTCGAAACGGCGGGATCGAACCCCGGCTAGAACGCTCATCTCTTGTGCAGCTCGAGCGCTGAGCTCGAACCGCAGAATGCGTAAAATCGAATCTCTAGAGTTTTCCGCTTTTCTTTTCGTCGCGATTGTGGGAATCTGTGAACGATTTCATTTTCTTTGTCTCGATCTCGTGAGTTGTCGCCGCGCAACCCATCGACGGATGCGCTTGGCGGTCGCCGCAGACGGCGAGACAGCGGTGTTGAACCCAAACACCGCTGCGACGCCGCGCCGACGTGAGCTCGAGAATCCGCCGGAAGGCTCGGAACTGCATCGAGTCCGCAGTTCACTCATTCATCTCGCAGTTGCGCCAAGTAGAGCTTTTAATTGATTTTTCATTTTCGGATCAACAGCGAACTGTTTCACACAGCGGAATTGATTGATGAATTGGTGGAGCGGAGCAATTAAGCGCATCGTTGAGAAAGACTTGCCGGTGCTCTTGTGACCCCCAAGCTGACGTGACATGTCACATGTTGCGACGGTTGTTGTTGAACAACAATTTAATGAAGTGTTTCTTTTCCAACCGGATGTGATTGTGATTTCGGAACAGGCGGACGTGTCGAACTCCTAGAGGACATTTCCAAGGAATTCTACGACGGAACTTTCGGGAGGCGAGCTGAATGGAATCCATGCTGAGGTCGCTCGGACGGTTTTTCTTTCTCCCGAGATCGCGTCGGGCGACGATTCCAGTTCGGAAGTCTGCCGACGTCAAGCAACCGGAACCGCCCAATGTAAGCTGCACGCTTGAAGCGCGTGGGAAACTTTTGTCCTCAACACATTCACTAAAAACCGTCTCCTTTTGTTGTTCAATGGCTTCGATTACCAGCGGCGACGGCTCTTTTGTCTCTTCGATCGTTGTTGTTATTCAGGTGATGATCTCCGTTGATGCCGCTGTTGCCGATTCAAAACAATGTTTCTATTTTTTCCCTCCGTGCTCGGCCTGCCGTCGACGCCCACGACAAGACTCGCTTCAATCGGTCGGACTCTGCCAATTAGACATGGAATGATCTTCCTCTCTCTGTCTGTCTGTCTCTGAAATATCCGCCGGAATTCTGGGTAAAGCTCCTTCCGCATCTCGGTGCGGCTTCTCCGAAAATCAGAGCTCGGAATCGAACGAGTTGGTTCGAAAACAAGGTTTCATCGGAATTTTTTTTTCTCTCCGCGTCGATACAAGTAGATTGGACTCTCCGAAACGATTGCCATCTTCGATCGACACGAGACAGGAACAATCCAAGCGATGTTATAATTACTCGAATGTTGCATTGTAATGGTTGGTTGGATGTTTCTTGATATAAATAGGCTCCAGATGGACTGTTTTGGTCGAATCATTGTCGTGGTTACTAGATCCATTTAGAGCGAGCAGTTTCTTTTTTTTTTGTTTCTAGTCGATCGATTATTCCCTCGGATGCCGCTTCCAGAATCCAGACGACTGAACGAATTGCGACTTGCAAATGAAAAATTTGTGTCTCCCCCCCTCCCCCCCCCCTCCCCAAGGTAGCGGGTTAACGAACCTACCTAATTTCGTATCAAGACTTCGGTGTGAGGGACCGAGTGAAATGATGGTCTTCTTGTGGTTGTCCACGCATTTATTTTTCTGTCAAAAAGGGATTCTGAAAGAGGGAACCGCCTTTTAGCGAGGAATGTTTTGGTTTTTCTCTTTTTCGTTCTCCCCTTCGTCGGAACATCGGGTGAAGGAGAAACAGAGTCGTCAAACGGATGCAAATAATGTGGCTTCGTAGTTCACAGCTTCATCCACCAATGTTCCAAGAGATGGGTAATTAATGAGCGCGACGCTTAGCATGAATAATGTGAGTTGGAAAATAAAAAAAGAAATGATCGAGTCAAACGATTAGACTTCGACGATAATCTGACTTGAGTCGTCGCTGTTTACAGGGTTCGCCGGGCGGCTTATCGGACATTCGGATCTGTTGATTCAATCAAATGCCGCATTTGTTTTCAGGAATTTTCCTCTAACCAGCGTTCAGCGCCGCATGGGAAAAAAAGAGAGAGGAAAAACTTGTTGTTCAAATCTTCGGAAGCATGGATCGATGATTAATTTGATTAATCACAACAAATAAGTGAGAATCATTTTGTTCGAGACCTGCAGCTCATTTCAATCGGATCCCGGAGAGTAACCGACCGAATAAACTGTCCGGCTATGAACTATAAACAGCTGTTCCAGGAACAATCCGGCCGGTTAGGTGCCTCGTTGCTTGGAATTTCAATTCCGCGCATAAAGCGCATTGGAATTTCACCGATATTCTTCGTGGAATCCATTGCATAGGAATGCAGACCCAGCGGCGGCGGCGGCGGCGGCTATTTCGCTTCTGGAGACGCTGAGCGGCGGCGGCGCCGTGCTGTTGACCGAAACGAAGCTTGTGAAAACCGCGGACCCACGAATCCCAAAGACCAAGCAGCGGATCAAGCAAACGATTGAACAAACTTTCCGCCACCACCACCACCACCACCACCGGATAAACACCAAAAACGACTCCGGATTCTCTCGCGTAGACACACACCAGACGGCGGGACCTACAGACGAAAGCGCCGAGGAAAGCGATTAGGAACGATGATCGCCGTCGAGGATCCGCGGCAGCTCTCGAGAAACTGCTGTAGTTCTTCCTCCTCGACTCGTTGTCCAGTGAATTCAACTACTGTGATGTGCGTGAAACTGCAAATGATCGGTCGGGGAAGCTTTCAAACATTCGGAGGAAGTGTTTGTTCGCAAAAGCTCGCATTTTGGGGAGAGTGATCCGATCTGAGAATGTCTGACCTGTTTTTTTTGTTTTTTTTCATAAATACTTCGGAAAATTTACTTTTTCCCGCAGGGTGGATCAGGAGAAGGCGGCTCTGTCTCGCCGTGGTTTGCGAAGAGCGAAATTCGGGAGAAATAAAAGAGGAGAGCCCGAAAGCTGGACAAAAAAAAATAGAGAGCGCGGCCACATCAACGGGAGTTTTTTTTGAATTTTTAGTTCGCTCGATAGATGTTCATCGCGATCAGCGGATCGACCGACGACGATGAGGTTGTTCATTGTTGGCGATACGGCATCGCCTGGCATGCCTCATCTGATAGATGTCTTATTGTTTCTATCGACGGGCCGCTCCCCGTTGTCCGTTGTAACCGATCAAGGAGGCATCAACAGCGTTTGATGCTTCGTCCTTTGGCTCGTTTCAAACTCCGATAACAATGCGTATATTGCTGCGTCTTCTTCTAAATTAATAACCAGAAATAGGGTTTATCTAAAAATTTACCGCAGTTAGACGACCGCCGCGCCGCCGTCTGCTCTGTTTCCCGGCCACGGATCGCGTTCAACGACTGCGAGCACCTTAGATACTCTGAGCGGCCGGCGTCGCGTACGAAACTCGTCGATTTTGAAGGGAAAACACGAAACTGCGATTTGGAGCAGCCAGCGGAAAGCTCAGAATTGAGATTCAGCCATCGGACAAAAAATCGCCAGGGAGAAGTTGCTGCTTTTTGTGCAGCTGCTCAAGAAACGCGCGAAGAAAGCGACGTCGAATATAAAGTTGATCGTACTCAGAGGAATTCCGAAGAAATTCCAAAAATTTCCTCCCGCAACACCTCGCAGATCATCCACTCAGACAGGGGCGTAACTGGGCTATGTGCCGCCCGGGACGGAAACCCCGAAATTTCGGAGAATGTCGCCCCTGCGCCTGCTCCCAGGAGAAAACAGGAAAAGGAGCCAAAACGCCGCCCCCAAGGCATCCAGAAACGTGCCGCCCGGGGCGCAGCCTAATCAAAGGAAACAAATGTCAAATGAGTTCCCCATAACCCTCTCTCTACGGGCGGGATTGAGGAGAATCAAGTTGCTGGAATACATTGACATTCTAGAAAGCGACCTCATCCAACTGCTTAGGGAATGTACGTACCTCGACACGTGGCGAGCGTTCGGGATGATGAGCCCGAATATTCTCAGGCGGAGAAAGTGAGCTCTCTGCCTAAATCTAGGAGAATTTGTTTTTCAGATTGATACATTTTCAATCCGCATAACGAAGAAAGAAATCTGCCACAACTTCCCGGGCTCAAGTCCACGGTGTGGAGCAGATGCCTTCACCGAGAAGAAGAGGTGAATTGAAGGACGCACAACCTTCAGATTTCCCAATCAGACAGGAAGTCGCTCAACATTCAGACGACGAAGGAGGTATCAAAAAGAAGCGAATTTCAAATTCAATAGTTATTGACGTGTTGTCGCGCCAGCGTCTCTCCTCGAAACCGATACTTCACTCGCTGAGATTCTGTTTGATCTGCGGACAGTACTCCGACGCACATCGGACGAAGGTGACCCTCGATTATGAAACACGAAGACCTCCAACAAAGTCTGTCCTTCCTCAAAGAACTTCAACCTCTTCATAGTTCCGAGCTCGAATATGTGATTCATCATATTCATATATTTCCCCAAACTTCGATATTATCTCAAATATTTACACAATCATGGAGATTTATACTTCTTCTTCTTCTTCTTTCTATTCTACACAAAACTCGTGAAATTCGAGGAATCTCGAGAGGAATGTTCTCAGAATTTTCGGCACTTCTGATCGAAGTACCGAAAGCCAACTTGAAGACCGCACTCGAGAAGAACCGGCCATGCGAAGAATCAAATAAGCAAAACTTTTCCAAGCAAGATTTCAATTCGGCATCACCCCCTGAAATTGCAAAGTCTGAGCTGAAGATTTCGTAATTTTGGATTCCTGCATCATCTCCTGAGCTTTGTGCAGCCGATGATCAGAATGGCGAACGATGTACACTGTTGGATAGTCAATTCGCTAATAGAGGCATTTTGTAGTAGAGCCAACAATTGAAGCATCTGAAGAAATTGCTCTCGAGAACAAACATGGGAATCGAAGCCCAGTTTGATTACGAGCCCGCTTGTTTGCAAAAATTATACGGGCTCTATCTGTCCACAAAGGAGGAGCGAAATCGAGAGATAATTCATTGTTATGGCAGCGCATCATCTGCCGGTGATTTCCGAGAGAAAACATCACACATTAACACCGGCAAATGACGGATCTGCTGGACCTTTCAGTCGAAGCTGGACCGATGTGTGAGTTCCGTGTTGAACGGGACCTTTCGGTCAACCGAGTGCCGGACGGATCGACTTTCCGGCTTTTTTGTTCTCACGGCCGCAAGAATAAATTTCTGGAGGAACGCGAGAATTCCGAGCCATCCCACGACAAGGATGAGGACGAGGGGCCTGGCGCACGGTATTGGGCTTATCCGTGCGTGATTATCTTGTTGTAAGCAGTCGAGAGTAAGGGATCATCATTTTTCACCGCTCAACTCAGTCAGAGAGTTTTAATTCGGTTGATCGACTGGCGATCCGTTATGAGCTCGCAGTCGGTCCGAAAACACAAATGTAAATTTATCAGAGACGGAAAGCTGTGTGTTTTCCTTTCTGTTTGGTGAGAACACCCATCGAACCTTTCGCGGGTTTATTCCAGTTGTGATTCAGGAGCACCTTGACGGGGTGCGCAACTTTGCAAATTTTGATTTCCTCGTTCCTCGAAACGTTCCCAAGAAAAGCCTGGGATAATCCTGCCTCGACTTCGGTCTAATTTCTCAGCTGATGTCAGATTATCGTTTTCCTCAAAGTCCCGGAAAACGATTTTTCTCTGATTGTGGAAACATCTCGTCTCGAGGTCGAGACTTCTGATCCGTTAGCTCTCATGCCCTCTGTGAAATCATTTCTCAGGGTCTCGTCGAAGCGATGTCCGGCACTACCTACGTTCCGCTGTCTGATCTCGACGTCGATTGGCTGCGCGTGACGTCATGCGCGCCTGTTTTTCAGCAGAAATCTCACGAGTTCGATTCGAAGCCGGGCGGCGACTAGAGCAATAGTACACCTCGTTAAACGGACTACCGGGAGCTCGTTACACCTGAACACGATAGGAAAACGGAGCTGACGCGACGAGCGTACCGAGCGAGGGACGAGTCGGACAAACAGACCGACGACGGATTGATGGTCATGCCATCCAGCGATCATCTGGCCTCCGTGTTTAACCAGCCTAACAGAGAAAGCGGCGGCAAAGGACAACAACGAGCAAAGAGGAACGGCGAAACTGAAACGGAAATCTGCGGCGCACCCAAGTATGCAGATTTCGAGATCGGGCAAAATTCGAATCAGCGACGACCGACCGGAGGAGCACTTCCTGTTGTGTATCAGAATGAAATGGAATGAAAAAGAAAAAAAGAGAAAACGCCGTTCGCCGCGAGCAGCTTGTGGAGCAACCCTAGAATAGTTCCGTTCATTTTTCCCTCCGCCGCCGTTCATTCTTGGCTCCGAAACGAGGTGTGAGTGTGTGAAAGGTTACTCGATCGGAAGTGGAGTCGGACCGACATTGAGTGGAACTGAGCAATGAATACGTGAACGACGTGATTCAGATGTTGCGTTTGACGCTGGCTTTTCACATTGCCGACCTCGAAGTTTGAAATCGCTCGTAGCGTCAAAGCTCCAGTTTGTGGAGGAGAAGAAGCTCCTCGTATTGAATGTCTTGGAAGAGGATGTCGGAGAAATCAAAATCGGAACTTTCGATTGTGATACCGCGACCTTACTTCGGAGGAGTTTTTTTTTCGGCGACAATCCCTACGAAGCGCTTCTCGATCGATACAGCATTTCGAGTTTAGTTCTCGGTAGACGCTGGTCTCCGTTTTTCTAGGAATTATGCAGCCCGCCGTGGAGATTAAACGTGATTACTTTTCGAAATTCATAAATGTCGAGACAGGGTCTCGTTGATGCCCAAACCTCTGGCAGCGGACGCACGATTTTTGTGCGTTCGACGCAAGATATATCTTCTTCCATGATCGTCTGGCAGAGCTTGACATATTTAGATGAATTTACAACTTGTAATCCTCGAGAGTGTCAACATATTGTGTGAGAGAATCGTTTTTCGGCTGCTGCTTCATGTGATTAACGACGTTTGTTGTCGACAGACAATTTCGATCGATTTCTGTGAATATCGGAGAATATTCACTGGCGGCGGATTATCACAAATGAACGTTTCTTTGTTCTCACTCAGGCTGCGCCTTCGTCTCCGTTGTGGTTGCGTTCACTTATCGGCTCGTTCACAAAAAAAACGGCAAAACGGACGATTCTAGCACGAAGTGCTCCGTTCGGAAATGAAAAACAAAACAAACATGCACACCTAGACGAGGCAAAGTAAAAGCAGATATCCTCTCTCTAAATTCCTGCTGATTAGCTGCGGACGATTCAATCACCATCGATCTTTCACCATTCAGAAGCTGAGGCAGCAGTCGGATGGTGTTTTTTTCTTTCTAATGTATGCCGTCGGTGAATAAATAACGATGGGACCTTTATTTTCGTGTTTGTATACTTCTTCACCGAACTCTACGGAACTGACTAACGCTGCGCTCTCTTCGATGCCATCGAAAACGCTGCTACCGCTGCCGTCACCGTTCTTCAACGGCTCTGCAGTTTCTGAACTTTGAGCTCATTCATCTCGCAGGTCTACATTTTATCTTCAAGACGGAATTTCAAGACACACACACACACGCACAGCCAGAGACAGAGTTCGAAGGAAAAGACACCAACCACCGACACCACTGAACGGAGGCAAGCGGACGGGGTCGCAGAAAAAAATCATAAATTACTCTGAGCGAACCGGGAGCGAGCACGAAGAAATCAAAGATTTTGCTGGGAGGAATCATTAGCGGTTTTGAAGAGCTCGCGACCAAAACACACGGTCTGTCGTTAGCTGTCTGCTCCGGTGCTTTTCTCGCTGCATATCCAGCTGAACCGGAGTCAGCACCCGTTTATGAAAATGCCGAGTTGGATACATTGTATCTTTTCTTCCGTCGTCGGTTGCGCGGTTGATCGGACGAAAATTGAAAACGACGATCGGGAACAGCACAAACACCCGTCACCCGTCATCATTATGCACTGTGGAGAAGAAAAATGTATCAACTTTTTATCAGGCATCGAGTCTCGTTCGAATATGCAGTCGTTTCTCATTTCCTCTCCTCACGGTCTCGATCTCATTATGAAGCCACGTTACGCATATGAAAACTGTGCTCTGTCGATATTTAATTAAAGTTCCCAGTAACGAACGGAAACGGAGCAGACTGCGACCTGAGCGATCCATTAGAAAGGCTTGAAGTAGCAACTGAGTTCGTTCACCAAAGTTCCACCAAGGTCAAGTCTCAACCCCTGCCACCGTCGACATCGACTTGATTTCTTCGCAGATGATTTTCTCATTCTTCTGAAAGAAGATCTGGTTGACCTGAGGGATTTCGAGGCAACATCGAAGAATTTTCATTTTCGAACTCAAAACGCTCTGATCGAGAAAAGTGATTGAGTTCAACGCAGATGGACACATCACTGGAAACCGATAGTTTTCGACACCCAACGTTCGATGGCTGATGATTGTCGGACTCGATCATCGATCGATCCAGACAGAGATGTAATCATTAGTGACCCATATCCATGCGCATACCTACGAGGCGAATCGATGGTTATCGCCTGCTTCGACAGCACGCCATCAAACGTACAAATTATGCCCCGATGATGTTTCGCTTTCTTTTCTATCCCCTCGCAGTGACTTCCATTTTTCACCCGGATGCCCTGCCTCGTCCAACTGCCATTGGATTGAGCTCATTTCACTTGGAAGAAATATCAACTTCCGATCGTCGTTTTCTCCTCTTCTGTCGACGGACACTTCCAGCCGGTAAAGATCTGCGCGAAGTCGTCTCCGGAACAATAGTTTCAAACTCTCGATCGCCTCGGGAAGCTTGAGGTCAACATCAAAGACCAGCTCGATTAGATCTCGTTTCCTTCTTGTCGGGTCGGTTCTTCACTGGGAAATTGGGAGAAGGGAAACGTCTCCCGGACAGCCGGGTTCCGCCGCAGAGAATCCATCGAATGATTCTCGTGTCCGCAGCCGGGGTGCCCAAGAATTCGACGCCGTTGATCGACTGCGGAGAAGGAAAGCAAGGAAACAAAATCAAAAAAGGGCAATATCGTAGTCAAGCCTCCGATACTGTGCTGTCGCCGATCTTGGGAAAGTTGTGCAGTCGTAACCTTGTGAGGTTGCGAAGGTTTTTCTATATGGACCACGCTGTCTGTTGCTAGCTCTCCCGGTTTGTTTACCAAATGAACAATGTGTCCTGGATCGGAACAACAATGAATTGAAAATGCGGCTATAAATTATACAACTCAGCAGCGGCCGAGGAGAACTGTTGTTGTTGTTGTTGTTGTTGTGGTGGTGGTGGCCGTCGTGGTGCCAATGTAGTCGACGCCGCCGCCGTGTTGAAAGCTCTGAGCTTCCCTGATGACTGTTTGGTCCGTTACGGCTTCCGTGGATTCCAAACAATGTTCATGGCCACTGTGCGGCTATTTCCCTACAAATGGATCGGTGAATCGTCGTTTGAGGAGGGAAGAAGGGCCGGCGACGACGACAAAAATAGGCAAATGGGCAGAACTTCGCTGGTGGATAGATCATAATCTGAGACTTACTCGATCGACGAAGCCGATCACCGACTTTTTTCGTTTTTTGATTTCGAGTTCAAACACGGGAAGGTCGAATTCTGAAGCTTCTTCGAAAACACCCCCAAGCCTCCATCGAAATTCGGGGAATGAATTTTCGCGAAAAACTTCTGAAAGTAGGGAGAACGACCCTCAGTTTTCTCATCGGCATCTGAACAAGTGAAGTGAGTCGGACAAGACGTCGATTTCGCTCTGGTTTTTGGAACCCAATGTCGATATGATGTAAGTGTCGGCCCCGGGAGACTTTGATGAACATTCGGCCGATTTCGCTGAAACCTTATCAGGTGTCAGGCGGACAAGGATGGATACCTCCCTTTTAAGCTTTCAGTGTAATCCGCTTGAACCACAAAGAGTTATCGGCAGTTTTTCGGCTTTCGGCAACTCCGCCAAAATTCAGGAATTTTAAAAGCTGAAAACCTCCGAAATATCGAAATCATTGAAAGCTGATTTCCCCATCATATCAGATGGAAATTTTGGTTGGCGATGACATTACGGGAAAGCTGAAACCAATGCATTCCGGAACTGCAATCGAATGTTCTCTGAAACTTGCCGGGAGGGGGAAAAATTCGAGTGATCAACTCCAGTCAATGGAATTCCAGAAGATCAGCAAATTGAAGTGTTCGTGAGCTCGGCGGTGATCCGCTCGTTGAACCAGTTACGAATATCCACTTTATTCGAATCCCATAAACAAACCGGTCCCGGACAGATCACATCGTCTGTCTACCGGTGCCAACGAATGCTTGTGATTTGGTTATCAGCACTAGATGGACTTTATTCTTTCTTTATTTCGATTTCTTCGCCGGAACAGAGGATCCCACGAAATCCTCGCCCGGAGCGAATCGCGGAACAAACGCATTCCATTATTCCTGATCGTACAAGTATCCACAGTGAGCGCATTTCTGGAATATTGCTACAATTCTAGTTGAAATTATCGATTATCTGGCGCCGTTGGAATTTCTCGTGGATCACGCGCGTGTGTCGCGTGATAACAACTTGCAATGGGCGTCCTGTTATCCGTTTGGGTCGCCCTTCTATTTTTTTCTCTTCCTTCCTCTCGGGTGCTCCCTGATGACCTCTGTCGGATGCGCTCAAACTCTTCACAATTTTTTTTGGTTTGTCGCGGGAACGGTTTTGTAGCCCAGACAGTTTATGCTGCGTTATCATCTTTCCTTCGCTCGGCGCGGCCGTCGTCGTTTGGGCGTTCTTTCTTCCCTCGACGGGAGGAAACGCTAGTTCGGTTGGGTTGGTTACGCCGGCGTTGCGGAGCTATCGTAAATCCAGCGAGAAGCGACAGCCAGAAGGGCGAGAACGGATGGCAGAACAGAAGTATTCGATAGAATCATCGCTAGCGAGCTGGCTGGAGTCGAAGTCCCTCGTTCAGAACGGCAAGCAAGGCACCGGCGGCAGTAAAAGCAGAATCAGCACCGTACAATGTTTCAAATATTGTGTCTTGAATACAGCCCGACCGTGAGGAGCGAGCGGCGACCGCGCACGCAGACAGTCAGGCGAACGCTTTTGAATGATCGCAGCTCATCGCTTGCTTCGGCTGCCGTTTCGTGGCACTCGGTCGTATGACTCTTCTTCCATCGTTTCGGAAATTAGGAAACGTTTTGACACTTTCTGGACCCGCTGTCTGAATCGAATGCAGTTGCGGACTACGGACGCGTCGATTGAAAGATGGTCAAATCAACCAATCGGCGATTCGCTGCATCTCAAAATGTCCGGGATGGCGAGGAGTCGATCGCGGCGCTCTGGAAAAGTCTCTCGTTCGTGGCTCAACTTCGCGCGCAGAACGTTTGACAATCTCTCTGCAGATGTTCGCGGGATACACCGGGATGTCAGTCCCAAAGATTTTCCCGACTTCCAGGACGGGTTTTCCTGTTCGGAAACTTTCCCAAGCAGAGCGCGGAATTCTGATTCGATTTCGTTTCCGCCAGATTCTCGAAAACTTGCGTAAGACGAACTCTTCCTTCGATGACAGAGATGAGCCAAATGTAAAGTTCAAGCAAAAATAACTTTCCGAGCGAGCGAATGACTTCCCAGAAGTGTTCGAACTCGATTCAGGAGGTCAAGAGCCTTTGTTTCCAGAGTTTATGACCGAAAAACGAAGTTTCGACGAATCTTCTGGCAACATATATGGAGGTAAAAGCGAATCGCGAATCCGACGTTTCGGAAACTGCTGTTTGTACTGTGTCCCTATTCCCTCAAACTGAGCGACAACGCAAGCGTGCGATCGAAATTCGAAATTCAGAATCTTGGCCGATCGCGGGTGGAATTGATTCCATGCCGCATATCCCGATGAGAGACAGAATTGACGGGCCATGTGAGTTGGTCCTGCGAAGATTAAATTGAAACGCAAATAACAACATAACGTCGCGATGTGCAAACATCTCATGATGCTGATTGCCGGGAGGGCTGCGTATTCACCAGAAGAAAATCGTAGAATCGAAATCGAGGACCGAAAATTTTATTGGCGTCTGTAGGAATTGTTAGGAATCATTTGACTCTTGTATCTCCTGTCTTCAGTCTTATCAGACGTCGTATCACACGTGGCTACAATGTTAAAGTTTTCCGACGAAACGAAAACCAGTATTCGGCTGGTTGCATGAACCGACTAGACAGAACGAACGAATAAAAAAAAAGTACACAGATAAATCGCGCGCGAGTTGACGCAGGGAGAAAGTATCCACAGCTAGAGCTCCTTTCGATTGGAACGCCGGCTGGAACCTCGGTCCGTTTCCTTCGATCTGATTCGTCGTCCTCGCCGAAATTCCTCTTGAAGAAACTCGGGAACGAGATTCTGTCTTTTCTATCTCAGTTATCAAATTCTCGCGCTACTATAGGTCGGAACGCGGGTTCCCACAACGAAACGCGGACCGAGGACCGCCGTGGCGAGATCCGTGGTTTGCGACGTTTATAGTCGGATTACGGAATGAATCGTCGAATTTATGCAGATTCGAGTGCTCTGAAACCTTATTTGTGAGCTGCGTCAGAAGCGTGTGTCACTTGACGCACACAGCACTACTTACAACAAGCACCAACAATCTTCTGAAGTTTTGTCGCGCATCTTGAATCTATCGGATCCGATTGGATGGGATCGCCGTGTGCAGCTGCGTACGGTGGACGTTGGCGTCGTTCGTTCGTTCAGCCGCTGGTTCGGGCGGGCGGGCGGAATGGCCGTCCGTTTTCCGTATTGGAGTAATGATTTTACTATGCGACGAACGTGGGCGGCTCCATTCACGCGGCTCGCTCATTCACAAAAATTCTCGTTCATTGATGTCGATCTTTGCTCACTACCACTGACGCTCGCTGCTGCTGCTACTACGACTGCGCTTGCTTTTGGCACCGCTTACCACGCTTTAACATCGTGTGTCAGTGTGTAGTGTTGTTTTAACACGAGTTGTAGCAGCAGTTGCTATTCTTTCATGAAGCTCAGCTTTCATCGTCGACGTCGTTTGCAGAAACAAGCGAATCGGGTCTACGGCTTCCACGCGACTCCTCTCAAGCCTCGGTTTTCCAAGCTGACGAATCGCTCCGGTAGAAACATTCGTCGGTTTGGGAATGATGTTCCTCTCGATCGAGAACATGGATGAGGTGGATACAGTCCTGGGCAAATCTCGAAAACCTCCGCGGGTGACAGAAACTCGTTCAACGACTCACTGAGCACATCCTCGGTGGATCGGTTGAGACATATGGATGATGAATTTCGAATGTGCCTAGAAGTTCTGGCATGTTTATCAATGGTGTGTGAGTTTCAGTCCGTGCCAAACTCGTGCGTTCTCACTATCATTCACGTCCCGTTTTAGCGATCCGGACTTTGGCCGACGTTTATGGTATCAAGTGGCTCTCTTCGAACGATCGCCGTTCAGCTAACTAACTTTTGGTCTGGAATTCCGAGTCAATGGCGCGGTTCAACGCAGTGTAAACGATGCCGTCAACGTTAAATGAACGAAAACGGATCTGCGGTGATCGTGGACAGACAACGCTCTCTATATGGTCGACTGACTGAAAGACTGTCTTTCTTGCTTCCTCGCTCGGTTAGTTAAGTGGCTAGCTCTCGAGAAATAGATGGGACGAAAGCATTCGACTCCCGCTGGTCAATCACTGATGGAAATCGAAGCATTGGAGTCTTCTGAGTCGCCGGTCGGCTGCTTGGATTGCTGGTGGATCTGGAGACGTAGCTTTTCTATTCTTCCTTTCTGTCTCTTCATCTTCGTCATTGTCGTTTGCTGTTCTTTTAATTATTTTACCAGTCAGGCAACAAATCGCTCTTAGGGAAACTCTGACAGCATTCTCCTACGACCAAGCAACCAAGCCAGAAATTGCTTTGCATCAAAACATGGAGCTACAGAGGGCGCCGAACTCGTTTTTGGGGGATCTTGCACGACAGACACCGTTATCGTTCCGCCGTTTGGTCAAGGGGCCGGCGAAACGACGTTTTCGATCTCGAAAATCATCCGTTGCTCAGTTTTTGAAATCATGAAGTTTCCCTGAAATAAGATTGTTCTCTTCAAGGTCTCGATGTGATTGTTTTTAGATTTGTACAGAATCGGGTAAAGGTTTCCGGCCGGAAACTGTTTTAGAGGCTGGAGGCGTGTGACGCGCTAGTGGCACTTTTATCTTATCGTGCGAAATCCAAGTGCAGATGTGGTCTGATGACTTTCCATGACAAGCTGGGAGCTGAAAGAGACGATCGAGTGTAGAATTCATCTCATCCTCGACTCCGATCGTCCCGAAATTCATGGAGGTTCATCATTTTTGATTCCTCCGAAACCAGAAAGCGAGAACTCACTTTCATTTTGTTCCAAATTCAAGCCAAAATTGTCACCTGAAATGATTATGTACGTCGTCGTGGTTAAAAACGATTAGTTCTAGATCATAAATTTTCCGAACATTCTAGCCAGTTGCGCCTCGTTCGAGAAGTCTAATGGACCATAAACTGGATCTGCAGAATAGTGTAGGGGACAGAAAAGTAACAATGTGTCTTCCGTATGGATACCAGAACACATACGGAAGTGAGACTTGTTCACGACCGTTAATTGGGAGTACAACGACATCGGAAATGGAGCGCTCGCTGAATCGAGAGCGAGAAATCAGCAGACACTCCGTCAGACAGTTCCGACAGAAAAAAAAAAGCAGGAGAGGCATCTGCAATAGGAAAAACAGCTTCCTGACACCTGGACCGCGTCTGCGCGACGCCCGATCTGCCCCCTCTGAGTTCCGAGAGCTGAGCTCCATCGATCTGCCTCAATCGGTTCGTTCAGGATTCCCCACTACCACCATTCATTCATTCATCCATCGGTCGATGCATCAATCCCCCCGAAAATTTATTCGACCCGATTCCTCCTCTGTATGTGCAGCAGGAACTGGCGTCGAGAGGCAGATGCGTCCGTTCACACTTCGGACGTTCACGGTGTCTAGTGATTTCCGCCGGCCTTTTTCTCATTCTGAGAGTGGTTCTGGTGGTGGACAATCTCCATCTGCACGGAGCGGCAACCGACGCAGGGGCGGCAGAAGCAGCAGACGGAGAAAGAAACATTTGTCAATCGCTTGACGAGATGACGCCGTATTCCATCGAGATCTGAACAGACAATTTCGTTTCGGTTAATAAATTTCTAATCAAGGCAGATGACACCGACATTCGTCCGTCCGACCGACCGATCGGCCGACGACTGCACTGATGGTGCCATATGGCATGTTAACAATTGCGAACGTTGGCTGGCTTTCCTTCGAACGAGATTCCGCCGTTTCTGGCAGCCACGAGCGATCCTTCTCAGACGACACTTATAGCGCCCTCTGGTTGCGGTCTGGACAAACTTCGTCCACAGAGTTTGGAAACTTTTCGGCGCTTTGGTTCCATCATCTTCTTGTCAGTTGGCCGAGGAGTCAGACAACATGGGATGCCGTGGACCCAGAGACTTGTTCTGAAGTTCTGGAGCGAAATCTCGCGAAGCCGTTGTTTCTCGAAAACCGCGGAACATCGATTTGGAATTTTTCGGCCGCACGAGATTCGGTGAAAACAAAAACACGACTATCTCACAAATTGGGGCCAATATCAAGAAGCGCGGGGGAATTCGTTCGCAAAAAGAACGACTTTTTAATCTTCGGAAAGCGGTGGTTTTGGTGGTCGGCGGTTTGAAGGGATCACCCATGGGATTTGGAGCGCTTTCTTCAGAGAAACATATTTCTCATAAATTTCTGCGAAAGGATTGAAAAAAATTGAACTTCTAGCGGCCGTAGCTCTTATCACAAACCTCCCAGTGCATGTTATTCTTTTTTGTTTTGATCGTTTTTCGGTTTCCGAGAATACCGCTCGATCCAGAGCAGAGCGTCTTAAGATTCGATGGAGGATCTGTGACGTGAGCCGACGGCAAGCGCCGATTACGCTCTAATTTCTCCACAAATCTTCCGAAGTTTGAAAAACTCGCGACGATATCGAAAAAAAAAACATACCCGAGGGAACAGCGGTTGGGCGTGCTGTCCACCAGACCGGCGCGTCGGTCGGTCGGTCGAGATTTCCCCGCAATCGCCAGCGAGATCACGTCGACGGGGGTCAATGTTAACTGAGAGGCAGTTGTTGTTGTTGTTGTTGCTGCAGACAGCAGCGGCAGTGGCGGCACTTCCAATTCACTTCCAATATTCAATCAACGACGAGCGAAAGTGCTCGTCTCCGCTCCATAGATCACCTATGGGGCCTCAATGACGCAGCGCTTTATTTCAAGCAGCACTATTTGGCGGGCAGAGCAAATTGAAAAGATGAGCACATCCTCGTTTCTTTCGAAAACACAGTGAAAAACGTGAAATACCAATCGCATTTTTCCTTGTTCCACTTACAAGCAAAGGATCATTGATCAATGAAGGCCAGACGACTCCGGCCAAATCTCATCAACTGAATATGGAACACATTTCCGCGGACTTTCGTCTATTCCTGAGAAAATTGTTCTCACAGCCATGAAACTTCGTGAACTCGTACGGAAATGAATCGGAAAACCGAAAAATCTGCGGTTCTCAAACTCTTCGAGAGGTTCCTGAGTCTCCTGTCAGGTCCTGACCCGAAACTATTTCTAGGTTTCCCTTTTTTCTCCAACTTCGAGTGAGGAATGTGCATGAATCGAGAAACTTCTTTCCCCGCGACTGCCGGCCCTAATTTCTGTGCAGCAATCACTCGCTTCGCGTTTCGTATCGCATGATCCAGGAGAGTTGGTAGAGCGAAGCGCATTCTCCATTCGACTCGGTCGTTCTATCGGGTCCACAATAAACCAGATAGACTCGAATGGCATTTAGTTCGCCTACATAGCATCATCACCTAGGGGCATAATATCATTAATCAAAGAGAGAGCACTTAACCAGGCACATAAAGTTTTGATGTTTTTATTTCCCGTTCTGCTATGCTGCCGAAAGACAGACAGATAGGCGGTGCAGTTACCCCGATGCTCTGATATTGTGTGTGTGTGTGTATATGTCGTTGTAGAGTGCGCGCAGTCGCTGTTTGTTTCGGGATGGAGAAGGGAAGGAAGAAACCTCATTCCGTGGATTGAAAGCCTTGCATACGAACAAGATAGAGGGGTCGCTTCTCAGTTATCTGGCTGGTTTTACAACTCATCGCCGAAAACAGCATCGAACAGTCGCAACAGTTCTCCGCAAAGCAAGATCATTAGGTTCCAGTTAATCATGATACGGTCCAGGCAGTCGAGTCGGAGAAGAAGATCCATCCGCAGGTGCAGCGAAACCCGTTTGTATTCCCATAAAATAGTCTTTGACCTTTCGAACTCCGTGATCTTTAAAGAGAAGAACTTTACGAGCTCTATCCGAAACGAAATTACTGATCTGATTCAGTCGAACAGGAGACAAACGCTCTAGAACTGGAAGTTATGCAGCCAGCTCACCGGCCCTATTTAGCATCGACATCGATCTCCACCGGCCGAATCGAATGACTCATCGACTGTGAACTCGTTTGTTCGCTCGATCTCAGTATTTCCCACATGAGTCAAACTCTGACGCTCAGAGTATCTGGATAACGTTTCCAAGAATCGGATTCCGATAGCAGAGCGCGCGCACCGGATGAGCAGCCATAGATCGACGATCTACGCAGACGAATTTCTGGAAAGCGAAGTTTTCTTTCGAAGTTCCTCAATTTCCCCCACGATGTCGCCGGATTTCAGCAAACGAAAAAAAAGGGGGAACGTGTCCAGGAATACAGATATACCTAATTGCGGAGTTCCGGATTCGAGGCCACGATCTTTTCTACGCCGTGAGTCCTAGCGCTGATTCGCAGATGTTCCGAGGCGAGGATCTTCAGTGCGCACCATGATGCTCGCGCAGCACGGGTGATCCCTCGCGATCCATCAGTGGTCGGAAATCTTATCGGAATCGGAATATACATATATGTATGTATAAATATACTCAGTCAGCCAGACAAACCCAATCGTCCGTCCGCGTGTCGCTTCATGAGAGAGTATCGCTCCGTCTATCAGTGGAAATCGCGCACCGAAGTGCCAACGGCGCGGCGGTAACCTTGAGTTTTGGCGCCAAACTGACGTCACAGCTTGGGGACCCGGATCACTGCTGCCGCGGCTGCTTTTGCGGAGATGTGGCCCTGATCTGGGTCAATGTTAAGGAGAACTTACACAACAACGATGGGGACGAGCGAACGAACAAAAAAACGAATCGCTGTGCTAAATTATGTAGCAGGCCGGCCACCAGGCGCAGTTTTGGAGGAAGCAGTCCTGAACACGAAGCCTTTCGTGTACGAAACGCCACAGCGGCGGCGGGGTCCGGTTGTTGCGCGGATTGGGTGGCTGCGCAGATACCTCGCTGGAACGCTGAAGGACGTAAGTTAAGTGCCCTTAATGAGAAAGTGCGTCACATCTGCCGGAGAGCTCTAACGATCGGTCCAAACCCCAGATCGTTTTGTTGGCTGCTTGTCGGTCAACCCGTCGTTCGTCGGATCGCTCAGATCAGTCCACAGCGAAAGTTGCGGCGGCAGAGTTGAAACCGCCCTCACTTCTTGGATGGATGGACACAAAACAAATGACGCATGATAACCAGTCTTTATTGGCGTTTGCGATGATTGGATTTTCTGGTTCCGTTTCTGCCGATTCGGATAGACTTCTGCAGCATGAGGTGTAACTGTGCATCAAACGTGTTCTACGTAACACCCCGATCAGACTATGAGGAAGTGATTTAATTCGTTCAATAGATGCCATTAATCACTGTCCATCATTTGTTTTCTGCGAGTGAAGCTCTTCATTTCAGGCAAGAACGTCGTGACTAGAAAATAAACCGCAGAAGGAAGAACGGTTTCATCAGCTGATCAACGGTCGATGGCCAACACAGGGTTTTCTACCGTGATGAAATGAAAAACTGAGAAAAATCCATATCGGCCGGAATTCGCTCGACCCTCAGTGCATGTTCCATCTTCTCCCGATGTCTAGAGGATCTGGGATTGGCAGTTTCAATCGATTTCAGCAAAAAAGAGAGAGCTCATCGTTTTCTCCGAACACGAGACAAGATGGGACATTGTCGACCGGCGGCCTCCAGCTTGAAAAATATGTAGAAAATGCAAAATAAATAATTGGGGTTCTCACACCCGCGGAATGATTCCCGTGATTCTTCGCTCCTTTCACATCGCCGCGATTTCGGTGAAGAATAAGAAACACTTTAATTTGTTTCTTCGAGCAATGTCGAAATTCATAGAAGAACCTCGATTCTCCCTTTGTTTTTCAACAACGGAGAGAAAGTTCTTTCTTTCTGTTTTTCGAGCGGAAATTCTGAGTGAGTCCTTAGTTGCTTTTCAGAAAATTCTGAACGAAGATCCGTTTTAATGCTCGGCATCACAAGCTTCTCCTCTTCACTTTGAAAAGAACACGGTTTCAGTTTCTACTCCAGAGAATTTCCGCTTCTAAAAGATTTCTTCGTGAGCAGAAAACACTGCTGAGCGTTCTTCTGAAAGTTTCGATGACGAAACCGAAACCAAACCTCAGATTCCGGTCGCCGGGTCCAGATTCAGGGATCGAACGATGTTCGGCCGTGCAGCTGCTTCTTCGAGGGAACTTTGCGTGAAAAAATTCTATGGGGAGCCGATGACGGAAAAAAATGCGGAATAATCAGGAAGCAGAAGTCGAAGTGCTTAGTGCCGGGACCAGCCCTGGATGCAGCAGCTTTCGCTGTGACCAGAATAGCTTCACTGCAGCAGCAACAGCAACAACGGTTGCATTAGCGGAAGAACACGAAGACGAAGATGCTCCTCTGACGCTGTACACAGACCTGACTGACCGCTTGATACAACCATCCGCCAGTGCGTGCTTCGGTTGATCCACCTGCGAGAGCGAGCGACAAGGTGGTGCCCAGGGAGAACAATGCATGAAAAATGGGTATCATGTTCGAATTCGGAAGAAAAAAAATCAATTTGGGCGAAGCATTTGTGTTAATGGCTTCGATGGATGCGCGATCATCGTCATCTGGCTCCCAGTCAGTCTTCGGTCTGTCTGTCACGAACAGAAAAGACAACAGACTAAACCGAACAATAAAGAGATAGCCAGACGAACAGTGCGTAAATCAGTCAATCAACATCTGGACGGGTTTCTATTGTTCTAAACAGGGCACTCGAATTCAGAAATCAGCTTCGGCCTCTCATTCGAAATTCGCCAACCATAGTCTTCCCGAATTCCTGTGCACTCTCAATCTTCCCGTTGAGTCACTCAACCAAGAACGAAGATCCTTTAGAAAGAAGACAAGCAACAACAACAATAAGACAACAAAAGCAAGCAATCTCTGAGAGGATTCTGGGGAGAGCAAAGAAGACAATTCGAAAGTTCACGATGGTTCAATTAGAAACCTTCTTACGATATGAATGAAAATACTCTCTATCAGCGCCAGGATGGATCGCCTATAATCAGGATTATCTTTGGTGATTCATGTTTCATTTTATCACGACAAACATTATTTGACTCCCGAAACCATTATTCATCCTCCATATCATTTCGATGCCTTATCTCTCGGGAATGTTTATCGAGCCGGTCATGAATGAACTCGGTTCACTTGGAAAGGCAGTGACTGAAGTTTAGTTTCAATCAGCAAACATCACTCAAGCCCTCCTCGATGTTCGTTCATCCCAACAATCAATCGTTGCTAAGATTTTTCTTCGTCATCAATTAGTTTCCGTTGCCATTATTAATCACAACACATCAGCGTTGTCATTATCAGCTTAGATGCATCGACAGCTAGGCGGCGGAAAAATCCTCATCAAAAAGTTTAAATTGAATTGTCAGCTCGCAGATGGCGAAGTACATCATCCGAGACGATGTAGCTTTTTCTCGTGGAATCGTGACTGATTTTCTGTCGCCTTCATCGCCCAGTTGATAAGTACGTGAACGATTTTCCCAACTAAGTTTGACAATTATGTATATCTGTCTTTCAGCCGCTGATCGTATGAGCGAATTGATCTTGGAATCGGTGCCTCGGCGTTTTTGTTTCTTTCTTTGATTCATCCCTCTCTTCACTTCACTCTATCTGCCACACGACCGTGTTTCAACTTCGAGAATGAGCAAGACAGAATAAGCGCGTCGTCATCCATCGTCGGTTACTGCTCGCTCGGTACTTGTCAGTTTTTTGTGAAGACTCACTTCTCTTTCTTCCACCTTCTGAAGATTTCCACCCGAATGTTCCGAATTCGACACTCGAAAACTTGAGAGGAGAAACACATTATGCAAGGCTCAATGTCAAATCGAAACCAACGAGAACGCTTGGCTTTTCTTGTTTGAATTTTCATTGACGACTCGAACACTTGGACGCTCTGAAAATTTATTCCGAGACTTGATGACTTAGAGAAGTGACGGCATCGGCGGCAGCGGTCGGCCTTAGTTGAGCAAAGGTCACAAAAAAAAAAAAAAATAAGAATTCTCATCGCAGCCGAAGCCGCCACAGCGGCAGAAACCTGATGGCAACCAAGCGACCGACGACGCCTCCAGAGGCAACACCGATCGCGACGGAGCATCGAAGGGACGCCGCGCCGCAGCCGGGCCCAGTCGTCGTCGTCGTCGTCGGCGGCGCTCCGTAGACTGTCGGTGGTGGCGTTAGACCTTCGAGAATTTTGGCGGGAAAAAAGCGCGCCAAAAATGACCGACTGACGCGCAGACGAATAGAAAGACCGTGACTGGCTATTTAAACGGAGAAAGGAAGGCTACTGAGACTGAGAAAGAGAGAGAAAGAGAGATACCGCTGATAACTTCGACCAGAGGCGCTCCTGCGCAGTGTCTTGGTACATTTCCATCGAGAGTGCTGCTCATAGTAAATTTTGATTTCGATAGTAACGATAAGTTACTTGAAACTTTCCAGAAAATTAGAAATTCCGCCAATTTGTGAATAACATAAACCGCCGAGAAGCCAACGAGAGTTCGGGCCGGATCGTTCGCGCATTGGTACCCTGAAGTGCCGTGTACAACGAATCCCGCCTATAACGAACTTCCGTATATTTTCCGAATAAATGACAGAGCGATATACGACGTCAGATTTTCGTATTTTCATGGTACTTTATTTGTGGCACTTCTGGGCACTCGATTTTTCACCTGTGGTTCATTTTAAGTTGATCGTAAGAACAAACGAATATTTCTCGTGGAAGTTACTGTGGGTTGAAAAGCGGACATCCTACGGAGCCACTTGGAAACTCTCTCAACATTTCCAGCCTGTTGCAGCCTATGACATGAGAAAGTCAGGAAGTCAGGAAACAGGCCGACGGGAGCGCTGGCCGGCACGAGACAAAATGCACTGAAATAACAAACACTTGACAAAACAACAGGCGCCATCGGTGCTCTTCTGACCGCTTTGCTTGGCTTGCCGGTCAAACGGACAGATGGTCAGGTAGGTCTTGCCAGAGAAGGCGTAGAACGCGTGTCCCTTGATAAATGAAGCAAACGGGAGAACATCATTCTACCGAGCACTAAATATAGATTGGCGATTCCGACGCTGCCACTCCTGCTGCTGCTGCTGTTGTTAGTGCTGTAGCTGCCTTCGCTGCCGCTGCTACTGCTGCTGTTGTTGCCGGCAGTGACAGCTGCCGGTCACCTGTCAAGCTGCAGCCCGAAAGGAAAGAACGACATTAAACGACTGAGAGGAATAAATTCTCGGCGAACCGCTGATTCTTCCGCAGACTAAAAGCAAGCGGCTGGTTGGTAAGATGCAACCGCAACAAACAACTGATCCACAAAGAGAAGCCGCGAGGCTCTCTGGTGGAGGACTGATGACATTGGAGCATCGGGGAGCTCCATTCGCGAACTTCCGAAATTATTCCACGAATGCCACTGATGGACGAGTTTTTCCCAAATCGGGATTCCTGAACAAGCTCGGAATGTCTTGAAACGCCACTTCCTTATTAGCGGGACATTGATATCTAGAACGGGGACGGCTTAGGTGATAACCGCTCCGAAAGCTGCGCGCGATTTCCACGTTTTCGTTGTCCCAAGATCAGGTTGAACATGTGCTAAAGTCACTCGCTGATCCGAGAGAATGTGATCTGGGCTGATGACATCAAATTTTACGGGCCGATAAGTGCCAGGGTGGATGCGGAAACACTCCAGCTGTTACTTGATGATTTTTGAGCGTGATTAAGAACAGGAGAATGTTTGTTCTGTCACAAGACATCCGCGTGGAACGAGCAATCACGCGAACGGACTTCGCAAGAACCAGATGCGACTCTCTTAAGTAACACCGAAGATATGTGATGGATCAGGCGCGAGTCGAGAATTCGGAGATAATCATGTTCGACGGCTGTGCTCTTGACGAGAATTTCCGTGATCCTCTCTTCGATTAGAATCGATTCAGATCGAGAGCGGAGACTCGTCGCGTCGGTTTTTGGGGAACAAACATAATCTGCTCATCTGAAACAAGTGAATGAATGTCTTGTAGAGTAGCCGTGAGTGTTTCTGACAGCTAACTATCGCATTCGTTCACCCTCGTGCCAGTGGAGCACGCCATCATTAAGTTTGTGATAGGATTATACAATGTTTGGGGTGTGTTTTTGTGCGCGTGTCCAGAATGCAGAATGATGCCACCATGAAAATTTTGTGAAAACTTCCCGCAGACGTAGTTTTGTTTTCGTTTTCTCCCATCTCGCGGCCCGGCCGCCCAGTAGTTCAAGTCGTTTTAAGGCCGGTAATCGTGTTTTATAGTCTGCCTCAGAAAATGGAAGACATACCTACTACATCACACCTTCACCCGGATTTTTTTCAACATGCAACAAGCACCTCTTCCTGGCTTCCTGGGTGTGATTTTGGTGGGTCGTCTTTCCGCCGTGTGCGGTATTGTCTCACTCGGAGCGTTATGATGTTACCATAAATCCTCAGCGAAACTTTCCTCTCAGACGCTCGACTCGAAGTTCGTGAATGGCGGCGACTAATTTGATGTTTTGTTGCTCGCAACTGAATGACCGAAGTGTTTCGCTTGACGCCTAGAAGACCATAAACGATGTTATGTCTGACGGCAGCGGCGAACCTTCTCCAGTGGGAACAAACATAATTGAAAAAGAGGGAAGATGGACATGACGAGAGAAAATTAAGAAAATGGAATCTTCGCCCACGGTCCCTTTCGGTGTTTTGTTCCAGCAGCGTGTGGGGTTTCCGGAGCCGGGAACACCATGACAACGAGCTCCGGCAGGGGTCGGCAAAACTTCCGGGTCTTTCCGTTAGCACTCTTCCAGTTTCTCGCCTTCTCCAACAGTCCAAAGCCATGTGTTTCACATGTAATGGCATGTGGAGCGAATTGTGGAGACACTCCAAGTACGCTGCAGGCTCGAGCCGCGGCCGTGATCCTGCCGGAGGCGAAATCTCTTCGTTTTTCTTGCTCACTCGGTCGCTTGCAGGGCTAGTCCCTCCGACTCAGTTGTTTACTCGGTTGCTTATGTTGTCCTGACGCATGCCTTGCTACAACGACTACGAACGAGCTAAGTTTGAGCAATTTTTTTTGTGTAAACTCCGGAAATTAACAACTCCTTGTGAAGGTGGAAAAAAAAGGAGCGCGCGCTCGCGAAGTGGTCCCTGCGCTCTCGTCGAGGAGTCTATCTCCTTCAGGTCAATGTTCCGCGACCCTGAAAGCTACGAATCCGCTGCCAACTCGACGTTCGTACGAGCCGCGCTACCTACGACGGAAGCCGAGCTCGGCCACTGTTGACGGGGGCTCTGCAAACGTGGCCGCTCAGCAGAACTAAGAAGCTACTTGAACCGCGGCAAAAAGAAGAGGGAACTCGTCCGTCGTCGTCGTCGAGGACGACGACGACGACATCTAATTTGATCATCCGTTGTCGGGTACCTCTCGCCGGCAGCTGGTATCCTCCGTTTTTGTACATTGTTCCTGTCTGTGTGTCCTTTGGATCGTCGTCGTGGTGGTGGCCTTTTCTATTTGCCGTCCTATCCGTCCGTCCGTCCGTCCGTCTCTCAGTCAGCCAGTCGGTCTTTTCCACGGCGGCTGCACGAGTGGTTCGTTTGCCGTTTCTGTCCTCGCTCGGTATCAGTTTTCTCTCCGGACAACTCTTTATTGGGATCTCAGAACGGACTCTTTCTCTTTACGAGACAACCGGCTGACGGGAATAAATCGTCGAAGATTCTTTTTTTTTCTTCGCTCGCGGCTTTCTTGAACAGCCCGACATCGGGAAGAACGTCTCATGCCAACAATCTCACAGCTGATTGTGATTTACACTCGCTGGAGAAGATACCAAGGTTGAAAGCGAAACGACACACAGGCCCAGTGACACTCGCTCGCCGATCCGACGAAAGTGTTCGCAAACGAAGTTTCGGGCTCCGTGTCGACAATGTCTCGATTGAATAATAATTTTTGGGGCAATGAATCAGATCAGAATGTGTCGGCCGGCGACCGAGCTCCGAGAAAGTCATTCGAGCGGATGCGAGACGAGACGTCATTTTCCAACGTCCGCGTTGACAGGTTGCGGTTCCGGAGCGCGCGCAGTTTCGAATCCGCCTCAATCTCCTGCGGAATTCCAATATATGTAGTTTTGCGAGCTCTTTGCCTTTTCTGTCACCGATCTCAAACCGCTGATCGTTTCACTTGTGAAATTTCGGTTTTCCGTGTCCCATTCCATGAAAGTTCCTCCAAGTTCTCTTCTTTTCCTGGGTATCCGTTTTGAAAAATCTCACTCGAATTCGTCGCAACAATTATATTCATTCGAATTTCCCGTAATCATCTAGTGGAGCACTTAACTGAGCTGTGCTACTGGTTTACCCGGCTCAGGGTTAATCACGAAATCGCTAATTTCGATCATTTATGGCACGACCACGACAGTAATCGATGAACCGACGGGTAATTGGCTTTCGCATATCATCAGGCCATCGGTTATCTGCTCGCTGGACGAAGCATGCTCTGAACTCCATGAATTTTGACCTCAAGACTTTGTAACTCCTTCGACAACGAATCGATCGAATGTTTTCGAACGACGAGACGGTTCCATTACAGTCGCGGCTTTCAGCGGTTCCCACGGCGCCAATGACCGCTCGCAATGAGCACTCGCGAACAAATAGATCCAGAATAATTCGCCAGAATTGAAAACTTTCGTATCTTCCCATCGCTCTCATGAGTTCTCTTCGTCGCCATGAAGAAAACGAGTCGGATCCATGGTGTCCTCTTCCCCCCTTTTCCTCGACTCACCGCCATTTTGCACCCCTCGTTCCCCGCAATCACAGTCAGTGCACAGAATACGGCGTGATGGATACACAGATTGTTGTCAGGTAACCAGTAATGAAGCATCATCGTCGTCACGCTGCTGCTGATGATGATGATCCCGTTGTTACCGATGATGTTCGTACCAAGCAGAGCTGGTGGTAACAATGGCCGCTTAACTAAATGACGTTATTTTCCTGACGAGCCGGGTTAATTCGATTATTGACGGCACGTCAAGAAACAATGCCGCATGTATTACCATGCAAGCCGAGACCGGCGTTTCCGGCGCTCCGTGAACCTTGTGTGTGAACATTCCCAACACTGATGGTGTGTAGTGGACGATCGACTGTTGGGCTGCTAAACCACCCAGCGGTTTCAGATTGTGTTTGCCGTTTGTCGTCTGTGAGGCAGTTTGTCGGTGCACCGGCCGGCCCAGCGAGCTTTCAATATGTCTTCTTTCCGAATGTCTGTTGGCCATGTCTCACAGCCAGAGTGGCGATAGAACCGAACGCCCGATCAGTGAACCAGGCTGGCTGGCTGGCGACGTTGACTTGTCCTCCTCGGATATTAATACGGCATTGTGTCGATTGCTTCATCAGCGTAGATCATCCCCTAAGCAGAACGAGACAGAGACAGCCGTACAAATTGCGAAAAAGAGAAAGGACTCGAGAGCTGCGTGAAGACATACCGCCGGAGAGGCGGACTCTCGAGCGAGCAAGCGAACCCACCGACCTGCAGCAGAGATGGAACGATAGCGGCTTTGGCACCCTTGCTGCTGCTGCTGCCTCGTCGCTTCTGTTGCTGCCAAGTAGGTATGTGGATAAATAAATAAACTGACACACTGGTCAGATACTGACAGTCGTTCCAGAACTGTTAGCGAGCAACTAGCCACAAGACAAGCATGTCATGGAATGCAGGACGTTGCGTGAAGCGGGCGCCTCTTTAAAACAGGCTTCGGCGGCGGCCACCGATGATGCTGAGCTAGCCTAATTGAAATGCCTGAGCGGTGTCGGCGGCTCTTCGGAAACACGAAAAATAAAAAAGACTCACACGGCGATAACATCAAATCAGATCAACGAGCAATCTCTGAAGTCGCTGATCTCTCTAAGTCTCTGCCTCATTTATTTGGCTCGCTTGCCTTTCGGGCCCGCCGACGGAGGAAAAGGAGAGAAGACAACAGAGCGAGTTTCTATAGCGCGGCGAACAACGAAATAAATAATGAACTTTTTCAAGAGAGCGACACCTCGATCTCAAGTTCATCAGCCTTGCCAGGGTCCTAAAACCTTCAGTCAGCCTGCCTGCCGGCCTGCCGACCTGCCCTCCCAACTGACTGACTGACTGACTGACTGAGTGACTAGCTGACCGCCCAGTCGGTGCAACGATCTGCACGCCGGGTCATGAAACGACATCCGACCGACGATTCATGAATCTCCTTGAACCGATTTGACAGTTGCATGGAACTCGTTTTAGATAGGATAGCGGTGGTTTCATCGGACAGATTGTTGAGTGGATGTACGACGACATCGGTTCGTCGATAATAATAATACAGCTCGGAGATTGGGGAATGACTTCTCGATGAGACTGGAAACTGTTTCTTCCGGGTTTCAGTGAACTTTGCTTAGTGGCTGCAATAGATAGTCAGATCACCAACTCGATGGGAGTGAAAAAAGGTTGTCTCATGATGTGGATTTGGACTGAAATGCGCCATCACCAAATAATTCCGATGCGAATCTCGATCTGAGATTGATAGAAACATGATATTATGATTTATTCCTATCATTCGACACATGATCTCGTACTTCCGATTCCGAAAATGAAGACGATCGCCTCGTCTCCCGGGGAATGTGGTCATTCCCCCGCTTTCAGGGTTCCAAAAGAAAAGTACCAAGGCGTAAGAATGTTGTCTCAGAAAATTGAAAAGCACAAAATTGGTGAAGTCAGCATACAATAAGACTCTGTTCGCACATATTCGCACGAATATGTGCGATGGTGCGATAATTCCCAGAATTTGGAATCGACATTAGAAATCAAAATGCGGTTTCTTGAGAAACTTCAAATCAATTACAGCTTGAGTTTCCTTACATTTATATATTTGAATACGCATGCGGAGAAGGTGTTAATTGATGAGGTGTAATTAATTTCTCTTTCGACCGAACCGGATTTCGTGAGCTTTCCAGAGATCTGCTCTCGTGAAAGCGGTAGAGAACTGATTCATGAACTGTCAAACCGCAGATTCAAATTATTTTCGAAAATGATGAAGTGGAAAGTCGCGATGTTGCCCAAAGAATAATTTTCATGGATCTCAAAATTCGATGGTTCTCTATCTCCTCATATTATGAATGTGAATATAATTTCGAGGAAGCTCTGATTTCCCGAAGTATTTTCGATTGCAGCTGATTTTCCTCCCAAGAAATGTATGGCGTCGAAGACACGTGAAGACCACTTCCGTCAGGATTCAGCGTCTAGATGAGTCGAGTGTAGTTTTGTTCGGGATCTCCAGCTGGATAAATTCGAGAAAAGGAGGATTAAAGAACAGGGACCTTGTAACAAACTCATCGGAAAAATCCGATGGAAATCGTCGGATTTCGTGGATTCAGGAGGATTTTCTGCCGGGAAACACTACATTGGACACGATTCGAGCGATTGCGGAGCTCTCGTACGCGAAGGCGGAATGAGAGTGCGAAAACAGAAGGTTTTCGATTGGACTACGCTGCGAGTCGAGAGAGGTTCCGGAGACGAGAAGCCTGGAGATCACGGCAAACTCGAGAATCAAGGCCCGAGCCGGAGGAGCGTCTCGTGAACGCGAGGAATTGAAAAATTGCCTCCAGATTCGCGCGACTGATTCGTGTTTTGCCGCGGCTTTCGCGTTGTCTGAAAACAGACAAGAGCCCATCTTTGTACCTCGCTGTTGTCGAGCTCTTTGATGATTGAGTCAAGAGTCGTCATTAGCGTGTCCATGGCATCCGTCCTCTATCGCTTCGGGAAACACCGGGTTCGCACCTAGACACCGCTGGCGCCGCGGTTCCAGCGACGCCCGTTGTGGCTGTTGTCGTCATTTGGTTTTAGTGATTGTTGTTTCTAGTAGGATTGTGTGTGTGTGTGTGTGTTGCGCTAAGTTCACACCGTGTCCTCATTATTCCTCTTTTACCGTTCGTTCTTTCGTTCGTTTGATGGTCTTTTCTCTCCAGAGGTCGGTCGTCCCTTCGACGGGATCGCCATCTTCTTCTCCACCACAGTTGGGTGCTCGTGCACATCAACTCGCGCAGCTACAGCGACAACAATGACGACAACGAGACACTAAAAGGTACTTCGAGAACAACATGAGCTAGAAGAACGAGTTGATGCCGGCTCGTTTGTTGATCTATGTTTTCTAATCATATTAAGACAGAGCATTCACTTGCACAATGCTGTGTCAGTCTTTTCGGAGATCTTTGTTGCGCTGCCACCGGTCAGGGTGCCTCGACGACGACGATGACAGCGCAGGAACGGCGGGACCGTGAGCGAGCGTACAAAGAAGGCAGCGTCGACGAGAGAGGATTATTGGGACCATTCGTCTCTAGGAAGAGAGAGGATGAGGGAATGATCGGCGCGGCGACAATGACCACGAAGGAAACCGACCCGGCTTTCCTCGGATTCGTCGGAAGCAACAACCTCGGAAGAGAGGGTTCCAAAGTGAAATGCAGCCCAGGTGAACGGAAGAGAAAGATCTTTCTGTTTCTTCATCGATGGCATCACACTCGCGCTATTAGCTGCTGACAAAGGTTGTCGTCGGTCTCAGAAGCAATTCACCTCTACGACGAACTCCCGCCCGCCGGGATTCCTGCAGCTACAACGACGACGACAAGCACGGGCACGTTCACCACGACCGCCCGAACAAAGGTCACAACGAACGCAGCCAGAAGCTTCCCTCCACACAGCCCAGTTGGACGGACATTTCGTACCTGCGAATGGTTTGAGGGTGCGCTCCCAAATTTGGAGTTGTCTCGCGTTCCTGCCGACATGATGATACCGAACGGAAGCACGAACGGACCGACGAAGACAACGACGAGGAGAGCAAAGGAAAGAAGAGAACACATTTGTGAGATGTGTTTGACGACATCTCGCAGTTGTGACCGTCATTGTAGCAGTGGTAGTGCTCGTCGTTGTCATCGTCCACGAGCATGAGCAGCCGCCACTGAATCACCGAATCGCCCGTTCGCCCGAATTCCCTATTCCTCTCCATTCTCGGATCTGGAAATCTGAACAGCAGGGAACGATACGATTAGGTGATTTGCAGGTGAACGATGAAAACGGAATGTTGATTTGGATGGATGAATTGAATTCAAATCAGAAATGAATCAAACATTCGAACATTCTCGAAACCCTGATCTCATCAATGTCAAGTGAGACTTTTGTGTGAACCTCGAAAACTATGCCTCGTCGAGGAAAGTTTCCTACGGATGACCGGCCAAATTCCATCAACGTCCCTGTATAGCAGACAGGGATGCAACGAAGGGCTCCTTGAGTACCCCCGATATAGAGTAGATTCAAGAACGTTTGGCTTAGAATCGAGCTGAACATTAGAGCAAGAGGATGGAATCTAGCGTGGGAGGATCCGGAAAAAATTCACACGCGAGCTCGCCTGTTCAGAGCCTCGGGGCTTGGGGGGCAGGCAGTAATTTCGACCTCCTTACCGCCATGAATATTCTAGTAAGGGCCCTAGCTCCGAACAAAAGCGCTTTGAGAACTCCTGTTGCTCACGCCGGCAGCGCTGCTGGCGTTCTCGTTTTCTCCAGTGTTGATAGTTGAGCTTTTTTTTTCTCTTCCTTTCTTTTTGGTAGTCTTCTTCCGGACCTTCATTCACTTACTATTTCCACGTAGAGCTTTGTGTTGGTTGGTTGGTTGTTTGTCTGTTTGTTTCAAGCGGTGGGGCCTTCAACATATACCGGATAACCATGTTGGCCACGATCTCATAGTCGGGAGAAAAAGAGCAAGAGGTCGGAGAGAAAGCAGAGCTAAGGAACGAGAAGTAAAACGGAGAACGGATGTAACCAGCGGCTCCCCTGCTAAAGTAATTCATAATGACAACGCCCATTCAGCGCGACTTCAGATCGGAGACAGTTACGAAACCGAGAGCACTTGTCCCGCTTGCTCAACTCTGAAAAACTGCTCAAATGACCGTAGGCATCGAGAGGGAAACAGACAGACAGCAGGAAGTCAGCGGCGACGTTGGCACAGAGAACTCAGGTCTGCTGATGGAGCTGTCATATCGGAGAACTCGAGCTGTAATGCTCGGCTTCGTGGTGTTTCGAACAGCAGGCACTTGTCCGACAGGAAATTTTATGTTTCTGGCCAAAAGCAAGTTTAATGACTCTGATCCCTCTCTCTTGTTCGCTCGCTCATGAACAACGGGGATTCGCAACGTTTTGTGCTCGTCATTGACTTGAACAAGTTGCACAAGAGGAGTCTGGCCTGCTCCGAGAGACCGGGCGACCGCGCGAGACGAGAGGCAGACAACAGTTTTTTACAAACGGAGGGAGAAAACCAACCATACATCTTCTGTGTGGGCTAGTTATGTTCTGAATCGTACAGCTGTACATCATGTGTGACGGTGGGTGCTGCTACTGCGGCCACCGCCGCCACCAACGCCATATTGTGCAGCGTGCATTCCTCTGGAGTGCTAGGTGAGGCTCGGGGATTATGAAACACAGGAGCGACATTAATCAAGCTATAGGTCATAAGGTGTCGCCGACGATCGGGATAAGTCGCACAAAGCCGACATGTCCTCACCGCGAAGATGAGGGAATAGTAGGCATCGATTGCCACCTCGCTGCCGCCAGCCGCCGCCAATGGTCGAGTATGGCCACTGGGCGTCCGGCCGAATCGGATGAAATCGGACACGAAGCATTCGTAACCAACGAGATGAGGTGTGTTTGTGACACCAGACGCTGTTGCTGCTGCCGCCGCCGCTGCAACAACAACGCTTTGCGACGCAACAACCGAATAACTGGCGCGCAGCGAAGTAGCGACATAAGTTGCGTCAAGCCGAAGAGGAATGTTTGGAATTTTCAACCTGTGCTCCACTTGCTGGCAGCGTGACTTCCGCAGAAAGCTGTCTGAACGAATTGTAGTCTGGCGGTCGTCCGTCTGCTTCATTTGTTCGTTCCTTGCGCTCTGTTCGATTCGCTAAACATCGCTCGCTCACATCGACAGATGCACGAGAGTTGCAATCGGAAAAAAATCCGCTCCGTTCGATGTCGAGTGCAAAGATTAGCGCCTGACTGCAGTCGTCGTCGTTCGCGTTGCTGCTGCTGCTGTCGTCCATTGTGAGATGTTTCGAACCGGGGGTTGGTTGGTCCGTCCGTTCCCTCTTCTGAGAGGTGACCGGGACGCTCTCCCCGCTTTCTCGGTGTTTCTGGATCGCGCTCGATTGCTGCTCCTCTGCTTTGTCAGGTGGATTCCTCAGCCAGAGGAATTCCGCTGCCGCTGAAGGGTTCGTTCGATATTCCGCACTATCAGCCGGTCACAGAGATTTCTGGTTACAATCGGCGAACCGGTCATTTAGTCACCCAGCCAGCCTGTCTGCGAGTCGCTTGGTATGCTGCCGCTGGTGCTGATGGTGACTTCTGTCATTCTGTCATTTGCAAGTTCCTCTCCTCTCTCTCTCAGTTTGATTCTCGATCTCAACCTGTCTCTTATTCCTCTGCCCATCCTCCTCGGTATCGCTGTGCTTCTCTCCGAAATTCTTCTGCGGAAGAACAGGTTGTCGAAGTGTTTTGTTCAATCGATCTTCGTCGACGGCATTTATCCGTCGATTAGGATTCTTGGGTGCTTTGTTTGATTTCAGATTACCTACTAGGAAATCCATTCATCTCCACCGTCGCCTAAATCCGTTCACTTCCCCAGATCTACCCGATTAGTTTAGGATCACGGGCACCGACGAAGAAGATTCACCTTCAGGGAAGGGATCTCCGAACGTCTACGACATCGTTCACCGAATGTCACCGAAATTTCGTATTTCCGAAAACTCCTCCCTCTCTCTAATCTCGGCATGTTGATGAATATAGTCATGTTTCCGTCGGGGATAGTCTGTCAAAAAGAAAGGTCTCCAGAGATTTTTTTGAATGCTCAACGAATTCCGAAGCGAAGAACAAGACGCATCATGATGAGATTTGCTGTGACGGCCTTGGGATATTCACGGCATGCACGGTCGAGAGAGAAATCCACCTGTTCGTCCGAATTCTTTCTCGATGGCCAACGGTAGTACTCTCACATGGGGCAGGGGCTAGTACTCCACAACCGACGCAGAAGGCTCTCCAAACCAAGAAAATGCGTTTGGCGCCTTTTTTTCTCTCTAGAGTGTGTTGACCGTGATGATGAACGCTAGAAGAGAAACAGAGAGACCCGAAAGGGGGGAGGGGGGTTGGTGAAGAGATGACAATACAGATGAGGAATGTCTCAATACAGGTTGGCCGCGCCTACCCGGCTGAACGGCCGCGTTCAAGCCTTCCCGCTCTCTTCGATTGCAGAAGCTCAGCTGGCTGCGAGTTTCGATTCGACAGAATGGCAATGGTCAAGCAAGAAATGGCGCTCTCCACCCCAAATCATTGCATTGTGCGAAGCGCCCGAGATGGCGGTGGAGGCTGCGACGCTCGGCGCTCGGCGTTGCCAGCATTAGTTTCATCTATCTAAGCGTCCTGGCAGCCAAACAGTCCGCCACCGAGTCGACCCGTCAGACAGACATGTATGCATGCATGCATGCATGCGAACACGAGAGCAGCGACCATATGGCCCCCAGATGATTGGACTTCCCGCCAAGAAAAAAACCTTAGCGTTCGACCGAGAAAGCCCAACGCTAAGTCTCGCCCTTTCCCAATCTACAGACTCTCCTACGACAGCAACGGGAAAATATGGCTCCCGAACACCGGGTTCGAACCTCCGTCCGACTGTTTTTTAGCGAAACCGAGAAGTCGATTGGTCAGAAGTTACACGTAAACTCTTTTTCGATTCTGCGACGATGAAAATTGCTGAAAAACAAAATGTTTCCTCTCGATCGGTCCGCCATGGGATCGCGTGCGAGTCGCGCATCGTTGTATCAATGAGTTGCTTCGTCACAGAAGACAAACGATGTGGTGAATATCTGGTCGCTTTCTTGCTGGTAGACCCAGCAGCTCGATCTTCAACGAGCGACTCGGTAGCCGTTCCATCATGTATCGAAGTCGAGGACCGTAGCGAATTCACTGATTCGGATCGGGTTGTCCGTGAAGTTGGTTATCGAAACCAAAACACCCAATAATTAGTCAGTTAGCGAAGGATCCGCCGGTGCGAGAGAACCGAAACTGAACCACCGACGTGCAGGTGATTGCAAGCAACGACGAGAACTGATGAGTCGAAGGTGCAGACAAACGCGCGCGTCACCGAAAGAATCGTCGAAGGCTCGGCCATTCAGTCATTTTGGTTTTCTTTGAGCGGAGCGTTTTGCCGTATTAGAAGCCGACAAATGATTTCTGCTCAATTCATCTTCGAGTTGTTTCGCTCAGCCACTTTTTGCGGACGCAATTCGTCGCGATCTCGGTCGTAAGTCACAATCAGCAGCTCAGCTGGCATCGGCCGTTCGATGTTCTCTGCTTTGGGGAGGCGTTCGTGAAATCATTACGACCGTCACGAAGTTCCGAAGCAGAGCCGGTTATCGGACAGAGCGGAGCAACTTTCGCTCCAGTTTTCCAATGCTTGGCTGATGCTCGAAATGAAGCGATTGAGTCGAGGAATTTAACGCCTCGAACATCGTTACGAATAACGAGGATAAAGTTTCCACGAACGTTCGAGCGATGACGACAAGAAGTTCGAGTGAGTTTCAGCGAGAGACGACTCGCTGGAGTCCGGAGAGTTCAAAATGAAGAGCTGAACAAAGAAGAGATGTGCGAGGAGAAATAAAAGAAAATAAGGAGTTCCAGGAGGAAAAAGAGTGAACGGCCGCGACACAAGATAGCGAATTCAGCAACACAAAGACTCGAAACCACAGCCCAACGAACGTTCGTCGGTCTCCTTTCAAATTCATCTAAATTAAAGTTTGGCAAGCCGCCTTCTCCTCCTTTTTATTCCATCTTTTCTCCCCTCGCGAAATCGGAGTGAACCTCGAGAAAAGAGAAAAAAAAAACAGCAGGGTCGAAATATTTCTCGTCTTCTCCGAACGAACTCGAGAAGCACTTCGCCGATCGACGACAAATACCGTCGGGAAAAGAAGCGACGGAGACGTTTCGAAGATATTCCGAGCATGGAGCACTCGTCCCACTGAAAACAATAGCCCGCGCATGTCAGGAGGATGTAGAGGTCGTCAGAGAAGCTTCGATGCATTGATTTCTCGGTCTTGTTGTCGCTGTCGTTGCTGTTGTGGCATGTTTCACTCACAAAGCGACATCTGGCGTGAAGCTCGTGAAATTCCTCGTGCCCTTGAATAGAGAATACTTGAATGCCGAACTCGTTCGCTCAATGCAGCCGCATATTTCTGATGTTTCTGTTTCTGTTGCTTCTGCCCATGGTTATGCTTTTTTTCTGAGCCTCCTAAATAGCGAATAGCAGGTGCCTGTTGACAGAACGAGAGATTGCGAGGTTCGCAGCTTCCGCCACGAACAGATCGAGAAGGTTCAATCCCTGTTTTCCGAGGAAAAAAATTCCGGATTGGAATTCATTGTGAGAAGTTCCTTTCTCGAAGCACCAAGCCCGGGGATCAGCCTTCCGGTGAGAGGAAGATAACGCGAGGAATGCAAACGACAGTCAGCAAAGTGAGAACCCCAGTTCCTTCCTCTGGAGCAGCTTCTCGAAACTCGAAATGATGCGATGCTCCTCTGCCTACATAGGGATCCTACGTTCAATGTTCTCTATCATGGAAGAGAAAAATCTTTGAAATCCACTTCTGTGACGTCCCGCATTCACTCAACGTGAGATAAATCGAAGGAATGACAAGTCAAAAACAGCGACTGTCCAGTGACTCATCCGAGAGGGCTAAGAACGCCAAAGATAAGCGTGGAATGCAATCTCGCGATCTCGATATCCTCCGGCTCGTTTTCTTGCCTCGACAACGAATGCGAGTTTCAAGCTCACGGAAAAAAAAGGCTTTCCAGATTCCAGATTTCGATAGTGGGCAAGGACTTGTCCAGGTTAGAAAGGTTGATAGTTGAGGCCATTTGATAGTAAGCGTTTCCGAAGAACGAATGCAAAGAAACGCTTCTCGGAATGATTTTCACGTAAAGAGGGCTCGTAACATACTTTGGTGGATTTATCTCGAACACTCCAGTTCGTCCAGTGGTGCTAGTCTGCCTCCCTCCCTCCCTTCCTTCCCGTAGACAACAAGCGAGTGACGGAGGAACAGAACTATCTTTTGGGCTATCCATCGAATGCCGGGTCACGGGAAGACCATCGTCGTTGTCGTCCGGCAAAAAAAAAAAGGCAGGAGGCTGGCGAACAAGCAAGAACTACTCGAAATAGAAGTGATTGTCAAGCGTCCATCACTCAACGTCTTTCTTGTTGCAAACGAGCGAGCAAGCGAGCAACACAGAGCTTTATTCTTCTTCTCACGAACTCTACTTGAAACGAGATCATCCGGCTCTGTCGCGTACATCGACGGCATGGAGTGCGCAAGGGGGCAAGAGCCACGGGTGCTCCACGGGCTCAGCGGTGTCTTGAGCTGAGCTCCGTTGTTTCTAATTGAAAGAATTGTTGGTGTTTTTTTTTCGTTGTTTTGGCATCTTCGCGGAGTCGCTCGACTGACCGGCTCTCTCGTGACCGACGAAAGACAGACAAACGAAGAAACAACGAAACCGATCTTCCATCATGATGTTTGACAATTCCTCTCCAAAGCGAATTGCTTCTTCTTCTCGCGGGCAGCACCACCGCCGCGGCGCCGGCGCCGCCGCTCAACTCGAGCCATGCCGCATGCATACAGTGTTCAGACAAAACAAATCTAAACGGATCCAAAGCTACAACAATCCTCTTTTGATTGATGGGACGAGGCTCTAGCAGAGAACCAGATAGATAATCATAATCAGCTGGCGATGATGCGCCGGCAGCGAGCGAGCGAGCGAGCGACCCGAAAGACAACCGTGTCAAACTCTGTTTCCGTTTCATGTTAACAATGTTCCTTTCAGAGCACGCTCATCACGTCAAAGTTTTCTTTCTTCGAGCGTCCCCACCCATGTGTGTGTGAAGATACTTTGTTTCTAAAGAAAATTCTATCACGATGTTGAATTGCTTCTTTTATCAAGCGTAATCACGCGGAACGGGTGAACAAGACGGATGAACACCGGCAACCATGACGATCTCAAAATCTACAATAATAATCTGTTTATTTTTTTCGGTCAGCGCCGCGCCGGAATCCGTCCCCCCTCCCCTCCCCCCCGACTTCGCTCAATCGGACCGAGTCAATATCAGAAAACAAACACATTATGCTGTTTTTCGCAGAAATATGTGAAGTTCAACTCGGAATGAAAACGCGGAATTCCTCCGAACGATCGAGATCGCATTACAAACGTAGAAGCATCGCGTGGACTCGGTCTCGCGATTACGATTGATCACGTGATCGTTCGCTGAACGTTGGAATCCATGACGATCTTGAAAGCAGCAGCATCAGCAGGAAGTAGGATACGATTGAAAGGTAGAAAAAGCCTCGTGGAATGCGGCTGAGCTGCAATCTGCGTCGAATGAGATAACCTTCTCGGAAAGCTTCGGTTACTGAATGAACCACCACTCGAGATAATTCTACGAGCTCTCTTCACCGCCCGTTGGGGAAGGTTCTCGTCGCACACAAAAACCCTGTGACGACACTCTATCACTCCTCTCGCTCGAAACACGAAGAGACAAACGCGGCGAGATCCATGCTGAGTTGAGTATTCGTAGCAGTTGTCACACCTTGCGTCATTTCTCTCATTGAAAACCAAGACGAACGAACGAACGAAAGATTGGGGTTCCCATTGACACAATTCTTCATTCGAGTCTCAAACGCTCGCTGCGTGGACTCTCAGGCAGAAGGGGAGGAAGAGCAAGCACATCTCGGTGTTGTTGTGTAAACGGCTCCGAACCAGAAGATTGAACGCCGGATTGGGTTCAGGTTACCGGAAAACGACGATTTTAATTTGAAGTTCTCTCTCTCTCGTCGAAGAGATGGAGAGCATAGACAGATAGATTAGCATGACAATTCTCAAGCGGACGGCGCGCTGCCTGGCGCAAGAAAAGAATTGGGAGACGAGAAAAATAAAAAAGCGGAGCTGAGGGCTGGCTCATGGCTCGAGTTCGGAGCTCCCCGCGTCCTCACCAGCGTTGAATTCAAGACTCGATGCTTTCCGCAGATATTTACGTTCCATTCATGAATGCACGTGCGAATGTTTGCATGCATGCGTGCGTGCGTGCGCGCATAAGTGAAGCTTCTGTCGATCACTCGATCGACCTGTGGATGGATCCTCGACAAGGACCACAGAAGTCGCTTACGGATAATAAGTTGACATATCAAACAATGCACGGCACTTTCTGTGCGCGAACACAACGGGATTGATTAATTTGTCTGTCGGGCGCGACGAAGTACAAAACGAACGACGAAGCCGGACTTTGAATCTGAAAAGAATGTTTCTCCGCGACAAGCGTTATGTCCCTAACGAGAACATAAAACTGTCTTTTGTCTTCACGAGATGCTGACGCGCCTTCTCACGTGACCGAGAATCGGTTCTCTCGACAAATGCCGGGCTCACTCAGTCACGAGAGTCCACTCACTAAATCGGATTCGTGGAGAAAAAAATAGAACCGATGGCACAGCTTCCAAACTTTCGAAATCTAAGAATGGAACGAAACTCCCGGATCCGCTAGGAGTGCGGACGACCGGCGAAAAACGGATCGTTTTATCGAGAAACCCGATCCACGGGTAACGATAGGTGTTTTCGGCCGAATACCGACTCTGATCAGAGTTGAAAGCGAGCCGGATTATGCAAATCGTTTAGAAATTCTTCTCTGATCGCGATTCAGGCGTGGAAAGTTATCCGAACGGGCACGGCCACAGTCATTAACACCTGCGTGTCACTTCGAAAACGTGCGTATCAGCCCGGACTTATCGGAACTCTTTCGGATCGTCCAAGATTTTCACGACTTTTTGGAATTTCTCTCGAGATTCTCGAAGCTTTTCAGAATTCTTCGCGGCTAAACTCGACAGTAGAGCGTTTTCGAGAGCTGCGAGCTCCTCGTTTTCTCTTGGGAACAAAAAGAACAGATCCTATGCGGCTCCCACAGCCGCTCAATGTACATCGGTTAGTCGATCCTCCGCGTTTCCTGGATTCCATATTTCCATCCACGCAAACAGACGACCTGGCGAGATGGAAGAAACCTCTCATTCGCTGCTCGGTTCTATGAGAAAGCGCCTGTTTTCTCTCTCTCTCTCTCTCTCTCTCGCTCGTCCGCCCTGTTGACGCGAACCAGTTCATGCCAATGTTCTCTGGATTGTGGGGCTGCTGCCGCCGCAGCTGATGATGTTCAACTCAGCTGTCCTCTGACTGCGACCGAGACCCAAACTGAACATCCTCTACCATCACCATCACCGTGCAGCTACAAAATGCCGAGTCGAACCATTCAGCCGGTTAACCTGCCATTCAACTCACTAACAGCCTGAAGAGTCCGCAAGGATGACGCAGGTGCCTCCTGGTTGAGCTGCAAACGAAATTTGATTCCCGCTCAATGGTCGCTATAGTGGAATGAACGAACGAACCCCCATGGCGTGGCCGGAGAACGCTTGCTTTTCCTCTTCTCAAGCCTCGCTTCGGTTTCTGAAACCGATTTTCTCGTGAGCTCTGTTTTTCTCTCTCTCTCTCTCTCTCGCCCTCGGAATCACAACCATGATCGAGTTCGACGATGGCGCTCACCTCCGCGAAAAACTGAACAATGAGTGTAAGAAGGAATTCTACAACCGGTGTCTCTCAGAACTACCGACCCCACGTAAACAACCTCCTCCCCTCCCGCACCACAATAACATTCACTGAGCGAAGCTTTTATCTCTCTCACCGGAAGCACCGACTCATGCTTCTGTCGGTGAATCGAGTTCACAGGTGTCGGCAAATAGTGCAAATCCCGATCAAACCGAAGTCGCCGAATCTTCGTTCAAGAAGCCCCCTTCCCGTACGATGCACGAGAATATGAGAATACACTCCTTTTTGAGATTGTTCGTTTTCGCATGTGCGAGGACGCTTTCGAATGTTTTGTGGGTTCCCAATCCCTGATATCGCGACAGTTCCCGCTTTATCTCGTTTTTCGCGTTTTTCCAGACATTTTTCGATGCGAATGAAGCTGCCGAGAGCGTCTACATAGTCGTTTGCAATTAAATCGAGACCGACGACGAACGAGGAATGTCATCGGCGGGGCTATTATGTCGAAAGCGAAAGGAACTCGGCCCGGACGATTGTTGTTGCACAATCACGGTGCGGTGCATTCCACCATTTCCATGCACGGCACGCTTTTAACGTAATCTGCTTTTCCGTTGCTCCCGCTTCGGCTTCGTTTTGAGGACGACAGCGGAGGCGAAAGTGTCCTCGTTGGTGGCGACGCTACAAAGTGAACGAAAAACGCGATGAAAGAAAGGTCGTTTTCGTATATCTCCACTACGTACTATAACATCTAAATGGTCCGGTAAAGAGCGCGCGAAATCTGGAGACGATTTCTGTGTGTGGCCATCAGAATAACAATGTGCACAAAAGACGACAGGAAGAAGACGACGACGACGACGAATCACGACACAACTGAATTCGGCTTGTCATGATCCTAACAGCTGATAACATCTCGGATATGAATGCTCTGAAACAATTTGTGAAATTTATCGCTCATGTAATTGCCGGGTCGAAATTATCGAGACAACGATGAAACGAGAGGAAGTGACGTTCTATCTGCGGAGAAGCATAAAAGCCTCTCGCTGAACGTCTCAGAAATTATTTTCTTCGGAACCGAGGCGGTGAAACCGCAAAGGTCCTAAATGAGAGTCGATGTCTCTGGTCTGTGCCGTTGCTGTTGGAAGAACAAAACGTCGCGATTCCATTCGGATTATCTCTGATTTCAAGATTGTTGCTGAAAGTCGAGTTTTTTTCTCTCCTTGAACGAAGACAATCGATGTTAGATCAAGGGAACTCATCGACGCGTCATTTCCTTCAGTTTTCCAGAAACTTCCAAGACAGAGGCGCGATGTTTCGACCAAAGGTTCTCAAATCCTTTCCATTCTCACTCTGAAAATCCGTTGGCGACTCGAGTCGAATGGAGAAATCTCAATGACGACAAGGTGGAATAATGACAAAATCATGCAGAACGTTAGTGTAACCATTGAGTTGTCTCGAGAGACATCAAGGGATGACTGGCTGTCGCTATTCATCTGACGAGCGGCGTTGCTCTAACTTGATGAACGTGTTCTCAAATTGACGGCTGACGTCTCACTCAGTTTTGAGAAGCGAGCGAGCGAGCGAATGAACAACTCTCAGAGTAGTTAACATCTTTCGTCCGAGAGAAAAGCTCAGCGGTAGCCAAGCCGGCGCACGACACCACACGAAAGATGCTAACAGATTTGAGTGAGTCGCTCGGAAGCTGTCCGCTCTGAGAATTTGTTTACGATCGTAATCAATCAAAACGGTTGTCAGCTTTTCCCCGTGCCCGAACTTCTGCTGAGAATATCCCTTTCGCAGCGAAATGAACCCGAGGCGACCTCCGACAAACAGAGACGAAATGTGTAGAACGTGTTTTACGATTGAACAGCCGCTCTCCGACATCGCGAACAACGATGACTCGATTTCCGAGTGGAATTTTCCTCCAGAAATCTTCGAGAGTTCGAGTGGACTCCATGTTGGAAGGTGATTCGAATCTTTCCTCCGATCGAGCTTGAAATCCTATCATTCGGAGAGCTTTCCGACGTTGTCGACTCGACGTCGCCTCGGAATAGTTTCACGGGAATCTCACGACGGGTTTCATGTTCCCGTGGCGCCTTGAAGTCGTTCGACTGGAGTTCCTCGACGGAATTAGATCGATTTCTAAGCGCAGAGAGGATTCAAGGTTGCTCTATTTCGAAACGAGAAGTATGTACGATGTGATCTTTGTTTGTGTCGACTACTTTGTTGTAGAAGCAGCGGAAAAGTTTCGCGGCCCGACCTTGAGTTGGGGCCTTAGCTGGCCGACGGGCCCGTTCGCTCCGCAGACAACGAGCATATGTCCAAAACATATTTCAACTGGAGATCGGGGATAATTAGCTTGTTGTATTAGAAAGAAAACATTCAGAGAGACGAGCGCCGCCCGGCCTGTTCTGTCTCTCTTGTTCAATATGAGACGAGGTTGTTGAACTCGACCTTTCATGAGATGTCGACAGCTATTGTGCATTGTGGTCTGGTTTGTCTAACTTTGTCATGCCATGAGTAGAACACAACAACAGCAGCAGCAGCACACAGCCGGAATCCGAAGTCGTCATTTCGGAGACCGATGCTCTACAACTGGCGGACAAGTATCGAGTTCGGCAGAAGCTGTTGGATTAGCATGTCGGCTGAGCTCGCAGCAACCGAACGAAAACTTGTCTCTTCGGTATTTGAACCCGGGGTTCGGAAAACTCCTCGAATCGTTCACTCCCGGCAAGAAACCCCGTTGGCACGAAAAATACAAACCTACGCTGGAAACGGTCACGGAAACGACAGCGGGAGCCTCCATCTATCGCAGGCTGTGCTGGGGCAGAAAGAAACAGCAATGGATGGGCGAAGTGAACCACTGGAACAAGGAGAGCTCACGCGAACCGCGGGCAAAATATTCATAGCTTTCGATATCAAACAGCGAAGATAGCGAAGTTTGTTCCTTTTCACGTGCCCCTGATGCTTCGCGGGTTGGCCTCGCTGTTCTCCTTCCTTACTCAGGCAGCTTGTTTTTGGTTATTGTTATGATGCAAGATATGATCGAATCGAAAATTCGATAACGTTCCCCACCAGGAAACCTCTCAGTCAGTCTGGGTATTGATGAAGCACGACCAAACAACATACGAGAGCGGACGGTCACGTGCTACCGCCGACCGTAGTGGATTCCACGTCGAGTGATTACGACCTACCTTCAATTCCTGATCAGTGGAACTCCCAGTACCTAACCATGATTCATCAGCCTGAGAATAAGTCAACGAATTTGCGAGGAATTCGCTAAACCAAAGAGGAATGAAGTACCCTTCCAGGTGCTCTCCTTTCCTCCTTACAAAGGAGAGCTCGAGGATACCGGAAGAAAGCTCTCTTCGAATTCTAATTCTAAGTCTTGGAGGGATTTCGGGACTTCTGAGCTTTCTCCGTTCGAATTCGCGAGAGAGGTGAGGTTCGTCGCCACTCATGGGGTCAAAGGAGTTTGTCCGCTGTGTGTGTGTGTGTGTGTGAGCGTTGGTCGCATAAAAAAGTCGTTGTCTCCTCTTCCGCTTCTTATTCTTTTCTACGTTTGGTTCCTCAGTATTCCAGGCGGGAGTCTCGTCGCGGCTTCGGCGTTCCATGTTTTCTACGTGCCGACCCATCTAGATGTGTCGCCGGTCGACGACCGAGAGTAGAAAGGGGAGTCGGGGGAACGAACGAAAAACAGCGGCAGGAGGCAAAGACCGCCGTCCGCTGATGTCCTGATGAGGGACCAAAGGAGGAGAAGGAGGGGCAACAACGAAAAAACAGGATAACCGCTCACGTCTGGCTTCCTTGGATCTCTCGCTGACTGACTGGATACACGGATGGACGGATGGCTGACTGCGAAGAGTCACATCCGTCGTAGGCATTCTTCCGTTTCGATCCGCTATCGGTAGTCACGTGCAGCTCTATATGGCCGAAAGACACGGCCACGGCCCAAACCCCCAATCGTCGCCGCAGACGAAGATGACGACGAGTGGCGTTGATGATGTATGCTGTACCAGGGAGCCATCTACATGCAAGGAGTGTTCGTTGTCGTCCCGCCGCCACCGCCGCCTGTTTGCACCGGGTCCTCCATCGCGGCCTCGACCCGAAGCATCGCCACCAACCTCAATAGCAGTATGACCGACAGAGGAAGCACCGTCGTCGACAACGACGAAGAGATATAACCCTACACCAGATACGGCCATAAAATCATTGAGAGAGACATGGGAGGAAGCTGCTCTGCATGGTGCAATGAGAGCTCTATTGCACCATCCAGCCGCAGCTCTCCACGCCGGCAAGCCGCCAACCAGCCAGGCGGGTTGCATTTAAAACAAACTCTAAGCACGAAAAGCAGTTTCAAACGCCGCACTTAGATGGATGGCTTGCATTTTTTTCTCCTTCCTCTCACCCGTTTGAATGGGCTCGCTTGCGAAACATTGTTCTTGCGGCATTGTCATACCGCACGCGACAGAATCTCATGCGCACCTAACTCATTTTACTGCCGGTCGTGCTTCCGCACCTCGGTATCGGCCTGTTACGATACCACTTTGATGAATATCGGCTTTCGCTGCTGCATGACTTCGGGAGTTCAATGCGACAGTTTCAGGTCCAAAACCTACCGTAGGTCTGGAGAGATCCAAGAACGAATTCGGCGCGGATCATTTGCACGAAAAAAAAAGCATAATCGTCGACGAACACTTACGAAGAAGAGTTTCCGATGGGGGATCAGCTGTTGGAGGTGTCAGCTGACCGCAGAATCAGCTGATGTTGCCGAGTGAGACGGCTGCGATTGGTTTTTCTTTTCCAAAATGAGAGCGATCACTCGCGCGTCGAGCTCAGGGAGTTCATTCTCCTCCAATCCTGCACTCCTTCCAACGTGAAAATCGGTGCGAGACGAGAGGAAATCATGAACGGAGATTCTGCTCATCGATAGATGAACTCGGTCGATTGAATCTCCGGTCTTGACTTGAATCTTCTGATCCTCTCGATGCGACAGATCGCTGTAGGTCCGATGTTCACCTCTTCCAAGCGACGGTGGTGATTGTAATTGCTCTTAAGCCTTTGCTTCATCCACTACAAGGACAACATTCAACTGAAATCGTATTGCTGAAAGCCGAGCGCTCCGGATTGATTGAGATTCATTAGTGTTTCCGAACAGTTCCACAGACGATGACCTCTCGTAGAGTTGGATGACTGAGTGACTCGCTGACTGACAGTGGGCCATTGTTGAATCTTTCGCAGCGAGACGATTGGTAGGTACTCTGTGCGGATTGTTTTGATGGCGCGCGCGCGCAGCCACGGCGAAGATATCTCCCCGCTAAATATAGGCAGACCGAACCAGTAACTCTGAGGACTGATCAGATATAGTGGCTCGTGGGGATGATTCCTGACTCTGAGCCAGTCAGTCAGCGCTAGAGAGCAAGCTAACAGTAACAGTGGCAGCTGGCGACGACGACTCGATGGAAGAAGTCTCTTCTCGACGAAAAGCCACTTAGACTGGAAAACAAATCGTCTGCCATTGTCCTTTTCGTGCTCCATTGGAGGCACTCCCCGAAACTTCTTCTTGCTTTCTATATCGCGCACTCACTCGCTCGCTCGCTCGCTCGCTCGCCGCTGTTGCTGCCGTCGGGTTTTCTTACTCGTCCGTTCATCTGTCTGTCTTCAAGTTCTTTCGTTCAGAGTAAGCAAAAGATTCTCCACTCATTCATTCATTCATTCGTTCGTTTCATTAAGAGCTCCCTACACCACAAAGCCTGCAAGATCTTCTCGGTGATAGCACCCAAAGAAACGGCGGGAAAGCGGGAAACCGCTCCTCCTAACTTCCTAACTCGCCGGGAAACGATTGCTGCTCGATGAAGCGGAACATAACGCGATGAAATCAATCTTCGCACGTCCTGGATCTCTTGGAAGATTCGAAACCCTGAGCTGAGAACAAGATCATTGAAACCTCAACTTCTTGTCTGCGGTGGCTTCGAAATGCAAGTTCTGATTCATATTTGATCAGCTGTCATGAAATACTTGTGGAGCTCCGGTTTGCAATCACAGTTTGGGGTTCGAGCCCTTCGTCCGAGATGTTCCTGGGTTTTGACAGCGATCTTGACTGGTGTTGGAAACTCGATGCGGCTCTCTCTCTTGTGATGACAGCAGAAACAAGCGCCAAGACCAGCACCGAGCAACACCACCTCTGCCAGCACCGGCACCAGCAGTCGCCCTTCCGCCCGCCTGCCAGCCATCGCAGAATCGGCAGCTTGACACGATGGTGTCGCGTCTTTCTGTTTATGTCCCCGATGTCACTGATACACCGGCGGAGTAGACGCGCTTCTAGTTAAGGTGACAACAACAATGATTCATCATAAAACTCAAATGTAACAGGTCTGCTGCTCTCGGAGAACAGGAAGCCGAGCACCAAAGCCTCCTAATGGTCTCTCTCGAAAGGGAGACAAGCTCGCAGAAGTTGACGCGGACGACGTTTTGTTCTTCGCCAGATGATGACATCCTTGTCGACGGTGCATTGTCCTTAACTCATCGGACGCTCGCCCGTCGTCTGGTTCGTTGGCTCACTCAGAGTCAGGGTAGAAGTACTTTATTTCCAGACGCGTTGGATTCGGTGAAATTTCTCCGAAAATTTCGTTTCGTTCGACAGTTCGTTTGAATAGATATCGTGTCGCAGACAGACGAGAAAGCGAGCCGTCGACCGATGTGGCGGCGTAGACGTAGTTGTCCCGTATAGCTCTGAGCCACCTTGACCTTAGATGGGTTCGAATGTACCAGCAGCATGTGGTTCAATCAACTCTCGGTTGCCCTTGATGGTTAAAGAAGTTCCTTCGAAACTACAGTGAGTTGATACGTCGGAGTCGTTCGTTCAGCCAGTCAGAAGCCACTTCGAACGTATATGTAAATAAAGCCAAAATTTATCGATGTGTTTCTATTTACCGCGATTGACTAGAGTGCTGCGAGTGAATGAGTCAAGTTGTGACTGACTGACTGACTGACTGAGCGGCGTGCATCGACTACGATCTGCATGGGCGTTACGATTTCGTTGGTCTTCTTCAAATCACTCCGCCGATCTGACTGAGCATTCATGGCTGGCCGGTGCATTTCATTCATGGATTCGCTCACTCCGCGGCGGCCGCCGTTCAACGGCCGCCGCCGACCTTGAGCCTGGAGTAGAGCGGGAATCGCAGAATTTGAGTATTATTTTCGGCTCACTTTTTTCTCGTTTGCCAACATCCAGACAGCGACCGATAGCTGCACAACGGATGAGTCGACGACTTGAGTTACGGCGTCTGAGTGTCGAACCTTCGGATTCTCCAACGGCGCGGCGGATATCGACGACACTCAACTGGAGCAGGCAGAGTTGGATTTTCGTTCCGCGCTCTCACTTGGGTGAATGCCATGATTTGTTCATGAATTCTGGATGGTTTCGTTGTCGCGAATAAGAACCGTTTACTCGAGCAGAGAACTGGATGCTCTTTCTAGTCACCAGACCACACACACACACATACTTAGAAACGAATTCTCGAATTCCAGCTTTGGCGCTGACATGGCAAAGGTGAATTTTCTTAAACCTTCGAGACCGTATCTCACCTCTTGAGGACTTGGGGATATTCTTGCTATCATCCGATCCCAAATCAGAATCAGAGCAAACAATCAATCAATCAATCAATTGATCCTTGATATGTCGATCTGGATGTGAAGCAAGTCAGTGAGGACCGATTCTCGATTGGCCGATCACCAGAGCTTCAGAGTTCAGGCATCGATCATGATTCACACTCCATCTATCAACGTTAATATATTGATAGATGAATGTATGATGTCTGAATTTCTCATATTCAGCTACTTATCAACATCAATTACCAATGTATGTATCTCTCCAGATACCTCTGATTGATGGATGATGATTGATGGATAACAACTCTCAAGCTCCATCGATCACCGTCCATCGCCATTTTCTTTCCGAGTGGAGCTGGAAAAAAGTCAGATGTGACATTCTGGTGACGGAATGCCGGAGGAGTGTGAATTCACCTCCAATCGAAATTTGATGAAACAAAAACAGGAAGTTCGTCATGAACTGTTAGGGTCGAGAACAATCAAATTCTTCGAGGGAGCTATAGAGGTGGCGGGATCGCTCTGGGAACGAAAGAGGACGGCGACAATAGATCAGGCGAGTTTCCTCTGCCGAAAGTGAATGCCGCGACGTCTCTTCGGAGCCCCACTTGAACGGAGAAACGTTTTCCTTTTCTCTTACTCGCGCATGTATGCATTCTTCTCCGAGAATTCCGAGACAATCGCCGAAAACAATGCAGTGCAGTGAGGTCGCAAGAGTCATACGCCGAATGCATGCATGCGGTTGTGCTCAACAGGCAGAAGACGCAAGCGGAAATTTATTAGCATCCTCCATGAGACTGACTCTGTCGATTTCTTCTCGAGAGGTCAGACACAAGGACACCGTCGACCACCGCAACGGTTCAATCTAACTGTCTGTACTCCATGGTGTCTGTCAGTTCGCTCTCTGACTCGTCTGTTGATTGTGTGCATGTCCGTTGTCCCCTTCGTCCCCCCCCCTCGCCCGAACAAACCCATCGGCCGGCCGCTCGATCTGCAAGCCAGTCAGTCCTTAACAGTAATGCAATCATCTCCAAGTCGATAGAGCACGGAACGGAAACGGGTAGGCATTTTGAGGGACACAATTCTTCCATCAGACGCGGCTAGCTTTTCGCTGACAGCACGACGACGTGCTCAAAGATCAGACAACTCGTCGACATCGACGTTGACCCTTCAACTTCTCCACCAAACGACTGATCGATATCTCTCTATAGCGAAGGTTAGGTCGGAGCTTATCCGCATTTGATGAGTTTCGGGATGACTGGAAATCGCAGATCTCCTAATTGCCGCAACCTCAAACCAAAATTTCGGATATTTCTCGAAAGATTTGTAGAATTTCGATTCAAATCTCTTAAGCCTCCAAATATATGTCGATAACAGGATGAAACAGATGGATTGAAAGCCTTGATTTCAAGTCTCTCGCGAAGCGGGATTGGACAACGTTCTTCTGACTTTTCCCGATTCTTTCCAGCGATTTCCCAAACATAAGCACGGGGAAAAATTAACACGAAGAGTCGAGGCTCTGACAACTTCGATATGAGAATTTCTTTCAACAGAATCCGTGATGTGGAGTTCAGCTATCAATTTCCGAAGTTGGAACTTCGGAAATTAATCTCCGAGCATAGTTCTTTTGATATTTGTTGAATAAAAATGAGTGATTGATTCGAAATGAATGAATTACAGTAATCTCCGAGCTCCGAAGTTCGGAATTCATTTCATATCTTGAACTTCGTTTTCATGCTTGGAGATGTCACCACTTTTAACAACAACGTTGTCAGGTCATTCTAGGTCATCACATCGTCTTTTTCTAGTTCGATAACGAAGTTTCAGATCAGGAAATTGATATCTGACGAGTAGAGCCTGGAAGTCCAGGCATCATTCATTGATCACTTCCCATTAATTCATGGAATAGTCGACCACATCGATGATTTCCGCCCAATCATGGCCTGGGCTGGAACAATCAAGCATCAGAAACTCATGTATCCATCAATTCATATGGATAGATGGAGGGTCGAAAATGGTTAATATCTAAACTTCCAGTCTCTACTCATGAGTTTTCCGGAACAAAAAGAGTTTCCTTGTCCTCATTTGTTGTGACATGATTGGAATCGGAGAAAGCCGTTTTCGTGATTTCTGGGAACATGAATGATCGACCGGCGAGTTCTGTGATTTTCTGATGTTTTTCCGGAGCTCCTCAGGGGTTGGGAAGATTGAGACTTCGGTATTCTCGCCGTTATCGTTCAAGCGGTTGTAGAACCCTTAATTTTCACCAACTTCCGCTCGAAACCACTGCCTTGGACTTGAAATGAACGCCTCCAGCGGCAGCGGTGGCGGCGAAATCATCATCATCATCATCGTAATAAGCAGCCGCAAAGCAACAGAAGGAGCCTTAATTAAAACGTACGTCTCATAATAATCCGAAGACAGCGGAGAAACCGAGACGGATAACAAGAAGAGTAGCGTATAATAACACCAGCGGCAACAACAATGAATGAGACAAAAAAAAAAGAGGGAAAAGCAGTCGGAACTTGGCCGACGGTAGCGCACCTATGGTATCTCTAACTAATCGGGTGCCGGCAATTAGTTAGCGTTTAAAAGCAGCGGCGGGCGCGGTGAGAAACCCCATCGGAATGAGTAGCCATTAAATCCTGTTCTTGAGATTCTTTTTACAATGAATGACGAAACGGGCGCCCAAGACCATATGGGGTGCGCGGGAGGTTTCTGATGAAATAGGGGTGATATTCTTATTCTCCTAATTTGCTATCATGATTAGTGCTATCGACAATCGCCGAGGGATGGGGGAAGGCGATCTGAGGCATTAACAGCCTCTTTGTTGAGATTTTTCTTCACCGAAACCCTCTTTGAAGTTAACAGCAGTCATATGGCACCCTCGAAACCGCTGAGTCAACCGATAGTGAACCATCGGAGTAAACGAGCCAGACACTGAGTGAGTGAATGAATGAACGCAAACGACAGCAGAAACATCAACTGATAACAGTAGATGGAAGGAATAGAGGAAAGTCGTTCATTGTTAGTCTGTCTTCTTATTTTTCTTTCTGAGTTCGCGTGTGTGTGTGTTGTGTTTTGTGACTTATAGATAATCTAGTCTTTCTGCTCTCTCGTTCGTGGCGGTCCCTCTCGAGCGAGCTACATATCTACTCCAAACTCTCTCGTTCCCTTAAAAACAATTGCATCTGAATGGCTGGTCCGCTGTCGGCGGTCGCTATGAGCTCGGAGATGAGATGTTATCTCTCGTAAATTAGACTTTCGTTTCTAGACCGATAGACGGGCTGACAAAAGCAAGGTCAACGGAGTTTTCTCTCTTTTTCATCAGCTCTATCTCCCATGTTGAGGATTGTGAGGGTCTCGCCGAGTCCGCGAAGTTCCTTGGAGCGTTCCGGCAGTGAATTCAAAGGAATTCTAAGATCAAGCTCAGGGAGTGGCTCAATGTGGAAATCATCGCTTCCGATCAGCGGGGAGGCGAGACGTTGCTGAGAAAATGGAGAATAATCGCACAAGCGATTCTTATGAACACAGAACACGATGCCTCACTCATTTGAATATCAAAGATGCAGCCAGGGAGCCACATCGTGCAAACCTGTTGATGCCGGCGGATCAATCAGCCCGACTTTCGAACTCGCTCTTCTTCTTGATGTCGACGTCAAGCACAATTTCGACGCCTTGTCCGTCATTTCTCGCGTAAGCCGGTCACATCGCTCGCTCGGTGGTTCTCCTGCTTTCAAGCTGGATGACTGGTTGGCTTTTCTAGCTAGTGATACAGTCCGCCTTGAAAAATGGTTGAGAACAAGTTTCGTTGTCGACACCACCACCGCCGCCGCCGTGACACGTACGTCGGCCGCCAAGATATAATTCGCTATATTATGATAGAACAATCAATCAAACGAGCATCCGTTTCAAAAGCTTTCGGCTTTCAGCTTTGAATCCGTTTCTCTGACTTTCCGAAGCGTACTTATCCGTGTGATCGGCCCCGAGCAGAACGAATTCTCTTAGAGCCCGCCGACGTGAATCTCTTCTCGCCGCCGTCATTCCATCGAACGTCGCCATATGCCACAGGACCGTTTGAATGAGTTCGAGAGATTCCGTTCAGATCGAGATTTGGATGTTACGCTTTCCGATGTCGTTCCCGGAATGAATTCCCTCTTCTGTCGACAGCGAACTTCCAAGTTCGTTGTCCTCCCTCTCCTCGAGGAGACTGGCGGAGCGAAAGAATCCCAAGATCCGTTTCACGAGTGTCAGGATCTTGGATTAACTCGATGCCGTCAATTGATTCCAGACTGTTCAGAACCATAACGCGGTTTAATGGATTTGCGTCATGTTCTCAGCTTTCTGGCGTTGCCCTTTGAACCTGTTTGATGCTCGTGGTCGGCTGAACGCGCCCGTTGAAAAAAAAATGATGTTGTTTAAGCCGTTTCGTTGAATTCTGAATCGAAATGGTTGCGTGACTACTTACCACTAAATTGACCACACAAACCGCTCTGTGCATGTAGATCTAGACGCCTCGTTTTTTTTTCCGGCTTAATGCGTTCGCCTGAGAATGTTTACACTTTGAACAGTGGAATACTTCGCTCAAAAACTATTACGGACGATCCAGACAGAATCACCTGAGCCATAGCTTCGCAGAATCCAATGCTTCCAGAAATCGAACTAAAGCTCTCCAATTGATGGTATGGATGAACTCAAAGGTGGAAACTTCCGAAACGGAGACGTCGGTCGTTTACATTGGATCTCTTGAGCACCTTGATCGTCGTTTCACATCAGAACTATAATCGTCCGAATGAGTTTTACTCGCCACGATCAGAGTTCGTGGAACGGCATCAGTCGGATTTTGCCAGAATCTCAACCGATGGATTGATTGATTGATTGATTGATTGATCGAACTTTCATCGATCTACCTTTGCGGAAAATCCTGCTCATCCCGTTGGAATCTCTGAACCTGTCGGAAGAATGTTTGCGCGAACTGTCTCTCTTGCCGCTCAGAGTAAACGATTGATGCTTATTCCAAGATTCTACCCATCTTGGGAAAACCGAATGATTGGGGAGTTTTAACCCTGTGCCACAACCTGAACGGTTTGCTCTCAGGGCTTCATGGCTCCTCCGCCGATTGCTTTCTCATCGCGATTCATAGTAATGACTCGTCAACGAAACGATAATCGATGATGTCAGCGATCGCGCAAAGGAATGCGTGCGAAGGCGAGGAAGCAAAGCGGCCGATCATAAAACGTGACGTTTGTTTCCCAGACCGTTGAAATGGAACGCGATAGAATAACTGAGTCATTGGGTGTAGCACTTCCAGAGAATCGTCCCCGCACACCAACCGCGTCTTCTGCAGTTGCAAGTAGCGCGGAGAGTGAAAAATGCAATTTTTTTTTCTCGTTCAACGTGCGTTGCATGGATGGAAACTGAGATATTTTTTGATTGCGGCTTGAGAGGTTCGCTAAACAATTAATCTTTTGTGGGCCGGCCACGTCTCCGGTTGACATGAGATACTCCCACGCAGCTCAAAGTTTTGACAAAGAACTAATGATGAACGGTGTTGTGTACGGAACAGAAACAAACGCCTGTGGAAACTGAGGTAGCGAGCGATCACACTCACTCAACGTCCGTCGCTTCGCAAGGAGGCGACAAGCGGACGGACGGACAAGCAAACAGGCAAGTGAGCAAACAAATTCACTTAAACAGCTTTTTTGTACTCAGTCAGACCGCCGCGCCCGCCGGCCGCTCGTCCTCGACCTATGTAGCTTCTATCAATCTTGCCATCGCTCCGTGTCCGGAGCTCTATTGAATGTGTCCGCTGCGAGATGATCATTTTCGTCGCTCCATTGATTTCACGCGTTTGTATCTTATCGTCGTTTATCGCGTCCTAATGATACTCGCCGCGAATCATTGTTCTCTGTCTGCCAGCGAGAAGAATTGCTTCCGAGACCCCGTCAAGGCTCTGTGAGAGATGACCACCGGCGTTAATCCCGTTCTCTTTCCGCAACAGGTGATGATGATCATGGAAATGTTTCCGGAAGAAAGTTTTCCGCGTGCGGAAACGCCGGAAATTCCACGGCCACGGAAGAAATCTCATTCCTCGAGAGTCTCTGAACTTTGAGCTTCTTTTGAATCGGCTGAATCGTTGTCAGCGCGGAATCTTGAGATGGGAGAGCTCGGATCCAGGTGTGACGGATTTGAAGTCAGAATGTAGGAGGTTTTTCTAGACGCCTTGAAGAGAAAACGGAAAATGCGCCGAAGTCGGTGGCCGATCGGGCGATCGCTCGGTTGGTTTCTGATGATGGTCATGTTCCGAGGTTTGGCAAGCTTGAGAAACGGTTGTGCCGAGGGGTGGCTCATTGATTGAATTAATAAGTAGGGAGAGAAAAATTGAAAACGAATAAGTTGCGGGCGGGGAGGCGCGATGAAAAATCGATGAATTTCCCCAGAATTCTTCTCAAACTGCTCCCATTCCTCCGAGTTGGGTGATCTGGAAACATGCGTCAACCGCGGAATCGTTTCTCCTTCGTTTCGTCTCTAACAAAATTGACATCGGCGTTATTCCTCTCCGAAAGCCGATTACCACAGAGTCGGCGATTCTTTTGGGGATTTTTTCTCTGCCTGTGTTTTTTTTTTGTTCGTCTCTCTCGGAAGCGCGCGCGTTGTAAATGTTTAATCGTCGTCTGGCCGTCGCGCGGAATACATACTCGTTCATCGATACAGCTTCAAATGAGTGCAGATAGGGAGTGAGATAGTGGCAAGCGAAACGTTCTTCTCTCGTCGGCTGCTCGCCAGTTCGTTCGTTTTGTGAAAAACGCGAAATCGCCCTCATCGTGGCTGACCACCTGCTCCCTCGTACGGGACGCGTATCATTCAGAAGTGCTCCGTTTCGCGCTGAGCACTCCAGAGACACTAAACGTTTTAAAGTGATAGCGCTTCACACTTGTATGCTTGTTTTCCGCTCTTCTCTTCAAAATGTTTCTGGTGATTTTGTCAGAATCTTGAATCCCAGATTTCTTTCTGTCCACCTTTCGTGAAAATATTATGAAATATAGAATTGAGAATTCACACTTGTGAGACTGATCCAAACCCCCGAATTCATACAAAGAGCGTCGCAGTGAGGAATAGAGATGCAAAAGACGGGCAGACAAACCGTTCAGTATCGCTAGATGCGATCTACGTTACGATCCGTAATAGAGGGTGACGATGGTTGGCGGTGGTGGTTCCGATGATGGTGGTCGTTGTCGCCGGTCTCTGGCGGTCGCGCTTGCTCGGCCGGACGATCGGTTGAAGGGTCGGCGCGTGAAGCATTGATCGATACAGCGAGCGACACAAATGTTTCCTTCGTCGGGAACAAATCAGCTCGATGTGATTTATGTGCTTTTCTAACATCATACTATTTTGGTCGCGCAAATTGCTCGCCGCCAAGACGCTTAGGAGCTGCTATGATTTTCGTTGGAGCAGCCGGAGCGAAATATCAGGCTTGCGCCTCTCGCAGCGAAGCCGATGGCGACAACAAAAATGAGACGAACGAGACGGAGAATGAAGATAACTTCTGAAAAGATCCAATTTCGCATCCGCATCTTCGGAAAAAGTAGCAATCAGCTTCAAACGAGGTTGCATATCGAATCACATCACATCATAACATAATACATCATCATAAATAATATCATATCATGCTATGTCATATCAAGTATCCAAAATTACATATCACATCATATAATATCATATCATGTTATGTCATAACATTTTTGAAAATGTTATGACATAACATGATATGATATTTTCAAAAATCATGCTATCATGCTATGTCATATCATGTCTCAAAAATTACATATCACATCATATACAGGAATACCTCGACTAGTGCGGGTGGTCGGGACCGCACTAGTCGAGTCGAAGTGCGAAAAATGTTAAAAATGGCGGATGAACGAGGAACGAGATGATCTGGATTCAATTCAGATATCAATAAGTTTTTCTGTGGCATTCTCGAGCTAAAGGGATGGGAACGATTTGATTTTTGAAAAAAAGAAAATTCCGTAGTAGATGAGTCAAAGTGGCTCAATAGTCGAGTCAGAGTAAGACGAATGCCAAAAATGGCGGATGAACGAGAAACGAGGTGTTCTAGGTTCAACTTGCGAACGAGAAAGTTTCTTGTGAGGCCATTCCGAGTTAGAGGGATGGAAATAGATCGATTTTCGGGAAAACCGCACTATTGTGGATCCGCACTAGTTGATGCCGCACTAGTCGAGGTATTCCTGTAATATCATATCATGTTGTGTCATATCATGTATCAAAAATATCATATCACATCACACCACGACATATAGCATGTGGTTGATATCATCATGCACAGTTTATGATTTCGTGTAGGGTCCTGCATGTGGATTTCCAATGGAGCCGGAAAAAACATTTGCGTCCTTGGCCTCAACTCCTCTCAGGATCTGATTCTGAGGAGAAGGGATCCCTGGGGGCCCGCTGAGCGTGAGGAGCACGTCGAGCTCAGGCGATGAAAGTTGCTGAAGCCCAGTGAACCTTAGCTTCGTGGAGCTTTTTTGAATGACCAGGCATCCTATCAGCTGCAGCAGCGCGAACAGAAATCAATAGAGAGGAGATCAATGCCGGTCACCTCAGCCGTGAAACTCGACTCGAGTCGGTTTCACGATGACGACGACGACGACAACGAGTACACCCTAGTCTGCTTCTCGCTCTCAGAGTCCTGCTTCCGCCTCGCGCCCTCTAAACACAAAAACGCGTTCGTTTTTAGGAGAATTTATTATCCTTCCTCTCTTTGTATTTTTTTAACGCAACACAACAAGCCAATGAGCAGGAAACCGAGCAACGGCCCCACGCGGCCTGCTCGAGAGGAGAATGTTTAGGGGATGGAAATGCGGAATCCGAGAAGCCGGGGTGGGTGAAGTGGGGTGTGTGGGTGTCGGAGAGATCTAGGGAATCGTCGCGACAAACCGCGCGCGAGATAATCGAGTCAAAGTCGAAGTTTCATCGGGTCCTTATCCGAGGATTCGGATCTCTTGTTTTGATGTCTTCGACAGAACGATCAGCGAACCGCGAACCGTCTCACGATTTCAGAACTCGACCGCGAGAAATTCATAAGAGTCGAGGAGTGGCTGAAATGTGACCAGATTTTGTTGGGGGTTTGGGGTGGGGACAGTTGCACCACCTGCAGTTCATGAATCCTTTGATTGCAGTGCTGAGTGTTACAAATGGGCCGTGGGAGTTCATTTTCGAGATGTTCGAGCGCGTGTGCGGTGCAACCTCTTGCTCTTGTTTGCCTTGGTTTGCTCGCAGCTCCTATCGATGCATTCCGCTGCGGCGGAGCTCGGGAAACAATATTCAGGGTTTGCGTTCAACAATCACATGAATATGCATGACCCTCGCCTACCTGCTCCGGGTGACTCCCATGCCACGTTGGTGTTCACAACTCGGACTTTGGATAGATAAGAAAGGAAGAAACTTTCAAACACGTCAAACATAGTTCTTGTGTTCTGCTTTTTGCACGAAACGAAGCTCCGAAAAGTTAACTTCGTGAAGAGTCCTTGAAACACGAACAACCAATGAGGCAGCTTACCGCAAGCGAACGAACTTCGATTTACTAATCTCCGCTAATTTCCTGCTTTGGACTCTCGACCATCCCGAGTAGACATTGTTAGCCATGAGATTTCAACTCGGTAGGAAATTGTTCTTCCATCTCTTCCTTGCGCGAATCCACCTATTTCTTCGAACGAAGGGGAAGTCAAGGATATCCAACGGGCTGGATAAGTATGTGGATCTGGATGGAGTCTTCTCGGAACTGATCCTGTCCTCTGTCGACATCTTCCTGTTCTGCTTGATTGTCGTTGTTGTCGTGTGTTGATTATTATTTATCATTTCAGCTGAGCGGACGCGCCAATATTGGGGTTATTCGGAGTATTTCGCAGCATTCCGACGATTGAAGGAGCGAACTCCGTTGGCCTATCTGGTCCTCGTCGCCGCCGGCGAGCCTTCATTGACGCCCTCTGTTTTTTTTTTACTTTCGTTTCCTCTTCTTATTTTTCCTCCCGCTCACCGCAGCGGCTCCTCGCAGAGTTCCCCATTTGGCGAGACGGGCGCTCCCAGGTATTTCAAACGAGTGTCCCACCGTCTCCTCGTCGTTGTCGGTCGACCAATCGTCCGCCCGCCTGCCCGCCCGCCTGACTGTCGACCCGGCCGGCCACTAACCCCGCGCATGTTTGTGAGTGTGTTTGTGCATGACCCTAACAAATTTATTTATTTATTCTTTGAGGAATTCGAGCCACCGCCGCTGCCTGCTGCTGCGCTAAGCGAACTATGAGTTCTCAATGCGGGCTCGCGAGTCAGTCCGACCGGAGGCGAGGGGTGGTGGGGCTTGACCGGCCATTTTTCAACAATATTTTCCCCAGGGCGGAAGGTGATATTTCTTCTTAGCACATTTTGGACGTCGCTTACCTCCTCGTCGTCGCCATCGTTGTCGTCGTGCCTGCTCCCTTGCCGACCTGAACCCCGGCTTCTTGCTTGCTTTGGTGCCGTGGAAGGGGGGCAATAACAGGCGTTATATTTAGAACAGCACCCTTCACCGTCTCGCCGACCAGCTCGAATGAAGAAATGAAACTACACTGCGGGTCAACCCGGAGCCTTCAACGGAAGCTCTATCTTTCCCTTCGTCGCTCCAAACCCCTTCCTCGGTTCTCGGCACGGAACGCCGGTGGCGATGACTTCCTTTTGAACGCCCTCGTTGTCGTCCCTTTGTGTATGGCTCCTCGCGAAAACTGCACTCTTCATCCTGAAATGCTCTCGAATCGTCCGCACGCGTAACATTGTTTCACCGAAGCGACAGATTCATCGTCGAGAATCGCCGTGTCTTGAGGAAAGCGGTGATCGAGCGAAATTTGAACAAAGAAGTATCGTGGAGGCGTCTCCGCGAACCATCGGTGTTTAGTGTTCGCAGCCGTCTGTTTCTTGTGATCCCTTCATTTTCTCTGCTGAAGCGTAGTCCGCGATTCATTTTGCTTCATTTAACGTCAATTCTGTATTTCACCCAACAACTCCACCCTACGCTCGACGACGAAGATTGATTCGAACGCAACACAGATCACCGAAACGAAGAAAACACTGTTTCTGTTCTCCTCCAACCAACCGCCAGGAGAGCGTGGACGAGGTTCGAATAATATGTAGGGCTTACAATTCCGAAAGGAGGTCTGGAGACAGTGTCGATCGAAATCATAATTTGCACTCCTGAACATCTGCAAAACGAACCGGCCGAGCTTCAAGAAGTGGCTTCTGCTTCTCTTCCGATACCCATTGACTGAATATTTGGAGGAAAAAAACAGTTTTCCCTCCGGGGCGTTTTCCCTCCGGCGGAAACAACAAATCGGAGGGGAAACCTGGCTTTGTTTGTCTCGTTAATTTCACTTATTTTCGCTTCCACGGTCTGCTGGATGCTCTCGGGCGGATCAGGTATCAACATCCACCATCTTCGTGCACCCGGACAGACGGGCCGCAGATGCTCAAGTTCTTTGGACTGCCTTCAAATTGAGTTATCTGGGATTGCGTTTCTAATTGAGCTGTTAAGACGTCAACTTATCAGCGAATTGCCCCGGGCCACAGAAGTCACAGAAGATTAGAGTTTCTAACTTTACGTTATCGCCGCTGCTGTCATCATCATCATCGGCAACGTCGTTGTTATAACCATCACATTACGATATTGTTTCTTGTGCTTCCTCCCTTTCTGCCACTACTGTACGAATGTTATCACAATGTTTATTATCAATAATTAATGAGCTGCCCGTACGGAACGCGAGTGAGAAATTCGCTCATTTTTTTATGGAATATAGCACCGGATGTCGCTTAGAACTACGGGAACGCCTCGACTCAGGAGATTCTCATGACCACTGAGGTTCTTAGACCACGGCACCGTCGATACTGGAGTGGGCTCTAGGGGTGAAACGCTCAGAAATCTGTCGGTGCTTAAAAACCCCAAGTCTCAGTGAAGAATCGCACGCAATCGAATCCTGGACGTTGAACAACCGTTTGCGAGATAACATCAGCGGGCGCTGAAGCCGTTACTACTGCCGGACCTTCTGGCAATTATATCAGGAACCAAATCAGCACCGCCTTAACAACCGTCATCACTCCATGGGAGCTCACCCTAAAAGGGATTCGAGAGCCTCTTCGTGATTCCTCCTTGACGCACCGAAGTCCCAGGAATAACATCATTGTGAATCAGAAATCGCGGGGAATCATAGTCGAAGGTTCAAAACCTCGGCCTTGGGCGATCGGAGAAACCTCTGAGTTTCCGACTTACGCGATTTCTGATCGAGTAAGATGAATGTGAACTTCGTGTTTCTAAGAATTTTGCCAACTCGAAGAACGCCCATGCGGTGCCTGCATATTTACACGCTAGAATCGCTCAAGCTTTTACATGAGTTCATAGAATCATGGAGCCTCTCCGGTGCTCCCTTGTTCTTTCGCAGAAGCATTCTTCCTTCCTGGAAATCAAGAAGATGCCTCCGAGATACTAGGAAGAACATGAGTTTGAATGAGCTTCATATTCCCAACAAATGAGTTTAGTACCTGTGGTCATTGCACATGACGACTCCGAGGTCTTCGACAAAGGAGGATAAGGCTTCCTCGTCAAGAGCCGTTTCGATCTTTCAAGGATGAATCGCTCGATAAATCTCGAGGAATACAAAGAAAGCTCGGGAGAATCGACATCTAGAAGCTCGAGGACGAATCGAGGTTCATTGATTCCGAGCTTTCGAGCTCCTCGACTACCGGTGAGGGAACTCGTCGAATATTCTGCAGAAAAGGTGAGACGCGAGGGTCACGCGACTGACTGGCTTCGGCACAAAATCCGTCGAAACAACTTCGTCGACCGGAGCGACTGAGATGAGCAGTATTCTCGAGTTTCGAATTCGGTTGAAAGCCTCCGCATCTATTCCCTACAGAATTTGCTCAGGCGGATAACCGACGACGAGACGTTGTTCCGGAAGAAATGGATGGGCCGGCTAGACGCGCACAGGTGCAGAGAACTCTCAAAAAGACTACCTGGTTCGGATTAGGGATAGTCGCAGGATCCTTATTCCTTCCCTCAACGCGAAGGTGTCTTCAGAGGCGCTTAAGAAACTGAATCGATGACTCGGCGAAAAGGTCGCATTTGACTCGCTGTCGTCACTGCTTCGACAAATCGCTGGTGACATATTCAGGGGAGGGGAGGGGGGAGAAATATGGGGGGGGACTGATCCCCCCTCCATATCTTTTTCTTCTCATGTCCATTACTTATACTACCGAGTCCGGAGTATCACATCCCCCCTATATGGAGGTCCCCCATTTCCCCCTCATACGACGGTTTGCCCCCCCCCCTATCGGCGATTCCTGGATGCAACGATTCGCATGAGTTCAGTGTTGTAGGAGCTGCTGTGGGTCCTGTTCTCGGTCGAGTTATTCAAGTTAGTGTCGTAGACTTTGGTGCTGATGGTAGTGTTGTTATTGTCGTAGTCGTTTGCCTGCTGTCATGATAAACAAGCTCGCTGACAAATAGCGAATGAAAACCGAAAAGCAACAGCGAATTATGCAATTAAAGTCACCGTTTGTTGGTCGGCTATCTTTCAATTTCAGCTCCGGCCGACGACGCGACGTCAGCGCTGAACAGAAGCGAAACAGACCTGCCAGTCTGCCGCTGTTTCGTGAGCGGAACACAAACGAATCCACGAATGGGCAGTTCAGCATCCCCGACAGGTGAACTGTCTGAGGTATCAAATGAAGACAATAGACGACCGAGAGTGAATTAAAAGAAAACGATAAAAACGCTCGAATCAATGGAGCAGTAGCGCTTGAAAAATCGCCGAAGAGATTTCATATAATTGTGTAAACTTCCTCAAAGCCTCCGTTCGACTCCCAGTCTTCATTCAGGTCAGTAAACAAACGGCTTCCGAGTAACAATCTTCGTTTGCAGATGCGGCTCTTCGTTTGTCTCGAGGGAAACGCGTGCGATTCTGAAGTGAGTAAGCTCGATTTTTTGGTGGGAATGTCCACCACGGTTATCATGCTCCTGCACTGTCGTGGCCATCTTCGTTGCTGTTACAGACGACGGTTGAGGGAGCGCGGGGATTCATTCACTTAGCGAACATTTAACGCGTCATAAAACCGCAAATTTAATTGCGGCTTCAGTGAGCAGGAATTGCTTCATTGTCTCCAACGGACAGAAAAAGAAAAAAGGGAAAACACAACCTTAGACAGACCTCGTCCGTCCGTCCATCCATCCACCCGTGGAGACGAGAGTCCGATGGGTCTCGTGTTTCGACGAGTGAGTTAGTCTCAAGAGTAAAGTTAGCGGAACTCGCGAACGACGGGCGTTTGTCAGTTTTCTGGTCATTCGTGTCGGCTACTTTTAGCACCAAGAAGTGTGGCTGTTCCACCAACCGCAAAACCACGGAGTTTGTTGTTGTTATTGCCCGGGTTGTTGCTGTTGTTGTTGTTGTTGTTGTCTAGTGTCGTAACTGCATTAGCCACCATGAGGTTCATTATACGCGGAGGACCTATTCGGCGCCGTGGCTCCAGAAGAATTTTTTCCTCTCTTAACAGACTTGTAACGATCATGAAACAATAGAGCAGACGTCCTGTCTGATTGATGATGGCCGTCGAAAGTGTGAGAAAATCGGTTTATCTTCTACAGTCCCTAATGAGCGGTTGAATGGAAAAAAATATGGCTGTGCATCGCTCTCCTCGTTTCTTTGTTTGGCGTTCTCCACAAAAATTCCGCTTACGGGTCGGTCCACCGTTCCATCCGCTCTGCCTTGATTTGCTTCCGGAAATTAAAACTAGCGGTTTTTAGCGGCGGCGCGAAACCGAAAGTGATTCCTCTCGGTTTCTGCGCGCGCACGATATGGTTGCAGACTTTGTCCCTCGATGAACCAGAGCGCAAAGCCGCCCCTCAGACAGGAGGCAGACGATCATTTCGTCTGCGGCAGATGAGGTTCACCGATTGATTTCCTCCTCCACCTCCTCCCCCTTCTCAGTGATTCGCTAAAAGCGTGCGGGGAGATATATTCTGAGCTCAGGTGATAGAGTCTGCGTTAGGAGACAACGCCCGACGTAAATCCAGATAGAACGACGGCGATGGCGATGATAACAGAACGATATTAAGCAACAGATGTGAGTCTGACTGACTGACTGACTGACTGAGTGTGTTTATGAGCCTGGAGGAGCGTTCGACCCTCCGAGCGTGCGTCAGGTGGACGTTTTCGCTTGAGAACAGTTTCCACAATCATCACCATCTCCGTCAGGCACGGCCGATGATGCCTTAGGTAACTAGACTTTGTGTGTGTGCGTTCGCTAGCTATTCGAGAAACACCCACGAATCGTCGAAACGGAAAACTCCGGCATAATTTAGCTCCTGAACAAGTGGTGGTGGTGGCGGCGACGGCGGCGGTGGTTGCTGCCGCACAGATGCGACGACGCCATGTGGGTATCCATATCTCTCAACTCGAACCACTGTCGAGTTTGGCATCTCTTCGTCGAGCGAGAATCCAGAGCGGATTCCATCGGGCTCCTCTCTGGTGATCCCGTCGCCTTAGCTCACCTCAATCACTACTTCTACTTTAACTCCGGTTGAGTAACAAATGTTGTTATCAAAATTTGACTACCTATAGAAAATAAAATGTCCCGTCGACTATGTGTCACTCGTTCTCCTCCAACTCGGTGGGACGGTTCATCTTTCTCTCAGAATTCCAAAAGCTTTCTGGAATTTCTGATAGAGAACGGAGCGAGTTCTTCATCGTTTCGTCGCTCAGATGTCCCGAACGCCTCGAAGTCGGCGTTTTTGATTTGGAACAGGTTTCAACCTGGTCGTGACGAAATAAAGGATGAACAGCGAACTTCTCAATGACCGTTTCCCAAGTCTGCGCTTCGTGGAGGTCCCGCGGATTTGCCTAACTTTTGAGACTAATCGTTCCGGCCACGCTATCCCCCGCCTTTTTTGATCGCCGGCTCGTTGTTTCTGCGAGCGACGCCGACGGTGTCGAAGCCATCGACTCTACTAAATGGCTCTCCGCAAACCTGCTGCTCGAAAACGCGACAAGCGATTAGGTCTTTACATGCTTCTTTCATTTGGGTCGTGGCCATTACGGAACGCCGAAACCATGTGAAATCATGCACTGACAGGTGATCCATTCTGCAGCGGTTCCTTTTTCCCTTCCAGCATGTCGAGTTCGCCTTCGATTCCTCGTTTCCGAAGTCCCGCATTGCCGCGTTACCCCCAAGTGTTAATTTTCCGAGTGATTTTGCCCGATATTTCCGTCTGTCATGTAGTTTTCTCGTGAATCCCGATCACAAATGTCTCTGTCTACAATTTTCCGGTTCCTCCCCTTCTTTCGTTCATATTCCCATTTCTCTGAAGTTCTCGCTTTTTTTTTCGATGAAAAATTCTCTCCGTAATCATTCCCGCTGTTCGCTGTTTGTTATTGGAAATTCAATCCAGATCAACAAGGCCCTTCCCAAGCGAGCAGCCATCGACTCACAATCAGTCAGTCAGCGAGCCAGGCATCCCACACTATTGTTGGGTGGAACCTTTAGGTGTCCTGTCTTTGTAGGGCTTGTGTAGGCGGTTCAAAAAGACCGCTCGTCGAAGCTTCCTTCGTCTTGTGACGCCAGAAGACATTGCTGCCGTTAGTTGCCTGCCTCCCCGTTGAAATATGACTATCTGAACCAGCGGTGGTCCTTCATCGGTTGTCTTATAGCGAGCGCTGTTCCAACATCCACCGAAATAGATCAGCAAGGTCGGAGCGAGTTTGAGCTTCTACTCACTCGTCTCGACGTTCATTTCTTTCTTTCAGCGGCTTTCGTTCGTCGAGCACCCTTCCGCTCGGATCGCCGACACGACGAGCGTACATCGGTCCACCACGCGCGCACGCACGCACGGACAGAAATCGTAAGGTTCCACTCCTGCCAACTCGGTCCAATCGCTTTGCTGACGGTTTAAATGCCGGCAGAACAAATTACCGAAAAAGAAATCACGTAATAAACGGAAAAGAGCGAACGGGCAAAGAATAGCCAGAATGTGTCCGCATTGAGGACTGTGGCACAGGTTTGAATGGCGTCGCGCAGCAGATGGCGTGAGATGATCACAACAACAACGAAAAGACGTAGAAAAGGAAGGACTTGGCTCACTCATTTGGCTCGCTTGCTTGCTTCGTCGACGCTAGGCTCGGAACTCGGACGCTAACTGTAAAACAGGTGTCGACGCCAGCTGGTCGCCCGATTCGGCGGCGGCGGCGGCAGCAGCAGCAGCGACACGATAGTCTAGCTGTTGCTCTTGCGGAGCGCTGCCAACACCGATGATCCTACGAAGAGCATTCCCTCAGGTTTTGGCGCGCTTTTTCTCCCGATTCTCGGCCTTCTCTTCTCCTACTACTTCTTCTTCGAAGCAATTTACATTTGAGCAGCGCGAGCGACGCGGCGACCAACGGAGAAAGAGACGACCGACCAGACTCCTATCATCATCATCAGCGTCGTCGTCGTCGACCAAAAAAAAGAAACAACAGCAGTCCGGACTTCAATCGAAGAATTTTAACACAATCAATCTCATCTCAAAGTCCGACGATGGCGCAGTCGTCGTCGGGGCTCCAGGAAAGCACACGTTTTAAATTTTCGCGGGTTTTGCACGCTGAGTGAGCGGAACTCGATGACGGCGCGGCGAAACCGGAGTTCTCAAAATTGTTGGAACCCGACTGGTTTGCGCCGTGCTTCTACTTTTCCGCACGATTCCGTTTCCAAAGTGATTGAGATGTGAAATTTGTGGCTTTTGACAGGAGATCGAGCGACACATGCGCTGGAGCAAAGGGTTTTGAGTCGAAATTTGGAACGAGAAAATATGAGGAACAGCTGCTCAGCTGATAACGGTCGATTCGGCAGAAATGAAATGATTACAATACACTATCTCACTTTGTCATTGTAATATCTCATTTGTCACTCCGCTCTTGTAGCCATCAATCCAACTTTGATCGAGTCAGTGATCCTCGGCGATGACAAATGCATCGCCAGAACTCTCGTGCGTTTCAAACACACACGTGTTACCGCGGCGGCGGATGCTGCCAACAACAAAAGCGGCGGCGGCGGCGGCGGCGGCGGCGTTTATTGTCCTCATCACCATCATCCTCAGCAGCAGCAGTACTAATAGCGGCCTCACAATATCACTGCTCGGCAACAAGTCCAGCGAGGGTGCAAATATGAAGATTGCGTTCTCTGCCGAAATTTGCCGGCGTCATTCAACGCTCAACGGTAGACATAACGAACTCTGTCCGAATCGGCAGCCCGCCATCTTCAATCGTATCGAATATGAAGTAGCGGCCGCGCAACACCGAAAGACGATGTAGGAGCAGAGGCGGCGGCGGCGGCGGCAGAAAAAAGAAGATCAGCAGCCAAGCGACCCCAGCGGAGCTCAACTGCCCGTTAGATTGAATTGAATCAAGCGATCCACTCGATCGACTGGAACCACCACCATCGCCCGCACTCTTTCGCAAACACAAAAACACTCTCATTCTTCCATTCACTCAGACATAGGGTCCGACACATCTCGCACTCGATTAACCGACAAAGCCCAGTTGAAGGCGATCGCCGAGCCGGACAGTTGCTGAGATGTCACTTGAATTTGTCTCCACAACAACCCGGCGTCATGTTTTGCATGATGGGGCTCGTCAAGTCGGAGTAAACAACATCATGACACTTCTGAAGATTGAGTATTCCGACCATGGTATGGTAAAACGACGGCACAAGGTACATGGTACACCAAAGGCATGGTACATGGCATATCGAAGTCATTGTATGTACATGGTGCATGGTACATACATTGTAGTCATGGTATATGATGCATCAGAGTGATGGTGCATGGTTGAGTAAAATAGTGGTGCATTGTATACTCAGGTGATGGATTCCTTTTTGGTGATGGCCCTTGGCGCTCTTCAAGATATGAAGTTGGGGCGAGAAACGGAAACTTGCTCCAGCAGGCAATGCAGGTCATGACCGCCAACTTCCTCTTCGCAGCACACCACCACCTATCACCTAAACCACAGAGTCACAACACTGGTTTCGTAGAATGAAGATGGATTATCTTCATTTGGCTCTGTTCTTAATGTTCGTCCCATGTCGTGATTTACCAATACCAGCTCCCGTCTGATCATTCTCTCGCTCGAGTGGCGGGCGGGCGGGTTTCAGGCCCACAGACAAACCCGCGGACCCACAAACCGATCGAAGTGCGTTCGCGCTTCAAAACGCTACTTCTGATCATCATGAGAATAAAATTGAGCCTCCGTCTAACTAAAACAACAGAAAACGTGATCGTGGCTTTTCTGTTAGTGATTAGACAGTTCCTCAGACAGTTAGCAAACCGCCCATCGGCCAGAGGAGTGAACTTCGAAAAATTACTGAGTGAAGGGAGAAGAGAAGAAAAAAACAGAGGAGCCAATGTAAAGATGTTGCTCTGTTAATGGACGGGGGCCGAGCGCGAGACCGATTAGGGGCGTCCTGCCCTTTTCGACTAAAAAAGAGAAAAATAAACCTCCGGACACCCTGAGCAGTTGGGAACCTTTGAGCACCCTCGGACACGACTCCGAACTCCGAGAAATGACAGAAGACAAGCAACACGGTGCAGCCGTACTCAGAAGAACAAAATATTCGATCTCCATGAAGGCTCTCAACAATCGGATCTCCGCTCGCCTTCCCTCCCCAGAGCTCAGAATGTGTTTTTGTTTTTTCATTTTCGGATTCTGACAACGTTCGGGGAAGATTTTTGGCGGCATCTCATTTGAAGCTCAGGCGATTTCTTCAAAAATCTATTAGGCGAACTTTTTTGGTTTCGGTCGACTCTGTCTTTTTTTCGAATTGCTTCGGAGGAGTCGTTCCCGTGTTTCAGATCTACATTTGTCATGTTTCCGTTTTCTCTGTCTTCGTGCGCTGATCACGGCTTGCCCGACTCCGGGATGATGGGATCCTGAAAGCTAGTGGTTGGCTTTCATTCAGGGAGAAACTGGGTTTTGGGCTCTGATCTCGGGTTCGGGCGCCCCAGCTTTGTGAAGCCGTTACCGCATTGAGCTCGTGCGCGCGGTTTTTCGAATCCTGTGCTTAATGAGTGAGTTTTTGTCGCAGCCGCCTGCCTGCGACGGCGGCGGCGGCGGCGGCACCATGAGTCAGTTTGTTCTGAATGCTGTTTACGAAGTCGACTTTCGTCCCACCAGTGGCATCAGCAGAAGCTCCAGCAACACCACCGCGATCGGTTGCTCTACGAGCTGGACAAGCTAGAGACCAATAACCGCAACACAGCTACATTGTATGTACGCGTTCTGGTCACCAACGTTACTCTTACTCCTCCAGCACTCAAAACGTCACAGGCCAACGATTTCGTTCTATCCGATGACAAGGTGTGTGTGTGTGTGTGTGCCATAAATATTTGGCATATTCTGTTGCCTTAGGGGTCCACGCTCACTCACTCAGGCAGACTAGCAGGCATATCGTCGAAGCAGTGTACTATGAACTCACCGACATCAAACAAATCTCTCATTCCACGCTTGATATTCGTCATACCCCATGAATCGGTAAATCCAAGCACAAAGCTCTTTCTCGAAGCAGAGATGATCCGCGTAATCGGACGCTATGGCGCCCAGGGCGATTCGTGCAAGGAATCATTGCCCCTGGATGTTTCCTCGAGTGCCATGTCTGATCGAGGTAGAGTTCTAGAGAATGGAAACTGAAGAACATGAGATCACTTTCTGGAGGTGCGAGCAATCCTCGGATTCCACTCTTTCGGAACTTAGAATCCGTCTCGGGATTAGCCTCCGTCTAACAAAGATGCAAACAACTCCGGAAGTGGCGTATTCCGATCGTCCCGCTGGACGGTCGTAAAAAGTCGTCCGAATATCCCATTGGTAACCTCACACCGGTCGAGAGCAGTCGATTTCCACGAAGCTGACGAACCGCTGCTCCGTGAGATTAAATTCTTTTCTCAAGCGGCAAGGAGGATAACCAGTCATAGCTAATGTCGTTACTCTATCCGTGTAGCTGTTGTTAAGAGCACAGCCGAACCATAAAAGAAGTGCATGCGTTTTATCGCTGAAATTCTCGTGGTTCGTGGAAGCAGACTTCTCCGAATGAAGTCATCGTCGTGCTCACTTGGTCTCACCAGCTCGTCTACGACGCGACGCTTGTTTCAAAATTTTGAAGACGCTTCGATTTTCCATCCCGCTCGCTTGGAAACCTCCCACTTTCCAGATAAGAAGGAGCTTCCACGGTCTGGAAGGAAGCGTGCTCCCCGCTTCCTTCACTATATAGTCAGTAAAAAAGAAATGACGCGCCAGGCATTCGAAAAAGCCGCATACCGAACGAACGCTCGGGCTGGCGAATCGGATACCTACCTCTGCGGAAGCCTAACAATGACCTTTCAAATCCTCCGAATAGCGACGCCGGCCGCTGAGCTATCATCGTTCTTTGGGCGACCGATGATCTAGTTATCAGAACTGAGCCCGTGGGGAATTTTTCTCCTTTTCTGAAAGACGAACAAGGGGAGTAGAGAGTGGATACACAATTCATCTGTATACACGGCATTCTTGACTCGTGATTCAACAGAAGTTCGCTGTCGGTCGCGAAACGAAATCGTTCGAGCCGAGGAGGAGGTGGCGCCCCCTGGTGACGGCATCCGACAACAATCTCTCTGGGACCAAGCGAAAAGTGTCGAAACGCTTCGACCATCGTCGCGTCGTATGGAAGGTCACCGCCTTTCTACTCAACGTAACATGAAGATCACTCAGAGCTCCTAGTTCCCGAATTCGTGAACTTTTCGGTAAAGGTCGTCGGTGGGCGAACTGGAAGTTTGATGACAGACCGGCTCAGTCGTTATCGCGCGATATTCTTCTGAATTTTGTTTTCTCTTTTGGCTTCAAAGTAGGCTCGAATGGCATTTAGAGGAAAACTTCGATGCCTCTTTCTCTCGATCACGGACAAATTATTGAAGGCAATCGCCGCCACGATGATTTTCTCTGCTTAGTCTCCGATCGGAGAAGCATTCGTTCTAAGGTCGCCTTAACCGTTCTGCTTCGTTCCGCTAACAACTTCGTTCGAAATGGAGTGAGACAACGATTGGTCGACAACTTCGATTCGGCGGCCCGTCACCGCTTGCTATTTCATTTACTCGGCCATCTTCGCATTTATTTCCCTACAGACCGTGCCGATCGAGTTTCCCCGGCGCTTGAATCGGTCAGCGAGCGTAAAAAAACGACACTTTTTTCCTGCAGCGGTTATCCGCATCAACCGGACTGGTTTCGCCCGACATTTCAAATTCGGGACTGCAGATCGCATCAAAAATCTGACAGCATCGAAGAATGGAAGATTTCGTTCGAGAGTTTTGATTCATTTTGTTCGATACCAATTGATACTTGAACTGGGCTCCTCCGGATTCCTCTCGGAGCGTATTCCGCTCTCGATTCCAGAGACCGCGTGTGTTTCCAGTTCCGGATGATGGAAAAGATGAAAGCCGAAATAGAGCTCACGTCGCGAAGGGGAGGGAGAAAAGTTCGCTCCCAAAAAGTGCCCTCTGACCAAACAGGGGGCAACTAGGGAACGCTGGACTCGCTGAGGCTTGAAGCACAATTCAAATCGCGAAGTAAGCTCAGATGACTTACTGGGACCCTTGTTGTGAAATATAGTTCCCGAGATCCGCGCTAGTTCATGTGCGTGCACGTTTATGAGCAAGCCCGCCACACTGGCTGTCGCAATTCTACCTCACATTGGAGGCCGGTCGTCAAGATGAACGTGACGTGCACGCTCCGAGCACGATGATCCTCCTTTCTCTCTGTTGCACGATTAGACGCAGACGATGCGGACAAAAATGGCGCGAGCTCCCGTCTTCCTGGTTGAGAGGAAATCTAAACCTCGATAAAAATTCTCACCAGTGCACAGTCTGGTAGCCAGACGAGCGGCGAATTCGCTCTCTATTTTTGCTTATCTGGTTTCCTCAGATTTTTTCCAGGACCGGCATTTGCATGTAGCTATCGGCGCACTACGCGCATGCGAGAAGACGTGGGACGTGCGCACGGCCGAGAGGGGGAGAAGAATGGAAACTAATTGAGCCGGCACTATTATCTGATGTGAGTGACGCTCCGCGAGACGACAGTGAGCACGCTGACCAACTAGCTAGCTAGCTCGGACGGGATTTCGTTGAAATTCGCGAAGAAGTAAACAAACGAACAACACCGCGTAATCTTCAACACCACGGCGAGCAATTAAACAGCGTTCTCTACTCCCAACGTCATCATTACGCTGAGCGTACCGGCGAGAACCTCTCCGGGTTCCCTTCCAGAATGGGAGCGGAACAAACTGAGTTCTTCAACGATCTCGCCACCTCTCAGTGTCGCTCACGTTGGCTACCTGAAGTGAAGAACGAACGAACGAAAGAGCAAGAAAGAGGCAACTTCTCTGGCGGCTCGCAAGGAAAAATCGTCATCAGCAACAGCAGGAATCGCTTCAATTATTTATTCGGCGTTCGCCAGCTCGAGCGACCGCTTGCTGGCCTGCTTAGTAATTACAGTGTCTTGTCAAGCAAGCGGCATCGAATGAACTGCATCAATCCCCGTTCTCGGGTGAGATAGCTCTTTGGGTAGACACTTTGGGTCCCGGGTCGGCTCATTCACTGGCTGTGGCCACTTGATCGGACGGTTTACGGAGACGCGGGATCGGATGTCCTTTCGACGAACGAATTTTCTCCTCGTTCGTTCGTTCGTTCGTTCGTTCGTCAATCGCTTCTCGTCTCACTCACTCAGCTCAGCCGATGACAGCTCGAAGCGAACGTGCGCGATACCTCTGGACTTCAGCGAACGCCTGAGTTCTGCATTCAACTCAAAGACCTCATGAGTTATTTGGCTCACCTAGAATTTGAATTTCATAGCACCGTGATGTCATGGCCCTCGGCGAACCAGTTCTGAATGATTTCCGAATGTTTTGTCAGAAATAGAAAGGAAGGGAGGAAGGAAGGATTTCAGAAGAGTCATCGGACAAACAGTCGGGACAACTCAACGCGTCGTTTGGAGAATTTTTCAACGAATCTGGCGTCTTCTACTCTTTCCTCTTCTCTGTTTCGCCGTGATCCAGGGATCCGGAGCCTTGCCCACAGAACCAATAAATTTCGGAGCGCCTTTCGTGGCCGAAACGCCGAATGAACGAGCCGACTCAGTCGCCCGCTGCCGCCGATGCTGTGGTGCTAGGCAACATTAATATCGGAGATACATACATAAAAAAACACCAACCAACTTGCTCCTTCTTCGTCTCTTTTTGCGTCCGCCGCCACGTTAGAACGAACGAACGAACGAAAGATCGAAGTTGAAAACTTTCATTTTCCTCATGGTGCGTTTCGGAACCAGGAACCAATAGGCGTTCCGATTTTAAGATGCATTCTGTGCAAAGAGGACAGCGGAGCGGAAATTAAGAGGAAATTCGCTATGGTGTTTCCGCTGGGTATTTGAATTTGGCGGGCGGGGGGGGGGCACGAGAGGGGTCGCTTCGTCAAAACGCGTTGAAGGAGGCTCAAGCTCCTCGAATCTACTCTTTGGGTTCGAAAGTTCCTCAAATTGAAATGTGGGAAACAAACGAGGCATGAGACACGGAAAACCTCGAAAAGCGAAAGTCGTTTACTCTGTGGAATCCCTGTCTGTGTCGGAGAGTTCCTGTCCGGGGCGCCCATATCTGAGTCGATTTGAATCTTATCTCGAGAGAGATGGTTTTTGATATTCGCTCCGATGTTTGTAGTCGGTGACGGTGATGCTGGTGGCCAATAGCGCATTTTATTGACGGACTATTAAACTCTGAGCTGATAGCTTGACGGGGTCATCATATGCGAAGCAACCCGTCGCCCAGCTATCTGGCCGCCAGACAGCGTTGAGTTCGTGTAAGTTTGTGTGTCTGTGAGTGAGTGAGTGAGTGAGAGAGAGCGCGCGTGCGTGTGTGTGTGTGTGTGTTTAACAGTTTATCTCAGGATCTAATCTCGTTCCGATTCGTGAGTCCATTGAGCTTAAGTGAAATTGGCCTGATGTGCTCGTCCCGGCCGCATTCGTTTTTGAACATGATGCGGGTTTCGTCAGCTGAGTCGGCCAGCAAGTGTATTCCTCCGATAGCTCACGAAGCAAACGCAAGACGTCGGATCCTTCAATATCGACGGGAATTTTCCTTCCCATCCTCCGGAGTTCCCTGGACCCGTTATGAAGCGGACCGGGATTTGGGCTCTTTTTCAAAAATATCGGATCGGGTGGATTCCCAATTTTTGATCGTCGCTCGATGGAAACAACTTCTGGCGACCCGAACCCCTATGATGATTATCAAAAAACAAAATGATGATAATGATGATGATCAGAACGATGACGATTATGCTTACAGTCAAGAAAATCGTCCAATCGTGAGATTGTTTGATCAGGATGCTCATGATGACGTTTAGTACTGGCGCGCTGGATGCTGATTTCGGCGGAAATCAAGACGCCGGTAGTGTTGGAAAGATACGATCAAAGCGTTTACGAAAAACCCTGCGAGGAAGAACTTGAAGAACTCTCTTAAATACCAATGTCTTCATACTTCGAGTGGCTTGATATGAATTCGTTCATTGAAGAGGACCACAGTGTCGTGATGATCCGTCCGTCCATCCATCAATCCATCCATCGCGGAACCTTAATTGTGTTCATGATCAGAAATTTCCTGATTCATGGTTCAACTCTGAGGATTGATGATCGAAGATTCACGAAGACAATGAAATACTAGAAAGACTTTCTTCCTTCGGAAAAGAGCGCCATGAGTCATGGGATGATTTCATTCGTTTTCCCTTGAGTGCCGGCTCATCTGGATAACGGCTTCGTCCATGCCCCGGAACACTTTCCGAGACTTTCTCCGACGACGACAACGACATCAAAATGCAGACGCCAATTTCAATCACGATCACATGGACGATGAGGGGCGTGATCATCTTGTTTGGTGGTCGCCGTTCCGGACGTCGTCGTTGTTCTCCTTCGAACGGAGCAAATAGCACTCTGCCCCGAATGCTCCAAAAACGCCGGTTACAGCACCTGATTTGTCGATCCATCGAAAACAGCCCCAGCGGCCGCCGCACCATCAACGTCAAGAGCAGCAGGTGGACACTTGCATCTGCCTGTCGCGTGGCCGGAGTCGCGAGACATGCCGGACAGATGTCTTCTGTTGTTGTGGCGGCTCGCTGCTTTTTCTGTGTTTTCTCCTCGTTTTACTCGCTAATTGTGTGTGGGGCATTCGCCGCTCCCGCTGCTGGTTCTACCCGCGTTCTAAGTACGTGTCTGGCCGAGTTCTGATAGTGAGTCGACTCTCCGCGTAGTTTAGAAGCGGGCCCGTGGAGACAGAGTAGCTCACAGAGAAAAAAGAGAAACAAATTCAAGAAATATCGAATGTCGAGTTCGACTTTCATCTCTCCCGCCGTCGCTTCCGATGAATGATGACTTGCCTTCGACAAAGTTTCAGAATAATCGGAACATCGTATCCGTGGAAACCGAGTCCAAAAACGCCGTCTGAGGATTTTGAATATAATCTCGTAAAAGCGATTTGTATCTTGTTTGGAGTTCCAAGTAGTAAACCACACACACACACACATCCACCGGCAAGGGAAATAGTTCTGCAGAAAACTCGTAAAACTTGTTTACTCGAAAGAGACGCCGTACAGCAGTTACGCAATGTTCGATGCGTCGGCATTAAGATGATCTAAGCACGGTCGGTTCCTCGCTCGCTCGCTCGGTGGCTGTGATAGTGACAGTACTCGCCACCGCCGACTAATGAGATAAACGAACCCTACCCACCACTCCACAGGTGCCCAACTAACTCAATCAGAGTCATTACTGCTAAGTAAGCAGTCTGCGTCTTCCCTTCTTCCTCAGGTCAGACTGTAAGTGAACACCGAAAACCGTCTCCTTGGATTTAAGATAAACAATTCGTACGTCGCTGAATTTCACAGCTTCGGAGGTGCTCTCTGAGATCTGCTCAACTGTTTATTCTGCTCGGATGCTTACGCTCGCTCGCTCGCTCGGTGCTAACTGTTATCGGAGGTAAGCGAGATTCCGCCGCGGCGGAAGGCAATCGTGAGAAAGCCAAAACTCTTCGTTAAACAGATCATGAAGAAGCGCCCCGCACCCTCGTCGATTCCATCGAGCTTTTGATTTCATGGAATCGTGGATTGAGATCGGGAATGAAAATAGAAAAGGCCTACGATCCCAGATTTTTTTCATTGCTCTCCTCGATCCACGAAATCAAGCTTTTCAATCGTGATCGAACTTTTGAAAGATTCACAGCCGAGCTGTCGGGCGCCTTTCTGAGAAGAGGTGTGAACGAGTTTTCTTGGTATGATATTTTTTTTTTCTATTTTTCGCTTGAAACTAGAAATTTCGCAAGATAATTGGTCTTGGCATGGAATGAGTTATGTCTCACATTAATCCGACCAGAAAAGATCAGATATCTAGATGATGATGATGAATACCCGAGATAACCACAGATGGAGAAGGCGAAAGTAGCGAGTCGGTGGCGCTCGCTTGTTTGCTGCTTGGTTGGTAGCCGTGTATGTAACTGGACTGGGGCTACAACGGAACCCGGCGCTGCTCGTTGAGAGATTTTGCGCTGACAGAGGTGATTGTTTTTCCTTTATCAGAGAGAAAGAGAGCGAGAGAGGAACGATGTTATCACTGTGGGAGCCGTTGCCGGCTTTTCAACAGCGGCGAACGAAGCGAATTTCAGTGAGCAGATGCGTCGTCCGCGACGAGCAAGTGGCCTCTATTATTTCGTTTTCGTTTCTTCGACTTTGCCGACAGAAAGTGTTCACAATGAAAAAATGGCGCTCGACAAAAAGTAAACAAATCCATCTAGCCAACGAGTCAAACAGAGGAGCAGTCGGCTTACCTCGCTCGCGCTTGTTGAAGTTGTTATAACGACCTGCATCACAACCTTGTCAACAGAAGACTCTATTAGAATATATCCGCTCGTACGCTAACAATGAACAGAGCCCATTTCGAAGCCTCTCGGACGCATTCTCGCGGATCGAACAAATAATTCGAGCAAAATCTCCGACGAGTTTCGCCCGACAAAAAGAACACAGTTTCAAAACAAACAGGTTACAAAGTACACCAATGAGATAGAAGGTCAAAATTACCGTTGTACAAGTCACCCTCCAAATAGAAAACGTGATCGTGTCTGTTTACACGCTTTCAAACCGATTATATCAAGCAAACGCTTCATATAATCGAGGGGTGTGGAAAGATAGTCAAGAGTTGATATAATCGGAGTTGGCAGCGATGCGACCGGATGTGTGATATAATCAATATTGCATTCTATTCGAGTTGTTCCATTTACTGAATTGTATTGCATTTTGAGAAGAAATTTCGCTCACGTTTATTCAAAGAAACGGAGTCCCAGAATACTCATCTTCGATTTCGAGGACGAGGACGCGATGAAGCCGGTAACGAGGTACAACTCTGGCTATGGATGCCCCAAACTCTGGAATCCATAGGTCCGATGTCGACTAATGCCTCGATCCATCTGAACTATATGATGCTGAATGGAGGAAAATGTTTTCCTCCGTAGTACTTGGTCGCATACGCTATGAAATGAATCCTGACATAAGTTATGGCGGTGGACTCATGTTTAAAGTTATGACCGTCATATGGCTCGAAACGTTTGTGACATTTACTTGTCTGACAGCCCATCGTTCGGTCGTTTTAATTACAACGGCCATAACTTCGACCATCTGCGCTAGAGTGGAGAATTTTTACATTCCTGTGAACACTTCTCATGGTTGTGACTTCCACGGTTGTTCTTCTGAGCACGCGACCCGCTTTCAAGACACCCCGTATTCCGTGGCGAGAGGCAGCAGCGGCCGGCGTGAAAAGTGCATCAGCGCTCGAGTCGGAATTGAGTCATCAAATCAGAGTCGATGGCGATTCATGCTCGGCTCGTTAGGTTGGAATCACCGAAAGCGTGATTAGTACACTTGTTGAGTGCCGTCCGTCGAAGCAAGGCAACTCGCTACTCGTCCGTGCCCGGCACTCTCATTTTTTTCGTCAATGGTTACGACCGATAATAATTCATTAGGTGCAACGGAACAATCGAAAGCTGCTCTTCCTGTGACGGACAGCCGCGAGTAATTTTATCTGTGGCCGCAATGGCCGTAAACTGTTATCTGGGAACTGTGTTCGTCCACTTCTGATGCTCTGTTTCGTTCAGATTACAACAAGTACGTAATAGTTCCGATCGGACGGAGACTTTTTTTCAGCGGAACCGCGTCGATGGGCCAGCCTCGAGTCTTGTCAGGTTTTGGCGTCCGCAGATAAACGACGTGAATCAAAGTTGTAAAGACGACTTCGAGATAAATTTGAATTTGTATCGATGGCAAGCTGCGTTTCGAAGTTCGATTCACAAACTCCGGACCGCCGTCGCCGTCGTAGAACAAACCTTGAGGGGAGGCAACGAAAGGCGCTACTACTAGCGGTCGGTCAACGCACCGAATTCTTCGGCAAACAGACAGACAGACAGACAGACAAACAGGAGGTTGTATACCGACGTGAATGAAAATGTTAAAAAGTAGCAACCAAACAAGCCGTTCTACATCGTAGATGGACACGGTACGATGTCATGTGGTTTTCTGAAACAAGCTTTGCGTTAGCCCGTTCTTCTTCTTCGCTTCTCTCGTCTCGTGCGAACGGTACCACTAATGTCCCGCGCAATTTTCTCTTCTGGAATCGCGGATTCGCCAAAGGACGTGCGCTACTGTAAGCGGTTTTGGACTTTTGGAGTTTTTGTAGCTTTCTTGAAAAATTATGTCTAGTTTTCCAGCCCAAAATCAGGGATGAATAATGGTAAGCAAAAAATACAACTCTAGGGAAGAAGATGGGATGATGAACTGCGAGTGCGCTAATCGCTGATCGTAATGGTGATTATCTCTGTACTCACAACTCGGTCTCTAACGCCGAGAGGCAGAATGCGTTCTCTGGTGTGGAGACATCGAGAAGCCGATCCTAACTCACTAAGGCCCGCTATCCATCTTGATTTGCTCTCGCCGCGCTAAATGCTGACTCAGCTCAGCTTTCGGGGATGTTAATTTGATACGATTGTTTTGAGTTCGGATTCTCCTTTTTCTTCCTGTACCCCTCTGCTTTGTCCGCACAACGCAATCTGGCTGCAGCAGCCCCTGCGCAATCAACTCCCATGAAGCCGAATGGGATCGATCGATCGATCGATCGATTTTTGCAACTGTAACTGGTGAACGTATCCTCTGAAATGGTCCCTAATACTTTTCTGGTATTGTTTGAGTTTGCTTTGGTCGGATTTTCCACCGTTTCCAAAGCTATTGAGACCAAACTCTGACTACGCCAGATGTCTCACTGGGGCGGACGATCAAGCTCTAAGTTGGCACTTTCTGCGCTTCGAAAGTTGGATGTTGAAAACCTCAAAATTACAGCACGCCCTCACTTGCTTTGTCGTTCATCTGCGCGATCTGCAGTGAAACAAATCATCATTCAGTCCGGCGATCTTCTTTGTAAGACAACCCTCTGGGCCTCGAGGGAACACTGCTGTTTGCCTGGAAAGTGATTGTTATTGTGAGGTCTTTTATTATGTTATGAGTGGGAGGAATTCGTGCTGGTTTCTTGGTCCAGACACTTACAGCCTCTTCTAGCAGAAAACTTGCAAAGCTGACCAACTCTCCTCGTCTTCGCGTCACTGAACTGCTGGTTATTGCTCCTGTTGCGTCTGTACTTATCGAACTACCTATCGCATCATTCATTTGTCAAACGATCATCTGTCAAGCTTCAAGTTAGGGTATTTGCTCAATTTGCTATCGCAGTTTGATGACGAATGCTTTAACCATTCATTCCTGGACGTCTTCTTGTCTGCAGCCGGCGCGGCGCATTGTCGTTGACTTGACCATATAGTGTGTTTATGGGCTTTCCATGCGATTTATTCTTAAGAGACTCAGACAAGCGGCGCCAGTTTTCTGTCCCACAAGGCATCCGGCGAACTCTGACTGAAAATTCCGCTGAGGAAAAAATGTATCGGTCAAGCCTATTCATCGAAAGTTCCCCCGAAAGATTCAGTCGCTTCTTTCTTCGAGTTTCCCCGAACGGAGAGATCTCGAATTGGATTGTTTCTTGTCGTCCCGGTCACGGTAACGTCGACTCTGTCGCGCTGAGCTAATCATCGCAGTGATTGTCCAGATGTAAATCGAACAGAGCGACTCGGGAAAAGACAAGAGGTAGGTATAATAGGGAGTAAGAGAAAAACAGACACCGCTGCCGAAGATGAGTTCTATCTATTGTATTTACATAATTCCTCCATCGGTGTCGAAAGCAAGAAATTGATTTCAAAAGCCATAACGGTCGATATTTGCATCCGACAACAATTAGCAGCATCTCACCGAAGATATTTTCGCTTGCCTTCTATTCTTCTGGTTGATTTTTTTTTCTTCATTATTCTCAATGTTTACTCTTGTAATGATGCGCGGCCGTGTCGAAAAGCTTTGAAGCTTCAGTAGCAATTACTCCCGGTGAGCTAAAGTGCATTATGAAATTTGAGGCGTTGTCCTCGATAGCCATGACTCACCTTTCAGTCAGAGGGGCGCGAGAGCCTTACATACACGGTACAAGACAGCAGAGAATCCCTCATCGTTTCAAAAATCGACTCAGAATATATTAATTATTACTTATTACTTCGTGGGTTTTGATTCTCTCGAACGAGCAACTGGGGAAAATTTTCGGCGATGAAAGTTGAGAAAACCTTGCGGAAACGTCCTTCCTATCATCATGAGCTATACACTCTGCAATTATTCACGAAACGATGGTTGAGATCTTGCTGAATAGGCACTCGCAACGAGGGAACGCGGAATCTGAGTTCGTACGCGTTTCGTCGAAGTTAAGATTTGACGGAATATCGATAGCTTGTCGGCGAGTGAGATTATTGTTACAATTCCTGCCAAACACTCGAAACACTTGAGAGAGATTGACCGGAGTTCCCAGAGAGTCGCTGGGGAAAACCCAGCGTCACGGTGGTGCGTGTTTTCCGCGAGATTTCGGAAAAGTTCACAGAACGGAACTTTCTAGTGAGATTATCGGCTCCTCTGTCGCAGGTTTCTCAGATTTTCAGATGGGCAACTTAATGCTTCCAACCTCGATGTCGGATATTGAAACTTTCCCACCAGGCTCGCGGCGGACTATCCGTTAGTGTTGCCGGATCCGCATGTTGTTGTTCCGCTGCCACCTTCATCGTCGCGCGGCTCAATCGGTGTTGTTGTCGACTCCGAGGTGCTAGCAGAGCGGTTAGTGCGCGGATCGGTCTCTTCGCTCGCTTGCCTGCCTGCCTGCCTGCCTGCTTTCTTCTCCATATGTTGCTCGAGCCATCCATTCGTCTGTCCATTCATCTATCCAACAGTCCGCCGAACCGTCCGTCCGTCAGTTTGTCGGTCGGTCGCTGACTGGAGCGCTTGCTCAAATGATCGGACCGACGGACGGACGGACGGACAGAGTGACGCAGGGACGTGCAGACGGACCGTCTGTCCGTCCACTGACGGTGCTTTGGCTTCGGCGCCGTCGGAGCGCACAGTCGATGACGTCGAGCAGCAGCCGGGTTGCCGTTCGGTCGGAGGAGAATGGCCGCTGAAAGTGGAGGACCAGAAAGGGCCCACTGGTTGGATAGCTGCTAGCGAGCAAGCGAGCGAATGAACGGTCAGACGCACCGACAGACCGACAGACAAACAGATGAGAGACGGGCGGACGGACGGACGGACAGACAGACAGACAGACGAGCATGCGAGGTGGATGCTCCTGCTGGGGGGAGACGCCGACTGCCAAGAAGAGCGAAGAGACGACAGCCGTCGCGGCCGCGGCGGCGGCGGCGGCACAGTAGACCTTGGCACTAAAAGAGTTGATTGCCCGCTCTTAGCCTTGACGCTGCGTTGCGGCGTCCGCAGAAGCAGAAGCGGTCGCGGCAGCTGCTTCTGCGGACGGGATTCGGTGCCGCTACAAGTGGCGTCCTCTGTCGGTCGATACAGCAAAGTTGCGCGAATCGGATTCTGAAGCGCTCAAATCAAGGGTCTGACTTTAGGGCGCTTTACAACGAACCGCGCGCGCGTAATTCAGAGATGAAATTCTCGCGAAATCTTTGCCCGCGCGGAACCCGAAGCGACAAGGACTCGCACTGCTCGATCGAATCCACTCTCTGAGGATTCAGGGACTCACTCCGGGAAAACTGAGAGTCCCGGTAGAGAATCGCGAGAAATCGAAACGCTCTATTGGAAACGTAGAGTAGGTGGTCGTGGTGGTGATGTTGTTGTCGTTGGGTTGGGGGGGGGGAGGGGGAGGGGCTTCACGCGCATGTTTCCGACGGATACCAGTGATATCGAGCGTGAAGGAGTCGACTTTGCCTCTGTGCCTGTTTGGATTGCTTCTGCCGCCATTCAGTGCCGTCATCGCACTCGTCAGAACTCTATAGTTTGGTGAAGATGGCGCACAGGGTTGAAGGAGGCCTTCGAGGACCACAGCGGCGGCATTCAGACGAATGAACGGCGCGGCGCGACTCCTTAGGTGATTGTTGTTACGTACGGCAACAAAACCAACGACATCGGGAGATACGACAACTTTCAGTTAGCGGACGCGAGCGACATTTTCACCGTTAAGTAGACTGCACCGACCATGCCGCAGAGTTTGGTCTCGGTGCGGCCACAGATCAACACAACGGTGTCAGAAGCTGAGCCAATTTTGTCGGAGAAAGAGTCAGTCAGTGTCCAAAGCGTGCGTGAATTAGCAACAATTACAACTGCAAGGAAAGAAACATCGACAACAACACAGACTTCGGCTTGTCTCATTCCGAGAAAAACTTTTTTCTGACGATGTTTATGTCGCCAGAAAATTCGTTGACTTCCATCCGGGAACGCCTGGAGCGATTCTTGATCAGAAGGGCACTCGGTTCTGTTTGTACTATAATACAATAAATTCAGTGTAGGCGCGCTGTCCGGTCTGCGTGCACCTCGAGGCGGACTCCGAACTGTTTCGGAGAGAACTCGAGAAGATTATTATCGGGTCTTGTCCCGTTATAATCAATGGGGACCGTCTGAGCGCAAGGAAGTAAGAAACGCCGGCTCGAATCGAAGGAATTCCAGGCACTCTCTTGAGAAGAAGCAGGAGACCTCCTTCCCAAGACCTTCATTTTCTACGACAGCACGTTACGCTTTCATTTTTTTTTCCTTTCGCTGGAACGGAAACGGTGACGCACAAGCAAGCAGATAATGTTTGATATAAATACACCGATCGACGTAATTCTATCTATCTCCTTTGTAACAAGAGAAACAAAGCGCACCGTGAATACTAAGAAAAAAACGCAACATTTATCTAACAATCAATTTAGAGCCTCGTGGAAACGCGTCCGGCGATGCTTCACTTTCGTTTGCCAACGAACAGACCCAATGACAGTCTTCCAGACTTTTCGGTGATTTCTTCTCTCTTTCTCTTGTTTCCTTCTGGAGGAGGTTTACACTTTGATATCCATCAGCGACCAGCACCGTGAAATTCTATAAAACCTCATAAGTTATGGGCAGAGATTGGAAGTTCAGGGAGCAGCAGACCCATCAATCCATGCATCGTTGGAGGAATTGGAGAATAGATTGAGGAATTCATCCATTCATTCATCCGTCTTCCTATGTATGATCCTCGATGAACAGGAGTGATGAATGTGGGAATTTCGCGACATTTCGAAATTTTTCCGGAGTTCGAATCGGAAGGACTGCAGTTGTCCTGGAAATCCGAGGAGGAATTCCGAAACAGAGAGATGCCTGCTCGTGAATGACAGCATTGAAGGCTAATCTACAAATTTAAGCTTCTGTTGAGCATAGATTCATCTTGTGACGGGAAAGTTCTTCGGGAAGTAATTTTCTTGTGCAGTTTTTTCCTTCTCCATTTCTCACTGTTTTTCCCTGCTCGGAACGGCCCGATGTGAACGACATTCAAATTTATTTGATGTAACACGATTACGTGTCATGTTGGCCACCGCTTGAGTTGCTCCAGAGGGGATCGTTACACCTGCGCGATGTACAAGCAGGAAATCCACGCGTGTACAAATTGGGAACTGTTAGTCGTTTCGAGCAGCGATCATTACCACCTTGAGGTGAGGCGAACAAACAGCTGAAAAAGCAGCAGCTTTAGCCTCAGCTCGAACTGACGGACCGACGAACCGATGTAGGGATGGTCGAAATGACGCATGCGATAGACGGATGGATAGATCGATGGATGGATGGATGGATGGATGGATGGATGGATGGATGGATGGATGGATGGATGGATGGATGGATGGATGGATGGATGGATGGATGGATGGATGGATGGATGGATGAATGAATGGATAGCTGGCTGGCTGGCATACCATGTCACACTGCTGCTCGGACTAACGATGAAATTATGAAAATGACTTCACGTAGTCAATAATGGCGAGCGAGCGAGCGAGACAGCTAGCCCTGGCAAAGCCGGAGAGGAGAACGAACGACGGACACTTTAAAAGCGAGAAAAAAATTCTCTCTGTTCGATAACAGCGGTCGTGCGCCACCATCTGCACTTAGCCGTTGCCGAGAGAATCACTGCAGATCTTGAATTCTCCCTGAATTCCGCTATTCCGCTTCTCGGGAGCACCTTGCACATCAAGAACACATCAGATCGCCGCTGTGGATATCATGAAACGACAAACGGACTTGAGCGTTCGTCGGAAACAAGAAGGCCCTCAGCGAAGCTTCCGGACAGAGCCCTGGCCCGAGGTCGAGGAGCGTTTAACATGACTGACCAACGCAGCAAATTGGCAGTGGTGGCGTCGGCGGCGGCGGCGGCAGCAGCAGCAGCAGCAGCAACGACGACGACCAAATTGTGATTTATGAACGAGCTCTGTGGGCACCAGCGAAACTGATGGACCCGAGTCTGCAAGCATTCTGCGACCGTTTCGTGAAGTGGTGGCACGTAGCTCCGCTGCAAAAACTTCTCGATACTCTGCGGCGGCGGAGCTGTTCGCTGCCTGACAGAGCATCCCGGCTTGGTTTCGAGGCTGGTTCTCAAACGCTCTTGCTTTCTGCCTCGATCGAATTTCAAATTTTCCTTCAATGAAATGCTGGGAGTTTCCATATTCTTCGAGTGACGGAGCAGATTCCAAATTCCTCATTTTGCACTCATCAGATTTTCCCCAGAAATTCAGCGATTCGTGTTCAGGATGATGAAGAGGATTTAAAGATTCAACGATTCGCCGTGCTCCGAGTCGCGAAACGTCGGATACGTTTTCTGTGATCTAGATCCTTCGGCGTCCGGAAAAAAGAGAAAGAACCCGATAACGCTCCCATTTACACGAGCTGAAACAACGTAGACGTTCCGTTTACGCGACCCGCCTACGCCCAGCCAGTCGTCGTCGTTGACTGTCGATCCGGCCGCGGACAGTGAATCATCAGTTGTTTCATCTCATAATTGGGCGGGAAATGAGGAAATAATGAGAGACTACTCGGACGCCAATCAGAGAAAGTGTTAGCATGAAAGATATCGTTGACGTTTCTGCTCATTCTCCCATGATCCTTCAAGATAAATCTGAAATCCATTCATTCAGTTGAAATGGATTCTTTCTTCACAGACAATTTCAAGAATAGAGTCTCCAACTCGGAAACAATTTGTTCCTGCAATTTATTGAACTCATTCATTTCGAAAACTCCGTCTCAAAGAATTCCGTTCGGTAAAACTTAAATATTCTCTCGAAAGTTTCTGTCGCGACCCAAGAACGGTCTCCTGCACCTCCAATGGGGACTCACAGAGTGGGAACGCGATTCTTTGTGGTTTCATTTCACATCGTCTCTGATCATGAGCTATCGCTATCACGTCAACTATTGCACGAGATGACATCTGGATCAAACTGCGGCTTCCACTCCCTAGTTCGTGGAGCAATTTTTGTCAATTCTTCACCACTGGAGAGAAAAACCCAATAAACAGCGAACAGGCCCGCGTCAGTGCGGCTTCTTACCCCTTTTCGGAATCGTCTCCCGTTCCGTTTCTTCTGAAAAAGGTAAAAAAGAAAAAAAGAGAGCCACGATTCCGCCCGCCAGTCAGCCAGCCAGCCAGCCAGCCGGCCAGTCAGTTTGCTTACACGACTTCGACGGTGACAAAACTACCCGCAGAAGTCGCGAATTCCATCCATCCCCGACTTTTTGCCGGAGTTCCAGTTTTGCTTTGCTGATAGCCGGTCGCGTCGAGCCGTTGAAGTCGTGTTGGCGAGCATCCGACTAGCTGATCCGAATTCCCAAAATTCCAAACGCTGACTTCTAGGCTTCTAAGCGTTCCAGGCATGAGCCCGTCGGAACCATGTGCTAATGGCCATCTGCACACAAACGAAGAAAAAAAGAGAAAAAAAAACGGCCAGCCAGACAGACAAACGAAAGACCAAAGTCGCATTCAATTACAACTGATTATGGAAATCGTATCGTGCGTATTGATTATGATCACACGACGAGTCGCGGCGGCCGCTGACGAGCTCGATCGGCATTTCCCATTTCAATGAGTTGAATCGATTCCGAGTGGAACCGGTATTCACGTACGTCCGATCCAACTGTGCGCGGGCCGGACTCATCATTTTTCGTATCAACTTGAACTGAATGAGAAACTTTTCTTCTTCTCCATTTCGAATCCGAAGCGTGTATCTTTCTCTTTCTCTTTCTTTCCCTTTTCCATGATACCAAACGATGCGGACGTCTCGGGGGTACGCGGCCCGGCGCGATGCCATCCTCGCGCTGAAGAGGCTCAATCGGTTCGGAATTCGGCTCGATACGAAAGAGAAAAAAACATCGACGGAAACCATCTTTCAAAAGTGGTTAACCGCGGCTAATCCGATGATAGGATATCGAGCAGATTATAAATTTACCTCAGACGAGAATCGACGAAAACGCCGCGTTTGTTGTAATTGATGTTGTTGTAGTTCCATTCTCTCGCTCTCCTCGTTTCCTGGGCTTCTGTATCATGAGATCGCTGGCTGGCTGGCTGGCTCGCTCGCTCGCTCGCTCGCTACCGGTGAGGTGTGTCCGAAGTCGAACGATACGAATTCGAACTGTCAAAAGAGGCTCCGTGGCAGGTTGGATTTGCTGTAATGACGGGTTCGGCATTGACAGAAGCTTCGGCAGCAAGCTCGCGAGCAAGCGAGAAGCAAGAGTCAGACGGGAGGCAAACGGCCCGCACCCCTTCACCTCCGAAATTTGACAGAATCACTCACTCGCCGACCGGCTTGCTCGATCTGACGATGACTCATCACGGACGATGCCATTTTGCCAAGTATGCCATTGCTTCCAGCTTGCAGACAAATCCATTTGACTTCATCTGTCATCTCATCTCGCCAACGCTACCGTTTTGCAACCTAAACCCTTCAAGCTTCGACGCGCGCCGCGGCCACCTCGCCAACGAGCGAGCGATCGACCGCACCATTCAATTACCCGCACCAATCAAGTGACGATAGTATTCTGTCATCGCTGAATCAAGCATTTTGACAGAACTAGTATTCCGCTGCCGTCGGTCGCTCGCGCACGGCTGCCAGCTTTGGCAAACGCCGCCGCCGCCGCCGCGAATGTACGCTTGCGATTTGCTCGTTTCTCAACGCGACGTCTGAGCTCGATTCGCGTGATTCATGAGCAACGGCCTCTCGAAGCAAAAACATGAATTTCACTCCACCAAGCATACACAATGGTATCCAGACTAGAAAGCCACCAGTTTCAAACGACTACACCCTACGCTGGAATTCGCCCGCTTTGAAAATGCATCCACTCCGCTTCTCCTCTTCCAGAAATGATTCTTTTTCCAGCTTTCCATTCCGTGGAAGCCCTCCCCATGCTTACGCATTCGATTCCGAGCTTTCTTGTCCTCTGGAGTTCCAAATCTAGCACCGAATCGGTTTCTGATAAACTTTCAGCTTGCGCGGTCGTCGTGTTGGGCTTCATTTGTGGGGCGAGAAGTTTCGAAGTTGGTTTATTTGTGGAAATCAGTCCGAAAGTCAATCAAAGTCTTGGCTACTGTGTCGTGGCTTCATGAGAAAGTTCATTCTGTACGAGAACCCAACGCCACTGGTTCAGATTACTCCGCGAAGTCAGCAGCTTGGTACAAAATTGAGGAATTCCCCAGTGTTTCACTACTTTATTATTATTATGATTATGATTATCATGATCAGTATTTAGATGTTCATCCGGCCCCAGAGACCCAACGGTCGATGACACACGTTACTATTAGATGTCGTCATGGGTTACCATTATTGAATCATGTAAAGTATAGCATTTACGACAACTTGTGAGTTGGATCGGTGTCGCCCGTTTTCGTTGGCTCCTCATCGCTCATCGAAATCTTCTCAACGAGCGATCGAGGCTGAGAGCAGGTCCGTGTTGCCATTCTGTTCATAAATCCTCGAGTTGGATACGTCAGATATTGTCGATTGATAATATTAGCCACACACCACGACGTCCTCACGAGGGGCGAATCCTAACCGACATCGTCCACGACAAAATCGTGGGGAAAATATCATAAATACTGATCGTCGATTCTTCGGGCTCCCAACGGCGATTCAGAAGAAGACTACGATTCATCCGGATTCTCCGAATTCCCCCAGAAATTATTCCGCTCGTTTCTTCCAGGGTGCGAGAATTTCTCCCCACGATGAAAACTAATTCTAAGTAAGAAGCACTCTGAGAAAGAACTGATAGTGAGATCGCTGGACACGACTTCTTAAAATCGAAGAGAGAGGCGGTTGCAAAAAGTTTCGTGGAAAATGCTCCTTTGGAATCCGGGAACAAGTCTTCCCTTCCATCTTCTCACCTTGAATATTCAGATTCGATGAATTATGAAGAATCGTTATTTTTTCTGATAAGAACCCGATTCGCCGGTCTTTCAACGCACTCATCAATTCACTTTTCTCTCCTCTCAGAAAAAGAAGAAAAAAAAACAGAAACAAAATCTCCTTTCGTCAGTAGCGTTGTTTTTCTTCGTGGTATCGGCTTCTGGATTACCCCGCGGCGATCTGTTTCGATTCATTTTTCCACAGTGTGCGGTTCGTTGTTACTGGCGCAGCCGACTTCCATTTTTAGGGTCCGCCGCCGTAGTAGTTGTAGTAGTAGTTGTAGAGCGGCAGCGGCTGCAGCGGCCAGTGAGAGCTACTCTGCGTACGTGAAGTTCATCAACATCAGGAGGAGCGCTCCGTTGACGCATCAAGTGCGTCGACGGGACCCGAATAATTTCAATGATATGCGAATGGACGAAATTGGATGGATGGACAACCTACCAACAGACGAACGAACGAAGCAGCTCCAGAGTCGATCAGCCGGCAACCGGAGATCCACTGTCGAAGACCTCTGACGTCACCGACCGCCCTCGAAAAGAATCACAGAACGAGTTCGAGTGCGACAGAGTTTGGCAACTTTGTCACAATTCATCTGTTTTTTAGATCCCCATCAGTCAGTGAAGCAAACGAGCAATAGAGCCAAGCAGTCTGTCATGCCGCTCTCACTGCGGACTGTTTGTGTCTAACCGCGAGTGTTCCGTCGCCGCGCCGGTGTTGTTGAAACTAATCTTTCCGTTGGCAGCGTGACAGAGTTGGTTTTTTTCTCTCTTTTGTCACCAAGTCTTAGAAAGTATCCGAATATCCTCTCGCTCCGTAGCCTTCCGAATCGGTTCCGCGCGGGAATTCCCCGGTCAATCGGGAACTAGACTAACTGGATGGTCAGGAATAACGAAGACGACAGCGAGGAATTCAAACTAGGAGAACAGCACCGGGTCGGCTGATAAGCTTAGACTTTCGTACGAAATGAGCTGGAGTGTTTTCTGTTTAGACATTGGCTCTAAGAGAAGAAGGAACCACCACTTGAATTTCGTGCTGCGAATTCGTTTGGAACCGCAAGAGGAAATCAGGAGAGAAGACTAGAAGAAAGTAGAGAATACTACGGAGAAACTGGGAGTGGCCAGTATTTCGCGAATTCCTGGCTGTAGTCCAAGTTATCCGATAAATATTTTATACTCGTTGTCGACGACGACGACGACGGCGGCGGCGGCAACCCTCCCCGGCCGGCCGGCCGGCAGGCTGTCTGGCTGTCTGTTTGGATGGTCCACTCGCTCGCTCGCTCGCTCGCTCGCACGCGCAGTCAAGTTCATCGATCCCAACTGCGACAGCTTCCCGAAGTCAGAACACGTACAGCAGTTGCCAAATCCCATCGAGCAGACGCAGAATACGTTACTCTACATGTAACAGTACTTCCCGCGTATTATGGATGCGGCGGACGCGGCGACGGCGTTGCTTGCAGTGAGGCGCTGCGGCTGCCGCCGAAAGCCTCGCTGCTTGACTACTCGCACGAACGCAACGCAAGGCTGACATCTGACACTCGGATCGCCGCTCATTGAACGAATTATGAAAATTACTGCGAACAACACCGAAACCTGTTCGTGCGAACTCCGTCAGGCGTTTTGAGGGATTCTTTTTGTCGGTTGAATTCCAGCGAGAATCTGCCGGGATTGATTGAATCGAATGTTGTTCGGCTTGGATCCGTCGAGACCCTTTCGGGACCTTCAGAGGAGGGGAACAAGCAAGCCATAAGACACACAAAATACAAGACTCCTACTAAGAAGTAGTGGATACACAAGTTTCCTTATTAGCGAGACTTTAGGGTAATTTCAGTTCATTAAAAGCATGTGGCCGCAACGATGTCATGTTCCAATCCATCAGTTCATTCATGATTTCTTTTCACATAATCTCGGATTTTGGGTCTGGAGTTTCAGGCATTAATCATTTTCGAGGCTCCATCAATCCACATAAAGTGAGAGATCCATTGATGAAATTTGCTTGAGTGTTTCAGCCCACGTCGTGATTTGGCGAATATCATCGATAAGATCGATCTTCGATCATGGATTGATGGAGGGTGATTGATGAATTATGCCCAATCTACCAATTCTTGAACTTTCCGATTTTGCTCAGCGCCGGCTAGAAAGTACATTTCCCGAATCAGAGGAACTCCTCGATGTCTTCAGTCGAGGAATGGCCGCAAAATGGATGAATGGCAACTAAACGAGTCACAAAGCTCGACAAAAAGTTGAGTGAGGAAAATCAGGAGTAGATTGTGAGCTTACGCACAAAGCAGTTCCAGTTACGCCGGACGACGGCACACGATGGCGACCGAGCTACTGACTGAGGGAGCAAGCGAGTATGAGCGACCCTTCTGTTTGTATGCTGGATAATGACACAGCTATGAGCTATCGGGTCGCAATCGTTAGAAGTCACGCACATCGTTCACCAACGCCCTTTTTTTGAGCTTTTCCTGTCCGTCTGTTTTCGCTTCTGAGCGGAACGTTCGTTTTTTTTCTCCGCTGAACATTGCCTCGCTTGTGATCGGAGCAAACACTTCGAACCAGCTCGCGATTTCTCCGCAAGAGTTTTCCCGAGGCCTTCTCAAAAATTGGATGGAACTTCCTCGGATCGAGGACCTCTCAATTCGAACCTTCGGTCCTGAATCTCAGAGAAGGTCATCCTCTAAAGTACGAACTCTCCACTCGTACGCTACGAGCGCGCGTCCGATTTCGAAATCCGCACTCGCGATCGAACTACTGTGGCCCCTGGAGCCTCGAGAGCTCCCGAAGGCCGAAGTTCATCAATATTACAGTTTCCACTCTGGCAACTGGTGAAAAGTTCATTGCGAAAGACGGAATGATAGCGCCGAACTGGTTGGCCGGTCGGTCCGTCGGTCGGTCAGGCGGCTCGCTGTCGAAAGCACCTTCCTTTTCTGTGGTTTCTTTTGCGGTGCGTGCGTTGAGTCGTGGCGGGCAGAAAAAGCACAGCAGAAGAAGAACAAGAAGAAAGAGGCGACTCCGCCTGGCCAATTCGAATGATCGATCCCTCGAAGCTATGCGCGCACTCCTCTGCACTTCTTTTCTCTTTATTCTCTCATCATCGCGTATGATAGAACACCTCGATGATACCGCCCGAATATGTCCTGCTAAAAGCGACGCGGAACGAACTCAAAAGAACACCGACGGAGAAGACCTCGAATTTCCCTCAGCCGAGCCCTAAGTGTGCGGTTTGCGAGCTCTCCGTTGATCTTTGTGTTCCGCGATCGAAACAGAAGAAACGGACATCGGCGACCAGAAGATGTGAAACGGATCATCGGTCTCGTGGACAATCCCCGGTGCGTAACTGGGTCAGCCTGTCAAAGAGAAATATTCTATTTATTTTTTCCTTTCCATTCAGTTCCGTACAGCTTGCGAAAACGAGACAGGTGCGATTCTTTTCAACTGCTGATGATTGATTGCCGATCCGATTTGACGATCCATCATATGATATGACCATACCCGTACATCTCGTACCTGTCACCTTCACTCTGGAAAGGTCAAGTTCCGTTCAACTCCCGCGAGGAATTCACACACGCGAGCCGGAAAACTCAGATTCCAAGCTCGATCTCAAACCGTGTTCTGATCTGGAACTTGTTCTTCTGCGCGGATGAATCAGAACGAGATCTCGGAAGGTTCGAGAATCAGCGCAGACGTGAACGCATTCCGGCGAATTGGATTCAGTGGAGTGAAGCCGCTAAGTGGATAATTGAGTTAAAAATCAGCACCCTCGCCCGAATAGACATTAACGGTTTTAATGAAAGCCATCAATTATACTTCTTTGATGACAAGGGAGTCGCTTCTTTGCTTCGGCCGAGGGAGTCTTTCGGAACGGGCCCTGAGAAAAACTTGAGCTTTCGTTTGTTTGCTGATTAGTGCGCTGGTTGCCGCTTTCCGTGAGTGACTCGCAAGCGTCGCTCTACGCGTCCTTAAGGTCTACGCGCCGCTCTCTCGCCGGATAGATTGTCGGAGGAAAGGACTGGTTGGTTGACAGACGAACAGACCGACAACTAGTATGATGAAGATGAATGAACTGGTGGTGCTTTATGACGACGACGACGACGAGGGAAATCGGCGCTTTTTTCTGGATTTCTACAACACCATCATCATCACCGGCTGACAGACTCCGTCCGTCCGTCGGTTCGCCTGGTGCAGTGATCGAGAAAGTGAAACCAACGAAGCAACGAGCCAACCGAGCGAGCAACAGACAGACAGTCAGTCGGACCGACAGACCATCAGACGAAAGAGTGCTGCTGGTACAGCGGTCGTTTGCGCCGCTGCTTCAGTGCTGTTGGTGGTGGTGGTGGTGGCGGCGGCGAGAGACGACCGACCGACCGACGGAGGACAGACACGTGCCTGATGCTGCTGGATGCAGTTGCCGAGCATTGACCCTCCTGATGTCCTTCTCCTGCGTCGCGTCGCCGCTGGTTCCTCACGTCTCGATCGACGTCGTTGTCGTTGTTGTCATCGACGCCTCCACGCGCGCCGCCGAAGCCGACTGAACGAACGGGCCGACCAGCCAGGAGGCAGACAGGAACACAAAAAGACGACGGACAGAGGAGGGCCCGAGGGAGTTGGGGACACAGTTCACATTGACCCGCTTGTGTCGATTCGTTCCAGCCGCCGCGCCGGTGTCGACAACGGTCTCGTGAATCAGGAGGAGTACCTGATTATTTCATTTTGCGAGTCGGACGAATTTCGTTTAAGACCTCGGATCGGGAAGATCGCTCATTCCCAAGTTTGCTCCACTTTAGCGACTCCTGAGCAATCTCAAAAAAAAAGTTATAATATTTTCACAGGAAGCGATCTGGGCAATGAAAGCTTCATTTCAGTGGGATCAGAAATCGAAACCACCGATAGACAATGAAAGAAGAGATCTCTGGCCGCCACCATGTTGTTCCGTTCGATCGATTCGAGAATGTGCGCGAATGACGATATATCAATTCACACACACTGCTGATTCCCTTCGATGACGGTGATGGTGTTCAAGAACGAAGACGGAAGACATCAGAGAACAGCGAGCGTCGGCGCGGAAGAGACTTCGGCGTCAAGAGTATCGAACATTGTTGGAACGAAACAGCGTCCGCGGATTTGAGTTCACAAGAAAAGGAAATATGGAGAACGAATTCGCGCTTTGAAGCCGACCGCCATCTTGTCGAACTTCATCGAAACGTCGCCCCGTCCTCCTCATTGTCTCGGATTGCTCCGCTGCTACGAGAGTGGACCATTCAAAGAACCGAAAGAGAAGATTTATCTTCTTTCATTCACGCGAGGTGTACTGAAATCCGTGCGGCGGCGGCGACATCTCCCAACAGGTGACGACAGTCTCGCGTCGGTCGTGGCCACGACCCAAGAGAGCAGCAGTCCACTCAGAGCCGGAATAATGAGTTTTTCTCGTCGGAGGGAACAATTTCCACGGACGAGATTAGCACAACAATGATCAGTAAAAAAAGAAACACTGATACACCGTTCTCGTTGATAAGGTGAACGAGGATCAGAGCAACAATTCCCAACCGAGCAATACTGTTCACGATAAGATTCGCCGAGATAAGGCCGGAGTCACTCGGCACTAATCACTTCTAATGGACGAGCCTTGATAATAATTGTCTTCGTGATGGAAGCAACAACGACCGGTCACAACGATACGCAGATCTTCAGTGAATGTCCTGATTTCAATCGGAAACGAGCGCGCGAAGGATGGACGTTAAGCATCCCGATATTTCCCGCGACTTCCCAATCGACTCTAACTAAGCATCAACTCTCGAGCTCTGGTGGTGATCCGGGATCAGCTGTCTGTCACCAGCGAATGTGTTTCCCGGGAAGTCTGGGCGAACACGCATTTCCTTCGGAAAAGTCCTCGTTCCACGAAACGGCAACATCGGACATCTCAATGCGTTCCTCGAAAACTCATCCATTGAGCTCGTGTTTGTTCGCGAGCCATCGCTCCTGTTGTCCCTCTTATGCCAGAACGGAACTTGCCCGCACTTGTCCGCTTTTATTTGGCCGTAAACGTCAGGGGAGGTCTGCTCAGTACTTAATTCACACCCGCTGGCTGCTCGAGCGGGATCAGTGCTGGTCGCCGCCGCCGCCGCCGTAGCTGCTCTTATCTTCTGTTCCATCTATCTACATATATCTGATATAAATCTTGTAAAGCACTGCCGATCCATCGGCCCGTGTAAGCGAGGGCCAACGCCTGGTCGCGGAGATTTCTGGCGATTTTTTTTCGCTAATGCCGCCGCCGCCGCCGCTGCTGTTGCTCCTCCTGAGAACCGCTCGATACATGGATAGATAACTTCAGAGCTAGTGTTTGGGATTTGCATATTAACGTTTCTGAGAACACACTGCACATGATCCACTTCGGCAAAGTTTAGCCACAAATCACTGCTGAACACCTCTCTCCTTGTACTTGTTGTTGCTACTCTGGCCCACCTGTCGGCGAGTTAATGCGGACGGCAGCGGCTAGAACTCCGCAGAGAAGTGCGACGGATGGTTGGAGTCAACAATCGGGCAAGCGTGCCGTGAGCATGCGGGCAAAGTGTTGTCATCAAAGTTCAGAATGAGTTTCGTTGCCGAGATGGCGACACCGTCTTGAGGAACTCACTCACTTAGTATTCAAGGACTGCTTTAGGGGCACATCGATCGATGTGGGAACCAGCAACAAAAGCAACCATCATGACAACAGCACCCTTTCGGAGTGGGTTACCGATCAGAAACTGATTGTTTCATCACGCGGCTCAACAATGCCCACAGTCACTCACTCAGATCGAACGGACGCCCTCGCAGGAATCCAGTTTTCCAATAAATAGGAGTCTTCTAAGTAGGGCTTGCCATTTGCCTCTTTCGCGAGGGATGTTTCCAAGCTTGGAAGTGTCGCTACTTCCACCGGTGACGTTTGTTCTCACTTAGATCTTCAGTGTTCCATTGCGCGGAGAGCTCGACACCACGTCTCTTGCTCCTGTCGGCGAATGGGCTGCTGAGGCGGCATCTTCGAAATGACGTCACTGTGACCACATCTTTGTTTGTACCGCGCTACCTCAGACCTCGTGTGATTTGTCTTCATTGATCGTTTGGAGGAGAACAAACATGCGACTCCTGGTTTCCACGGCATTGTTCATCCTGTGTTTGTCCGTGTACTCGATCGAGGCTAAAAAGGAGAAGGGTAAGGAGCTGATCAAGTTGATGAAGTTCGGCATGCTCCTCTACGCCTTGCAACCGCACCACGAAGAGGAACCAAAGAAGAAGAAGAAGAAAAAGAAGAAATCGTCTGGACCCATATACATCCACACGGGAGGATACGGTGGCTTCGGATACCCTGGATTCTATGGTTTTGGAGGTTTTCCAGGAGGTGGCTGGTATGGATGAAAGGAGATCCTCTTCTCGGATCATCCTCTTGAGCGGGAAATCAGCAACAGAAGTTTGTCGAGCTGATTTGTTGAAGTTGAATAGAATCCTCAATCGAGTTCAAAATCCTCCATCACCAGAGTGTTTCTTTCCTTCGTGTTCCGGACTTTGCCGCCTCCGGAACAGTTTCGAAAGACCAGTCGGCCGGTACGAGAGACTCAGAAACACGCGAAGAGAAAATTTTTTGATCCTGAATTCGGTGAAAACGAACTTCATTTAGAATCGAGGTGAGGAGGGAGTCCTCGAAGTCCTGGGAACGGGTTCGATGAACTAAAGCAAATATCCGACAGCGGCTACTTCCAGGCTTCGAATTCAATTTCGAAGTTGGTCGGTAAAACATTCAGATTTAACGGTTCCGGGTCCTCCCACCCCTTCCCCTTGACCGTCTCGCCGGCATCGTCTGAAATTGAATTAAAGCTATCGGTCGTTCCTCCAAAGTGCAGCCCGCTTTCGGTGAAATGGCTCCAAACTTTTTTCACGCTTTTCACACACCACGACACGCAGTCGACCGCTCTAAATGATTATAGGGCGAGAAAATCCGACGGATAAATCAACACGGTCGTCCTTTCCCCCGCTAGTCCGGTCAGAATTTTCGAAAACCGCGGAAAACTAGAAGGGAAAAACTGAGTTTGATCAAAAGCAGTTCTTTGAAATGTTCTCGCTCTGGAAAAGTTCTCACGAAACGAAGCGTTCTCGAAATTCCTCTCAGCCGAGAGAGGATGAAAAACAGAAAAAAATTGACGGCAAGGATCACAAGTCCAAAACGTGAGCGTCTCTTTGTGTGTGAGTACTATACTGATACCTTCGCACGTGTTCGTGCGTTCGATACCGAAAGTATCAGCCGGCTCGAATGGCTCTCCTGTTTGATACATTCAATTCGAGTCGTATCATTTGATCCACCCGGGCCAACTGTTCCCCGATGCGTCAAGGTTCGGCTTCATATCTTGCCGCGTAGTTTGTCTCGGTAGTTATTTGTTGCTGCTGCACTGCACAGTTGGCAGAAGTCCCTGCTTCTCTCTATCAGTCAGGGCCGTGTGATGTCAGGTCAGCGAGTTGATCCGGATTGATTGTGGCAGAAGATCTTTCCGGAATCTTCGATCTGAGAAAGGAGCGACTACATCTGAGATTTGAGCGATTCGATTCTCTGATTGAGGATCTCGTTCCATCGCCATGGCACCACAGTACACAAACGCGCACACTGTCCCTCACTCTCAAGAACGGGAACCGTGTTCTCGAGCGTCCGTTACATCGAACGACCTTCATGACGTCACTTCCCGCTACCTGGCGACATCGACGAGGATGGCGACCGACGCGACGCAAGAGTAGCTCGACAGTAGATTATGGCGTCAGCGGCCGCTGTCGTTGGAGGCCGTGCTTTTGCCTCCAACGACTGTAGAACGAGATGGTCGACTCTTCCCGCTTTCTACAAAGTATCGTTTTCTCACTTGAAGCCTGACGACCAACTGAATGACTAGCGCAGACTTCTCGCCTCCCGGCAATTTCTTCTGCTGACATCTGTGTTAGAAGATACGGTATCCATATCTGTTAAGCACGTGTGCCGTGTCCTTGGCCTGTACTTTCAGGCGCTTGTTTCTCTTCTGGTCGCATGCATACTCTCTCTACGGTCTAGATCACTTTTTTCGAGGATTGGGGAGGCAGTGTACCAACAAACAGACAAATGCCGACATGGATTCGATGATAACCAGGGCCACGAGGCGAGAAGCGTTCAATTCGAGACCACGAAGATCCTCTGTGGCCACTCTAGGTAGAATTCTTGATTCAAATGATCAATTCCGCGCTCCCAACGATCGCTGTCCCCCGAAGAAGAAGAGATTCCGGAGGAAAACCAGAGTTCAACGAGAGTTTGATGCAAAACCTTCGTCCAGCGAAACATTTCTGCAGACCCTCTCTGTGCTGACCAAGTGTACTGAACGCGCGTCCGCGAGTTTTCCTCGGGTGCCAGAAGCAGAACGTCAACTGAGATAAGGGGCATATCAGGAATCTTCTATTTTTATTCCATTTGCTCTAATCAGCTAGCCCTAGAATCTTCACTCGAGCTAACAGCCAAACTAGCAAGCGCAACGCCGGTTACATGAGCTACAGAAGGAAAAAAAAACCACACGCGGATCAACAGAAACTATCCGAGTCTAGTGCGGAATTTTTGTACCGACTCTGTGAGCGTTTCAGGCACTTCCAGAATATATACTTGATGGTTTTTGTGGCGCTCACTCGCTCGCTCGCTCGCTACTAAATGTCCGGCCATAACAAAAACTATCCTTACTATAAAGCAGAGTTCAGTTGAATTTTCCATTCTAGAGCCGACCCTGGCTGGAAACAGTGAAATTCAGCTAGAAATCCCATTTTGGAACTTTTAAACAGACATTCAAGCACCAAATTGTTTTTTTTTTCTTCTTTACAAGCTTCGAGCGCGATCCTTATCGCGTCCATTTCGGAGCGAGTTGGCAGCTCGTTTCGCTGAGAAGAACTCGGAAAAGCAAACTTCACTTGTTATGGCGTGAAACAGGCTCGTTACCACCTCTCGAATTTTGTTTGAGTTGTGTCAGCCGCCGGAGAAGCGCCCAGCGCCCCCTTAAGACTTTGGATTCATCCTCTCGATTCACTGGGAACGTCTCCCGTGAAATTCCCGAAATCTCCAAGTTCCTTTTCCTCGGGGAAATTATGTCGTCATTGAACATGGTACACACGCAGGAATGGATGAATATCCGGCCGGCATCTCGTTTTCAAAGTCGTTCGAAACGGAATTTCTTTCTGTGAATGCATTTCAATTATCTCTCTCAAAAGGAGTTCGTGACATTCATCGTTCATCATAAACGGAAATACCCGCGAAGGAGCGAATTATGCAAAACTATTCAAATGTATGAAAATTCCAGCCACGGTTTGTTGCTTGGTTGGTTCATTCATTCATTCATTCACTCGATTTCATAAGGGTTCCGATAGAATTATTATCAATTTCTTCAACCCAGAAATGCAGGGTACTATTTGCTTTATCGAAACGATGATCCGGTTGGACGGCCCTATCGAGAAAGTATAAAATTTGAATCCGCCGACGGAAAACGCGGAATCGGCTCTCTAAAGCGGGTCCCTGGACTATGACCGCGTCGTGACCTACATCGCCAATGTTGCTACTCCAAGAGTAGCCTTGTCATAGCTAGCCGACTCGTAGGATACATTGTTCCCAAGTTGGCAAGGTAAGCCACGCAACAAAAGCCGCTTGTCGTCGTCCGTCTGCGTGTCCGCCGGGAGGCTCCTTCCTGACAGACGAGAACGGTGGCGGCGGCAGCGGCGGCGGCCCACAAGGTGACCAAAGGGTGGCGTCCGTCTGTCAAGTGGATCGATTAGATTCCGAAGCAGCGGAATATTGTTGTCATTCAAATCGAACTCTCGATCTAAATCTCTTTGATCTCCGGACATGCCTTGGCGCCTTTTCGCGCGCAATCTTTCTTGTGGCCGCGCCGCAGCCAAGCTAAGCTCGAGTCGTCGTGGTCAAGCGAAAATCCTCGATATCGTTCGTGATAAAAATTTGGAGCGCTGTATTGTCTTTTGGAATCGAAAATTGTCGCGACGTTGATGTTTGACCAAGCTTAAAAAACCGAAATAGATTTTTTTTCGCTTCCCCGTTCGTGCGGATGCGTAGCCGCTTGGAAGCGTCCGCGCTTTCCCGATTCGGGCTGGAAATTTGGCGTCCACTTCTCGTTTTCGGTTCCTCTGTTTGAGAAGCGAGAACACTTCGGTCAACAGGATTTGTTCGACTGCATCCGTGTTGCAGGAATGATGATCTATTATCGCTTTCCTTTTTTTTTTTTCGTCTCGGTGACTTCAGGTCTCCGCAGCAGCGCCAGCTGCAGCCGTCCGCTAATCGCGTTCGATCCCAATCGATGGCACTGGTGAAAGGCATGGTGGTGGCATCGCAGTACCTTTGGCTCTATGAGCGTCGAAACCGACCGCAGGACCCGTGGCGGGGATAGCCGATGCCGCCGCTGGGCACCCCACAGACAGACAGCGGAGTCACGAAGAAGATTTTTCAAGGAGCAGAAATCTTGGGTGCGCCTCTCAGTCTTCGAAGATTTCTGATCGTTTTCAGTGAACGTGAGACAGAACGGACCTGTCTTCTTCGTTTTGTCTTCGGTTTCTACTTCATTTGTCGGGCTCAACCTCATCATGAGGAGAACTGTCTTTTTGCGGCGGCGGCGGCGGAACTCAGCTCGGCAGAACGTCCAAGTCATGACATGACAGAGTAATGTCTCTTTTTTTTCCCTTCTGCAAGCGAGACTTTCGATTTCGGTCGGCTCCGTTTTCACTGGGTTGCGCAACCTTACTCGGAATTATTATGTCAACTGTTTCGACGCTGCTGCTGTTGTCGTCGTGGTTCTGCTTCGGAAATCGTTGAAAGGGACCACTCTCTGAATCGGTCTTTCGATGTCGAAGACTGCCTCTTGTGTTTACACAGAATGCATTGGGTAAACTGCTTTTCACGGAAGTTCCACAAGAACGACCGATGTCTGCTCTTGGCGAGCGGTGTTCGCTCTGCCCCCAATAGAGTTGTCGTTTTTCGTCTCACTGGAACGGAATTCTTTATCGAGAATTTGTCGCCCATTGTGACCGCGCGACGTTGCCAGCGGACGAGTGTGTGCTTCATCTGGATACGAGAGTCTAATCAGGGAGATTTTTTCTTGCTCAGTAATAGGATATTTCTCTTGTGACTCAAATCCTTTCGGTTTTCTAGGTTGAAACTCTCGAGTTTCAGGCGGTTTTGGAGCGCAACGGTTCAATTATAGACAACTCGGTTCTATTTCCATGGGAACATGTTCTGAAAGAGGTCGCGAATTCGAAAATCGAAGATTGAAACCTGGAAACCGTTTGATTTCCTGTTCAGTGATTTCGGAACTCTCACTGGCAGAGAAGGAACGCTCGCCGAACATCGGATTTATAGATACATACGAAGAAAGGGGTGCGGATGAGAGGCGCCGCGCCGGGTTCCAGGAGCACTGTACCGGGCAGCACATGAACTTTCAATGTACGCAGAAATTCTGGAAGAGAGGAAGAAACAGCTAGCGTGTTATAAATACTCAATACTCTCAATTTCGTTCTTTTTTCCCCGAGATCAGTCTCCTGTGTACCCAGAACCAAGTCCAAGCACCGCTGTTTCGGATTCAGCAGCGAATCCAGCGGCCGCGACCAGTACCACTCCTCGTTGAAGGAAAAAAAAAAAAAAAAAAACGGGTTGCCACTCTTGTTTCTTATCGGCTTTTTAAGCGGGCAGGGCACGCTACGCGTCTGTATCTTCTTCTCGACGGATTCTCCCCTGATTGTACCTATCTCATGGTTTTTTTTTTCTCTTCTCACCGGCTCAAATTCCAAGGCCACACAATCGGATTCATTCTAATGTGCGGATCATAATCGGAAATTAACAAACGACGAGTGGACAGAGACGGCAACGCGAGGACACATAACGTTCCCAGCACACATGCGGAGTCTGGAAATGGAACACCGCTCCGATGGAAGCTCTTTCGCTGCTCCAAATACGCAATCTGACGTCATTCCACGGAAATATAACCTCTCCTCCAACTAAACGAGGCTACTCTGTCTGATCTTTCGGCTTTCGCCATTGTAACTTATGTAAATGAAAAACAAAAATCGATGTTTCAACAAGAACGAGGTGTTTTCGGTAGAATGTAATTCTTGAAGTCTTCTGGAACCGCCTCGAAGTAATCGCGGGTTTAGGGACGAAGAAGACAATAAGTTCTTACACACGCCCACTAGAACGGCGACACAGCGCGAAATCGCCGGAGCGGGCATTTATCAAATGTGACTTTAACACGTGTGCGCGAGAGAGTAGTGCGTGCGTGCTTGCGGCCAGCCAGCCGACCTTTGTACCTCGCCTTGACGCATTCTAGAGCTTGTCGGCCTGCCGGCCAAGAGCATCACGGCTCAGCAGGCAAGATAGCCGTCAAAGTCGCGGTAAGAGTAAGACAGCAAACGAGAGTATCTACTCCTCGAGACCCACCCAGCGCGGTGAATATGCAACCAATGATTGTTGAGAAATATTCAAAACCGAGAATGCGAATCGCAAGAATCGACATCGATGGATCCATTTCATTCAGCACTTGGTGTGTATCTGTACGAAAGAGAATATCGAAGGCTGCCAGACAGAAGAATTAATGGATAAGTTAAAGAAATTGATGAGAATTCACGGCTGCCGTGTCGGTTTTGTTACAATGGTTTCAAGATGAGATGTAGAGGCTATCGGATCATCGTCGAATGTAACAACAGAACATTTGTGACGGCAAACAATGGTATGTTGTTGGCGCCATCTTGGGAAAGACTTATCGTGGCCGCCCTTTGGCTGTGAACTAAAAGCGATGCTGCTCTCAAAAGATTCGCGGCACTCGATAGCAACAGATACTTTTTGTGCATATCTCTCAATGGATTCCGATCTCAGCCGCTTGAGCAGCTTAAGAATTCCATCGCTACGATAAAACGTCGTCAGTTTTTTTCCAGTCTCTCGCTCCGCAGAAGACCTTTCACTTGACGAAAAAATAGCTGATCGTCGATGACTGGAGAGAACGTTGGAAATCGATAATGGTAGCTTCGGATGCTTTTGTTGCATTTACGATCTCATCGGAGTTGTTTGTTACTTTGGAATCAATTGACGATCGCTGCCGCAAGAAGGACTCAAACTGAATCACCGCTTTCACGAGAAGGATGGACGGATGGATGGATGACCATGTCAAGACGGAAGAATTGTTATAGCTTGATTATTACAGTCATTTCGGCTTCAGATGAGCTATTGAAAGCTGATATCGGAAACCTGAAGTCCATTAGTCCCGCGGGTACTGTACTTCCGAGGGGGCGGAGGAAAACGTGAAAAACCGGAGAAAAAAAAAAGCTCCATGGATACGATGAAGATGTCATTTCGAGAACGGGATGTGTAATGTAGCGCAACCGCTAAAACTAACGCATACTTCGCGAGAGGAATTCCGCGTTTATTGAGACACACATAAAGTTCGGCGGTTCGCGAATGTTGAGTTCCGTCTGCTAGCCACGCAACGAAAACTCCGACTCGCCGGACCTGTCCGGAACGGAACAACTTTTTTCTGCACGCGTTCCTGCGGCCGTGTCCACGGAATGAGCTCGTGGTGATGTCAGAATTGTTCAACAAAAGCAACACCTTGTATGTTTTTGTGTTAATCTGGTCGTTGCTTGATCCGTTTGCTGGTTTGTTTTCAGGGTTACCGGTTTATACCCGGTAGGATAATGACCACGGTGCCGGCGATGTTCTTTCTCGAAATTCCGGCTTCGACTTTCCGCGAACTCAGCTCAAGTCGTGGGTGCCTCCTCAAGGGGCAGAGGCATCGTGTTAGGTGGCTACCGGTAGTCCGAATTCTTCTCATGACTAGGCGCGTCGTTATCGCCTTTGTTTTATTACACACGACGACTTCCCGCCCCGAAGTCGCCGCGTCAAAAATTCGCGGTGAATCTGCTACCGACGGACGCTCCCCAAGCTGACCGTGAATTTGGCTCGATGCATGCATGGACGTCCACAACACACCGTCGAGCATTGAAGTTGTCGTCTCTGCTGATTGATCATCAACGAGCCGAGGGATAGAACAAGCTCCTTCAAACATTCTTATCTTGATAACAAACTCACAGCCAGGAGAGAAGAAGCAGGACAAACCCATCAAATGGACGGATCGCGAGGTGGATTCGCCGCTAATGAACAGAGACGTCGTAGGACAGCAGGGGTAGGGCATGCCTCATGGATCGGATGGAGGAAAACGGAAGATTCTCAATTACGATATTCCGCAATGTCTCTGGCCCAAGTCTCGGTTTCCATCTCGGTGATTTCTAGATTTCAAAATTCGTCTTTCCCTCCCTTCTTGAGGTAACCGGGGGTGAACGAGAGCTTCTTGTTGTTCTTCGACTGAATTTTCCGGACATCGGCTCCGAAGTTTTCCCGATGTTGTACTTTAAGCTTGTCCGTAGTTTCAGGAGCCCGTGGCGCCCCCTGGTGACGTAAATCTCATTTCTTCCCGTCAACACTCGGTTTTCACGTCTGGAGTTGTGCAGTACGGTCATGAGACGATGTTCGAGTGGGGGTGGTATTTTTGCATGCGACACACAACAAGGGAAAAATTGTGTTGAACGATAGCACGATTCGCATGGATCCGGTCATCGTTGACGACTTTCCCAGCGAGCTCAGACTGAAAGTTCGGAAAGCTCGAAGGAGCGACCGACGGCAAAGCAACAAAAAAAAAGTCGAAATCACCGAACAAAGCTTCTTTTGCATCGCAGCCGTCACTCGGTGCACCATAACGAGAGAAGACGAATCCTTTGGATTTTAAATATGCATCTTCTTAATGACATTTAGATTGCCTGGAGGAGGTCGACTTTGAATGAATCAAGCGGCAAGCGACCCAGGAACCAAAGCGACCAAGCGACCGATCAAGCGAGCAAGAAACTTAGCAACCCCACAGTGGAAGTTGAGAGCGAACCGGGAGAGACCGAGACAGAGCAGGTGGACCCTTCCCGCGTCGACTTCACCATCGTGATTGTTATTTCCATCGTCATCAGCTGCAGCATCTCTGTCCAAGTTTTCAGCCTGGTCGGAGCTCGGCACGAGAATCGCTTGAACGGCGATCACAAAACCGAACTTCGGTCCAGGGAAGCGACTGACATTCGGTCGCGACTTTCCGTCTGCCTACAACAACAATGCTCGCACCGTTTTTTCAATGTAGTTGATAGATAGATGTGTTCTGCTGAGCATGTTGGCTTCATTCACCGCAGCCGACATCATCAGAAACGTCTAACGTTAACCATCATCAACATCTTCGACCAACTACATTTGGGTAAAAAGAAGCAGAAGCCACGAAGTATTGTCCGGATGAATTTCTGTTGATGCACTCGACCCAAATGTCGTGACATATGTGGATTTGGTGGATCCAGTGTACTTGTACATATATTGAGGGAAGTGCAACCGCTTCTACATATACAAGAAGTGCTCATTTAATATATCGAATCAGCCGTTCGATCGGACCAGGACGGTTACTCGTACAGGAGTATCCGTTGCCGTTTTTGGGCGAGACCATCTTCGATAGGCTTGGGGCTCACGACATCGACAACGACTCAAACAGCAGCAACAACAACAGAACCGCCGACGGTATTGGCGGCGGCACCAGAAGCGCCGAAACTGAAATGTGTAATGTGTCAGAAAAACGGCAACTGATTCGATTGCTTTTTTTTGCTTTCTATATCGTCGTCCGGCGACTTTCTTCTGGCTTCGATGCTTGGGCGTTGTTGTTGGGATCGAGATTGCTGAGAATGACACAGAAACTTCTGACGCCCATTTCCGCGGCTTTGTTTAGCTCACGCCGAATTCTGCCGTCTCCGAAAACCTGCGGAGTCTATCTTGCTCCGAACGATTCCGACTAGAAGAGCAAATAAAGTACCGCAGCCACCACCGTAGAGTGGTTTGCCGACGAACAATGTTGTATGTATTTATTGATCGAGCTCAATCAAGTGTGCATTCTTCGTCAGCGAAAGAGCCGACGAGATCCCATCTCGATATGTGTTTGTTTATTTGGAAACGCACTCTTTAAAACGAGCTTGAATAACGCACAACACGAACAAAGGAAGGAGGAATTCCGACCGTATCACGGGGTAAACGACATTTCACACGGTTTTCTTCCCATTTGTTATTCGTTTTCATTTTGATCGTTTCAGATCGATAATCCAATTCTGGCAGCTTTCAGAAACAAACGCTTTCAAGATCTGGAATGAAGATGTACGCACAACAACATCTCCTACTAAACCCCTGCCTCCAAGATGGCGGTGCAGTGAAATATGTACATTCAGTGACTTCGGACCCTACGTCATGATTTCGAATTCCAGAATTCTTGAAGGTTTTCCACGGAAGCGAGAGAGAGAGAGAGACAGGGAGGAGATGGGATACCATATCGATTCTACAAGAGAAGTACCGCTTGATCTCGAATACAGAGCCACGCTTTCATCGGAATCATCGCCCGCTTTTATGGTCAATCAACCACCGAGCAAGTTCACTTCCGAGTCGGAATGTTGTAGAACGATTCCGAGCTTTTGTTGATACATCGTGAAAGCCACCGCTCAACACTTATGCAAGCGTTACGGACAGTGAAGAAGCGAGAAAAAAGCTGAAATTACAGGTTATCAAAGTGAGAGCAGCCAGCCAGCAAGCCACAGGCGACCGGGTCGGACCGAACGGGCTGGGCGGCTGAATCGAGAAATGCCGCGAACTGGAATCTAGGCCGGAGGTGGCCCACTCGCTCGAGTGTACAGTGTGTTCATGAGAATATTCCATCTTCCAGGGAGACAAGTCCGCTCCGAACTTCGAATCCAATTGTTGTCTTAGTGCTGTTTAGACGAGGTCATCCTTCGAGTGCTATTGCCTCATGTTCCGAGATCAGTTGCCTCTGCGGCGAGAACAGCAGAAGCAGAAAAGAGCGAATTGATTCAATGCGCGGATGAGAAAACTGGCGAACAGTCGCTACCGCCAGTGATATATGTATACGCTCGCTCGCTCGCTCGCTCGCTGTGGCCGTCGTGCTCGAAAATTGGCTTGTTCCGTTTATTTCAAACCAAACAAACGCCTCAATTGTCCGTCAGATTTTTCCTTCCATTCGTCATGCGCAGAAGTTCCGCCGACCGATATCACACACACACACACCGACATAGACGAACGCGCATCGAGCACTACGAGCACGTAATTCGAAACGCTCGCACCGTACAGCATGTCGTACAACGAGAAACATGAGTTTCGGGAGCGAGAGGGTATATTTTGTAAACCGACAACCGTGGGTGTGGAATCGGATTCGGCGGCAGAAGACCTGGGAATCGATCGTTATGTTTTGAGGTTTCTGTTTTGTAAACATCGCGTGCCGCAGGGTTTCTGGAAGTCCTTCGCGAGAATTCGATCTCATTTTCCGGATGGGGGACCCGGAGCTGTCAAGGCCTCAACTCCAGGTCAAGGAACCCGAGGAAGCTGAAAGGCCTCAGGTAAATACTAGGACCACGTCCGTATCCTGAATACACGGCCTTGTCGCAACTCAGACGCAGATTGGGAAACGTGGCGCAACACCGATGTCGAAACCGCGAGCCCACAACAATGCGGATGTCGCAACACAGAACAAACAACGGACAAGCTCGGGCATTGAATGACGTTCGACGACAACGTCGAAAACATCGAGCGACAACCACAACAATTGCGGAGTCAACGTACGAGGCACGAGCGCGCACGTCTGAAATATTGATAATCACGTTCGTGCAGACTCTGCCCAATCATATCATCAGTATCCGAGTAAAGACAAAATTGCGCTCTGGCAATAAATGAGTCTAATTATCTTGAACAGTTTTGTCCGCTGTCAGGTATCGCTGCTGCTGCTGCTCCAGATGACTCGACTGACTTTCGTTTCTCGCTTGCAGAAGGAGTCGCCTGGAGGAGATAATCTCGTCAACGCCATTTTCTGCGATCGACCGTTCATCGTGTTACGGACACTTCGTCGAGGTCGTTCATCTTCTGATCCTGACTTTCTTCTTCTCCTTGTCTCCCTATTCTTCGAGAAAACGGATTCGCAGTTTCTCTTGTGGAGGAAGATGCCCTCGAACGACCACAGTGACTCCAGGTCTAGCTGGAGATTGATGCTCCATTGATGAATCAAGGATAGTACTTCCGAAATCCTGAATTGTCCTTTCGGTTTCGATTGAATTCGAGCAGGAACTCAGGAGAACCAGTAACTTCGCTGAATCAAACCAGAATCGACCGAAGTGGACAGAAATTTTGAGCGGAAAATGTAGATGTTCGCGCAGAGTAGATCTAGGTGGGAAGGGGAGGTTTCCGTTACGTTGGCACGTGCCGCAGAAAAAACTTGAAATAAACTTTCTGTATCGTGGGACTGTGTACGGCTCGACCGTGCGTGATATGCGGCTCGACGTCGATCGACCGACATGCGATTCTTCAGAAGTGACTTCTGTGAAGGAAATAATGGAACTGGACATCTCCGATGAGTTGCGATTGACAGCTACTTCCTTGAACCGATGCCAGTCGAGCTTTCTCGAAGGTGGACACCGCTTCTCGGACAACTTTCAACACAGATCATGAGCCAATGACCATGAGCAATCGTCCGCGTCGTGATTTCTCCTGAGGATTGACTTCGTCAAAGAAAGCCTCTCGTTTTGGACCGAACGTCTAGCGCGGCTGAATTTCCTTGCTCGAGGTCGATAGAAGCGAGCGAGTGGGGGGCTTTTCGGAGTGTCCGGTGCTTGTTCGCTTTCGGCCACCGGCATTTTTGAATCACTCCCGTTTTTCATTTTCTTTGATTGTCTCGACGAGAGCTGCCCTTTTAAATGGGAGCAGCATTCGCATCGGTCGGGGTTTCTCGTTTTTCGGATCTCCTACTGGCAGACCATCAGTTTCGGAAGCCCGCCCGTTGTCTGGTCGATTGAGCGGCCGGGCAAGCGACCGCCTGATTGGCAACAGGAGCCACGAAGATTAGACAACTGATTAATTATGATGAAGATTGATTTATAGATAGATCGATCAAAACAAAATATGAATCGTTGTACTCGCCGAGAACGCCGGGCAGAAGCTGAATTGCCGGAGCAATCTTTCAATCTGACCGCCACTATCTAAATAAAACGTTAGCTCAGAACTTCGGCCGGCGTCCATCCATTGAATAATTGCTTTCAAAGGACAGAGATGTTTGTCTCCGGGCCGCGGTCGCGTTCCGGATACTTTACCGGCTTAAATACCGAGCAACAGAGGTATGAAGTGTTTTAAATGTTCGGCTTGTCCGTTTTAGTTGAATCCGATTGATTGTGGAATTTGAGACTCTCAGAGGTGAGGGAATCGCTTTCCAACTCGTTCGTTGCTTCTATTCGAATCTTCAAGGATTCTAAATAGGATGTTTGAGAGAAGAATGGATCGAAACATCTTTCACAAGCAATCATCATCCAGATTCGAGTTCTCTCCCGAAGTTTTTTTTTGCCTTTTCATCATAGACGTTCTTTGATGACGTAAAAAAAAGTCAAGATGCATTTTGAGCTACATAAAGCTCCTCCCAAGAATGGCAGTGCCCAACAAATCAAAAGTGGTCGCGACTCTTCCCAGTTAGCCATGAGGATCTCATTGAGCTGACCGGCTGTTCGGTTGGTTACTCTAAATTTGTTTCCCACAAATAGCCCGCATTCGTTTTGCAGCATCGACTCATGGAGCGACGGAGAGGGTCGCGCTCCTTCCCAGCATTCATTCCTCCCTTTCTCCCTGAATGTCCGCCTTGAGGAAATCCCGAGCAATAACGAATCAAGATATATCACGACAGAGAAGATTTAGAGATCTACTGCTATCGGTCCGATCAGGTCGACGTTTGGCGCGATATTGATTCTTGACCGAGTCGATCACGACGAACTAATGATAAGTGTTCAATTTATTGGTGATTCTATCCGACAGCTTCACTAGGAATCATCACGACCTTGAGTGTCCTGAAGCATTTTCTCGTTCGGAAGATTTCACAAATCACAGAACTCAGGCAGCCGAACGAGAGTCTTTCCTTGGCTGAGTAAGTTCTCACGGTTGAGCTTCGAGCAACAATTGTTTAGTGTTTCCGGTGGCCGCTCTAATTTCGAGAGCAGATATACATCGCCGCCAAACGAATTGAGCAAATAAATCCATTCGAAATAACTACGTGGAGCGATTAAACGGTCGACCTGAGACACTTAAGCAATCATCCGGCGGTGATCTGAGTAACCGCGATTCTCCAAAGTCATAACAGAGAAGAAATCTTATCGAGCGCCCTGAAGAAGCCATTCAGAACGTCATAAGTAAGTTATGTTCTGCAAACACACTGTCAAAGCGACCGGCTTTCAGCTGTGGCTTCAGCAATTTCCTAATTCAACGATCCCTGTCATGAGGTGCGCGCGCGCGTTCGCATCTGGATTTCTTCTCAATTACCATGAAATTATTCCTAACAAGCTGTACGCGAAGTGAACAATGAGCAACACTGGTGGCGGCGGCCGCACATAATACCATTCTAGAACGGCGGCGGCTGTAGACCCTCTAAGGACAAAGACCCTCGAATTTTCTAAAGGTCGCGCACGCGATGCCCTTCAACCTCGTGCCTCCTCTCCAGGCCTAGGCCGCTGCTGCTGCAGGACAGGGCATTATACAGGGGCGGAGCATAGCGGGCCTAGTGGCCTGCCTGCCTGCCTGCCGATTCGTTTGCTAAAAAGCAATTCCAGAGTTCGAAGCGGCGTCTGGAAATGCTCGCTCGTCTGCTGTGTGGCTAAAAACGAGACTCGTGATCTATCTTCTCGCGACTCGAACTCCCTGTCACTTAGACAATAGCTTGTATAATGATTGAGATTACCAAACCACCGCGGAGATAGATTGAACCGGAATTCTGGGTCGCTTTCTACTCTGTGTGTGTGAACTGCTTATAAAGCGGTCAAGTTGTAGACTAGAGAAAAAACCGAGGAAGTCCAGGGAGATGTTTCTTTCTTTCTCTCGAGAAAGTGTTGGAACACATCGTAGTCCAAGCGATGTGTTCCTAGTCGGGAACAAAAGGAAAATTCGATCCTGGGCTCTTCGACAAATGAGTTCACTCATTATGGTTGATGGATCTCTCTCAATAAGTGGTTTATTGCTGCTGAAGATTCTGTCTGAGTGTCTGATGGTGACGCTCTGAACTGCCCATAATGCAACAGCTCACATCCATTCTCAGGAAGTCGTATTGGAAGTGGCCAATTACCGGTAACAAATGATCGAATTATCAAAATTACGAGAAGAAGAGAAGCTACATCCACAATCGGTGTTTGCTATCTAAGACAGGTGGACGGACGGACGAATGAACGAACCAACCAACCAACCAACCAGAAAAAAGAGCACTCAATGAATGACCGACTGAATGAACGCGCGAAGAGCGCTCTTGGGTGACGAATCTCCCCAACGAGGCAGAATACTCGATATCTAAGAAACTTCGATTGTTGAGTCTATCTGAGAATCTCAATTGTCGAGCCAGCGGTACATTTCGCATCTGGATGTTGGCAAAAACACGGTATATTCATTCATTCATCCATTCATTCATTTGAGGGAAGACTTATGATGTGAGGATGCGAACTCATTTCGTGACAACGATTCACTTGCAGATCGCACTAATTTGAGTTGGCCGGCTCATGAGCTCAAAAGTGACCCCTGGCGTCGGACCAGAGCCCACGAAAAGCCGGCCTCCGGCAGTACGACGATCACTTGGCAGAATAAAAAGGCTCACGGGAATGTTAATGGCAGAACGTTTGCTCGGTCGTCGCTGTCTGCTCGGTGACTCGCGGGTGGCCCGCGGAAGATCCATTGAAAATGTAACACAAATAAACACGTTCTTTCATCTCGTTTGATCGTTCTCGAAACGCAAAGACAGCGGATTTTCGAAGGTTCAGGTCTTTCCTACTTCCAGGCCACCCAGTCGGACGATTGGGCTTCCCTCCTGCTGGAACACTCCTCCCCCCGGAAAAGGCCTAACCATTAGCCGAGCGGACACCAGCAACGCTTCCTCAACGAGGCTCCCAGATGATCTATGCCCTAGTGAACGAGAAGAATTGTCGTGTGTCTTTTTCGAGCCGGCCTCCACCATTCTCTCTGTCGTGTGTGAAGAGAGCGCGCGCGCTCCAATGAATCGACTTCTGGGTTCATAACCAGACCCAGGTAGTATCAAGAGCCCTGAGGCCGGACAGAAGCATCGGAGGGAATCGTTCATTCATGCATTTGTCAATTCCGTTTCGGCTCAGTCCTGGAAAAATTCGTCGTTGTTTCGCTCAGATCGTTCGAATGACTCTTCCAGCTAGAATATAGTGTAGCGATACAGAATATTTATAGAAAAATGAGCATGGAAATAGCGGAGAGACTGTTCCTCAGCTCTCTGAACTTTGACACCCAGCAACACCCGACATTTCGTCCCAGGAGAGATCTCGACCTCTGTCACAAACTGTCAAAAGCTTTCATTTCGCTATCTCTCTCTTTCCATCTCTCTCTTTATTTAGATACAAGCGCTTCCGTATGGTGTCTCGGTATTCTTTCCTGTTAGGGCGTGCTGCGCAACGTCAGGAATTGAAATCGAAATGCTCTCATACTGAATGTTGTTCGCAGAGCTCGCTTTGGAGATTTTCGAACGTGACCAGAAGTTTTGTCGCATTCCATCGTGTCACAGCGTCGCACCGTCGGAAGAAAGCGACAGGAAACGACGAGAGCCGAAGACGACCTCGAGCCATCTAGTTTTCGAAAAACCCGGGTTTTCTGCGAGTCGGACTCCAACTGGAAGTTTTAAGAGTAATTCCAATGATCTAGAAGAGGAAGAGCACAGGCTGAGCGTTGGTCAATCCGTCAGAGTGTCGCGTGCGCTCGAAACACTCGAACAACCAAAGCTAAAAACTTTCTCTTTTCGCATCAACGACCTGTTGATTGAAGTGAACAAGCGAAATAACTGTTTCGAATGGCTGCCATCAAAAACTCGGAAATCACTTTAATGAAAGGAATCCGTGGAATTCTCGGGACTGGTAAAACGGTGTTGATTTCTCTTGTTCGGGTCGCGAGCTCGCTGTGAAAGGCACGCGCGAATCACACTCTTAATTTGAACGGGTGCCACTGCTGATTTCCAGTCGGAGGTGTCTCCCTGTTCGGCCCTGACGACGGCCAGGCATCCCTGTCACTGGGACCCCGTGCCACACGAAACACAAAGATACATTGAGCGAACAAGAAGGACGCGGAACAAGGAAAAAAGGCAAAAAAACAAAAGCCAGCTACCGCGGCTTGTAAGCTCCCCGTAGCTCCGGCCGTTTCCACCATCAACATCACGACTCTCGCCGCCACCCAACGTGCATTCTTGCTAAACAAGACAAGCGAGCTCGTCTATTGTACTGCCACCCGCTTCTCCAAGTCCACCTTCCGAAACAGAATGCCGGGATCATTCATTTCAGAACCTTCGAAAACTTTCCGAGGACCTGTGCTCAAAAACTTTTCTGCAAATGAGCGAGCTCGAGAACTTCTCTGGCGGCGGATCGCTTCAAAGTTCACCGAGGTGACAAACAAGGTTTAGCTGGTAGCTCGAAGAGATGAGGGAGAATGAATTCTGAATCACACACCCGATAACCTGGAACACCGTCCAGCAGATGATATGCCCGCAGAAGAGACAAGGATCGTTCTACTTTGGGAGCACAGCTCAGTTAAAGAGGTCGCACGGCACTCGAACTGAAAGTACCTCATCATGAAATTTGGAATGAGATACTTAGCTGACATTTTTGATGACATTTTTCTGCATAACTCAGAAACATGAGAAGAACAACAAACATTCGCCTGATGAGTCTGACTGAACGAGAAGAAGAATATGCAAATGTTCCTCACCGCTGGGGCTTGTTTGAAACAAAAGCACAGCACGAAGTGTTTGGAACGAGATGATTTTATTTTGGTTTTGGAGTTCGGGCGTCATTCGTTTTGCCTCCGCATGCATCCTGCTTCGGAAGCAGATTTCCCTTCGCATTCAGCTCTGAGAAACGTTATCTGAACCTAAAGAAAGAGAAGATAAACTTGAAATATGTGAGAAGTTCCTTCTCGCTCTTTCTGAAATTCTGCAAAGTGCTCTCTTCTACCCGTTTCGTGTGAAATGCGCCGAGCACTCAGCTAAATGGATTCTGTGTCCTGGAAGGAGAGGCTCGCAAAGTTTTGGAAATTTCGATCGGAAGGATTCGTCTTGAACCTCATCAAAATTTTGTGATCGGCTGAAAGGAACGGCCGGATCTTTCGTCGAGTCGTTTTCACGTCTTGAAATATGTTACTTCACCAACACCTGAAATTGAAAAATGGAAAACAGAAGAAAACGGAAAGAAAGTAGACCGGACTTCGCTGCTCATAAATTTCATAGTCGACAGATAGGCGGGCAGACACCTCGCGACCATCGGCTGCCAATAACTCATAATAATGTTCGAGTAATTGCATGATGACTCGGAGGTGTTAAGTGAGATTGGATCAGGACAAACCTGTTTTGGAATTTTCTGCTCCGGCGCAGAATTTCCGGCGCCTCCCTTGTTTTCGGAGTGGGAACAAGCGAATGGACACATCAAAATCGAGCTGATCGGACACGTGAATCAGACATCCACGTTGTTTGTCAACGCCCGGGTCGGGTTGGGCATCCACTGTGTAGTAGCCAGGAGCCGAACAGTCTTTGAACAGGAGCACACCGTGAGCAAACATGGGAAGCGATCGAACGACTAAATAATGACCAACAACAGCGGCGGCGGCGGCGGCGGCGGCATCATCATGATCGTGTAATTATCCGTAGACGCCCGAAACGAAAGAAAAAACTTCCTACCCTTACCTAGCGTGGACATTAAATGGCCATATACAAAACAGCGAAACAAACTCACAGACGAATTTCCACTTACACGTTGTTTGACGTAAAAGATGGCCGCTATGAATCATTTCACAAGCACCAAGCAAAGCCAAAGGCTTCTTTTTTTCGCTGTTTCTCTCTTCTGCTTTCCCTTGTCGCTTCCCATCTCTTACCAACCAGAAGACTGTGCGGCTCGCGGAGACCGATAAACTTATCAGAGGAAAATTATCGTACTGCGGCTATAAATCATCCGCTCCGACCCCCACCAGACTACTGTGCTCTTGAGTAATGAAATAGAAAATGTATACAAGAGAAAGAGAGCGAGAGAAAAATCTCTCCTCGCTGATCGCAGGAGCTTCCGTTTTCGTCAGTTTCAGAATCCTTTTCGTAGGCTGTCGACAGCAGCTGATCTAGATCCTGCGTACTTTTCCTCTCCCCGTGGGAAAACTGAGAAAACATGAATAATTCTGGATTGAAAAGTCGCCATGAATCCCAGAATTCAACCGTCAGAGGAGACGCCTCAGGATCGGTCACCGTACGACGACGTTTCATGCCGACAGTGTGGACTGAGTTAAGATAGTTCAAGCAGCACTTTGCGGTTTACCTTTGCCCCTTGGAGGAGTTTCCGACGGAGATTTTTGAGAGTTTCTCTCACTCCAACTTGCGGTCTCTTGCGGAACGCTCCGTGTCATTGGATGCCCACGGAGGCGCCCGGGGCGGATGCTTGTAGTGCCGCCCCCATGCCGTCGGGACGACCTTTGAACAACCAGGAAAAAAAATCCTCCGGGGGCCGCCCCCGAACAGAGGAATCCGGAAGTGCCGCCCTGAACGGTTCCCATACCCCTCTCGTTCTCCTGTGAAGGGATTCAAACAGAACTCTGATCAAGTTTCCTGGTTCGGATTAGGGGCGATTCGGTGGAGTCCTTGAACTTGTTCCCATCTTTTTGTTGTTCGGCTTTGTGCCGCTGAGAAGCTGTTCCGTTTGTGAATGGCAGTGTTCTCGATAACGAGTCGTCATAACCATAAAAGCAAATGGCGCAAATGCTCAACTAGACTTCGTCGGAGCCACGTGGAGTTTATTCCGGGAGGCAGGACCACACAGAAATCACCGCAACCACACCATCACAACTATCAACGGAACCGCGGCCCAAAATGGGTTCTTACGTCAGCGGGCGACGATGATAACCTACTGTTAGCCTCCGTTGGACGGTTTGAATGTCCTTGACGAAACCGCGTGAATGAGGTTCTCACTCATGGACCATGGAATTGTTCATTCAAGTCGGGTACGCACTCTGCGTTCCAGAAAATCATGATCTTCGCCTGCTATCCCTGATTTCTGATTCCATGAAAAATCCTCTCTCCCAAAACCAGGTATCCCCGAACCCAATATTCCTGAAAATCCTCAGCCTCAATGTTGAGTTTTCAATTCATTCAGAGCGAAGAGTCTGGAGGAAGTGAGACCAATGTAAGGAAAATTGTACAGAAAAGATGTCGGGAACACTGATCTTATAAGTATGAAGAAGTCAGGGATCTTAATGAGTCTTCTGGGACTTCTAGCTCGGTATGGAAAACTCGACACTGGGAGAGAAGATTTCCACAGATATCGGGTATTAGAGATACCGGATTCCGAGAGGGAGCATTTTTCTCGGAATCGGGCATCAGGAATATCGGGTGCGCACCGTGGAAGTGGTCGACAACCATCAGCAGGGGAACTCTGTCTCAAATCTCCTATCATGATTCGATCGGCTTCTGCTATCAGACAGCTAGAAAAATAAGGGCATCCGTACACTGAAATGGTTCGTGCTCATGGTTGCGAGACTTCAGGTATTGGGCAGTTGTCTTCACATGAATCTCTTCATACATTGGATTGAGTTCGTGCTCTTGATTCCAAAATCCAAAAATCCCTCCATGTGATTTTCCTCAATGAGAGAGAGCTTTTGTGGATATTTCGAGAACGGTTAGATGCACGTGCCAACGAAGTGCACGTGCAACCGGTTTCTCGCCGATTGACCAGAAGTCCAGCCTCGGTGAACTCTGGATATTTGGGGGAATTCTTAGGAAGAAGATTCCCCCAAAGGAAGCCGGTCACTTCCAAACAGCTGGCAGTAGAATGAGAATACTCATAGCTGCATCGTCTCCATGGAACGCTCGAAGATGATAAGTTATCGCTAAACCATTTTTCTATCCTCTTGGAATAGCGCCGTGTTACGCCGAGCTGCACCGACACACGATTTATCTGAACTGACGGCAGCACAGCAGATTATAACGTACGGAATTTCTGAGAGAAAAATTACGGAAATATTCCCCGGCCGTTGCGAGCGAGCGAGCGAACGAACGAACGAGCGTGTGAACCAGAAACAACACGCATGAAACAGCAGCCGAAAGCGAAAGTAATGAATGCGCAGTCTGTAAATAGAGGAAGCTATGTTATTAATGACCTCGGAGGAGAGCAAAGAAAATGAGCGGCGTCGATGAATATTAGCAAACAAAGAATAGAACGAGCAAACGAAAATAAAACAATATCAATCATTGCCTGTTCGGCAACGGACCCCTCGCGAATGCACGCGCTCGTCGTTCTGAGATTCCACTCGCTGGAATAAAACTTTTTCACGACTCCTGGACGCGATGTCCATTACAGACATTACACGATCGTCTTCAAACTCGTTCAAGATTTCCTCCGTTGAATACTCCTCGTCCCCACAGGGTTCCTTTCCCGAAAATTCCAAAGAATTCGAATTCCGAAGATCACAACTGAAGACCGTTGTCGCAAAGAATCTGAATGGCGTCTGGATTCGTGAACTCGTGTTGAACGAAGTCCGCACTCTCGGCGACGCTGAACCGATGTGGATGCCAGTCTCGGTTACGCAAGACTGTGCGCGTCCATCTCATTTCTTGGAGTTTCCCCGTGAACTCCGTCGCTTCTGGTGGTTTCGATCTCCTCGTGCCCCACAGTCGCTGAAGGTTTGGTTTGTTTGCCTCGAGCGTTGCTTCTTGTTCCGCCAACCCGGTGCCAGCACGGCTCTTTGCGGACCGCCCAAACAACAAATGAGAAGTCATTTCTCGCACCCAGTGTGCACGGCGGCGGTAGATCATCCCACTGCAACCAGCCCTTCGGCGTGGGCTGGAGAGGAACAGCAAAAAGGGCCACCGCAGAACATTAGCGATGCAACATCCGCGGACACAGCCGGGTGACCTGAAGAAGCAGACCTGCGTCGGAATCTATGAGACTGCAAAACTGAAATCGTATCGACTATCAGCAGAGAGCAAGAGTCACGGACTGACCAGGAGAAAGGATTCTTCAGGCAAATGCGGAGCATTGAGTCCCCAAAGTTCCCGCACCATGTTAGACCAACGGCCTAACTAAAGTTGGTTTTGCGATGAGAACTAGCCATCCACCAAGCTCCATTGAAATCCGTTAGAGTCAGGCTGTAGTGATTCCTTGTGAGATTTTCGGAGATGAATTTCAGATTTTTTCGGATGCCGGGTCTGGACAAAGTCCGATCTATCAGGGTACGTCGATGGCGGGAAGTCGGCGGTCGAGAATTGACCGCAAAAACGTGAAATGACAAAACGACTAAAAGGTCCCACAGTTATGGCGAGCTGTAAATGTGCCGATGCAGTCACGCAAGACTGTCTCTTCGTTTCGGAGCGGCCCCTTCGTTTGGTCATTGAATGAGTCGAGTTTCTTTCGTTTAAACTGAAATTGTCAGAGGCAAGTGGCGTCGATGCGGATGCGACGAATTTTTCAGATATTTGATCGCTGAGGCATCACGGCGATTCCGTCCCACAACCCACGGGAAGTCGTTCGAGAACGAATCTTTTGGAATTGCCTCCCCTGAAGAAGAAACTGAGTTCCAACTTCGCTCGGTGACAATACCGACAGCTTTTCTCATGAGATTTATCTCTCACTTAATTCTGCTTGATGATTCATTTTATTCATTTCATTCTTTGTAATGTCTTTTCGAACTCTGATTCGTGATGTTGTTATGCTCCATTGTTTTTAAAACTATCGCTTGTTGTCAAGAAAAGACGTTCACTGTGGATGATGACCGAGATCCTTATCGCCGCATGTGTTGTTTGGATGGTACGTCGCGTCTAATTGTAAGTCCACGCCTCTTGAGATACTCTGCATGCTCGCGTGCCGTGGGTCGTGCTACAGCATGCGGCACGCGAAGAATGAGACAATCCTGAAGAAATAGGCGGCTATCAAGGGAAGAAACAGAGATCTTCCTCTCGGCAGTGACAGTCGCAGCTGAGTTGTTCACCTGCGGATTGTGAGACAGATGTCGTTTGCTCTCAATCGAGAATGAATTTCATCGACGGCGTCCACCCGCTCGGCCTCGAGTGGCCAGAAAACAACAGTCATCACTGTATTCAGGAATGTTCAGAAATTTCCATAAACTACCCGAGCCGAATATGTACACGGGATCTTCCAATTTAGAGGACCTCCGTCGCGCACTATCTTTTCTCATTTTCCCTCGTTCACCTATTGTGTTCGGCGCCCAACAGATAGATAACGAGCTGGAATCGAACCTCTGAATCTTTCGTCTATTCATCTGAATACGTCCAGTTGAGAGATGACACTTGAATATCTAGGAACATCAGGCTGAGTCCTCGTCGCGGTCCCAGAAAGATGTTTGGTTTCAGTCACAACGAAAGTTTCCCTCAATGAAATTTCGGATTCATAAAAATGAAGTAAACTGGTGAGGCAATGGATGATTTGCTTTTGCTCTTATCTCCCATCAGGGCGGACATCATTGAGGACGAGCGGGTCTGCGCGACAACCTTGATTTCGGTTCGATTACTGTCGGTTTGTTAGCTGTTTTACATATAATAACAAAGCTCCGGAAAAGACCCGTTTGCCGGTAACGAAAGATTCGATGATGTCATGGGACAACCTCAGAAAGAAGCTTTCGATTGGAGGAGAAGACGAGCATGTGTGGGTGACTCAAATTAGATACATATTTATTAACAATAGGACTGAGGCTTGAATCGAGACCATCGAACGCCGTGTTGACACAGTCGGCATCGATGAGTTTCCCTGATCAGGAAGGGCAACGATTCCCAGTGTTGCCGAACGTTAATGGACGACGTGATTCAACGGCTCGGCTCGGGTGGATGTCAGATCGATCTGTTTCTCCAACTCCTCGTCGAGCTCCCCCACAAGCACAACGTTCTCTCCTCGGATGACGTAGAGGCCCATCGGTACCTGCTGAACCCCGTCCTGGACACTGAACACCCGTTCATGACTATCCTGGAGGATGATGTTGATCGCATGGTCGTTACCTGGAAAGAATCAGAACGAAATTTCAGACATTGAAGCTGTGGAGAACACTGACTGCAAGCAGTGACTCATCGGTGGCGGGTCATTTACAGCGATCGAGAGCCGCGAACTACAGAAGCGACGGCGACGATGACCACACACACACAGCGTCAGAGAGAAGAGAAAAACGTCACCCAACTGCAGAGAAGTTCACCACTGTCTACGCTTGAAGGCGCATCAACTTACCCGGCCCAAGCGAGTGCGGGGAACTCCTCGACAGCTGATCGCAGACTCAATTCCTGTTCACACAATGTGCACCAATAGCACTGCTTTTTCTTCTTGTTGTCGTCGTCGCCAATGTCACCACTGTTTCGGTTTTCAACGCCGTCTGCGTCGCGGTTGCTGTTCCGCTCGAGAATCGCTTTGTGAATGTTGTACTGAACACACTCAGGACTCAGCCTGGACATTCTGTTCACTGCTTTACCGGCGGCCTCCTGAAGCTGCTTCGGCTGCGTATCTAACAAATAGGGTACGATCACAGCGAGCACGGGAGACAAGTGCTCTTCAGAAAGTTCGAGCTGGCTCGCGTAATCTCCCAAGGCGTTCAAGAGAGTCAGCTGATATTTGAAAATGGACGAATGTCGGTAATCATCGAAAGGAGTACGCTCGGACACCGGCTTCTGCTGCTTAAGAAAATTGCAGAACCTCGGCCATAGCTCGTTGATGATTCGAGCCGCGACGAAACTTCGGCTTGTACGGCATAACACCGACAGAAGATTTAGGGCTTTCACGGATAGAACGAAATCATGCGAAGATTTCAACCGGTAGATTAGAGCCTCCCACGCCGTGTGCACCAAAGGCAACAGTTCCTCTTCGTAGGCCTCGATTGACACGAAGCAGTCGGCAGTCAAAGCGAAAGCTTTCGTGTGGATCACCAAGTCGCCAGACTGAAAATTCACCGTCGCCTGGACAATTTTCTTGCAAATCCTGACGTCGATCGGGACCAACGGCTTCTCCTCGTCACCTACACTGTACTTCCCGTGGTCTTCTTCGTTTTGGCGCTGAGCATCTCGAAATATCTGCGAAGGATCCGAATCGTCCATTGGCTCATCGAAGTCAAATGTCTCCTCCTGCTCGTTTTTCACCAGTGCGGCCGCGTATTCTTCAAGATTTATGGAATTGCCGTTGATGGGTGCTTCTTTTGGCGGTGGCGGAGGGAATCTTTGCTGTAAACACCTCACGACGTGACCAAAAGTGGTGATTGCCATGAGTTCGTTACCGCAGGAAAGCTGGTGAATAATTTCGTCGAACAAGCTTTCAAACTCCTCAAAGGCTCGAGCCGGCACGAATTCCAGAAGTCCTCGACAGGCGTCGTGGTATTTCACGATGTCGACCTCAGCGAGTTCGCTCAGCTGACAACAGATATCGTCGGAGCATTCGCAGATCAGATCCTCTAGATTGGAGCACTTTCTATTCTGTGGCATAGCGAACAGGGCATGATAGGCGCAAGAGATCCAGACGTCGTGTCCACTTTGGGTTTGTGCGAGCAGAAACAACAGAACTGAAACGTCCGCGTTGGATGTCTTCCTCAAGATTTGTCCCAGCGCTAACAACAGGAACGATCCACAGAGAATGTCCCCGACGGCTTCTTCGGCCGGGCTCGGGAAGAGATCGAGTAACATTTCAATCAAGTCTCGGCACCCTTCGGACTCTATGTTCACGTTCTTAATCAGCAAAGCAAAAATTAACGCTGCCTCGACGCTGTAATGAGAATCGTGCCGGAGGTTCTCCATCATCAGATCTCGGCACAGATTGCAGTCCAGAGCTCTTCCAAAAGTCCGGCAGAAGTGTTCAAGGGCGGCGTACGCCTCTTCATCGAACCAGTTGATTTGTCGGTGGATATTTTTCAATGGAGCCTCGTTATAAATATCACCCGCACTCAGCCTCAGCACGTGACGGTCAAGGGCGACCAGTCTGTGGAGGCACGAGAAGAATTTCCGCCGCGAGAGCGGGTTGTTCAACACTCGCAAAATCGTGTTCGGCTTCAATTTCAGTAGTCCGTGGAGCTGTCTCAGGAGGGAGAGCTTCTCGAGCTTTGAACCCACGGCTGATATCTTCGGCATCCGCGAGAGCAGCTGGTCGAAATATTCTGAGAATTTCTCCTCAACGGAGATGTTCTGAGACTTTCGAGAGAGGAGCTCCGCGAAAAGCTCCGTCCGTATTTGATTGGGACTCTCGAGAGTCAGAAGGATCTCCAAACACACAGGAATGACGATCTCGAGACGGATTGAGCAGCTCCTGAGCAGTTGCTCGGCGAAATATTTGCACGAACTTTCGCATTCCTTCATGTGTGGTGGACAGGCGACCCGTTTCAGTGTCGAGGCACAGTTGTACAAGTTTCGGGTCGCCGAGCTATAGTATTGCTCATCTAAATCGTGCTCGTCGCCCATCACGAGCGTTATGGAGTCGGTCAGGGCTCTGAGCGCTGCGTTGAAGATTCTCTGACTTCTCTCGCAGTGATCCATAACTTGTCGCAACAGGCCGCAAACGATTCCCGGCAGGAAGCCCTTGACGACGTCCACAACCTGCCGCTTGCCGCTCAGATACGAAAGTGTCAAGCTACGAATGGCGGTCAATTTCAACTCCTTGTTCCTTTCTGCCATGCAGTCAACGAAAACTTTGAACAGAGGGGCCACGACCATGGAGCTGTCGTGACCGGTGTAGACCTCGAGGATGAGTTCTTCATCGACTTCGGTGAAAATGGTTGTCATCAGGTTGAGGAAGGATATTTTCAAGTCGTCGCTGAGCGGCGGTTGAAATTCTCCTTCTCGAGGAGAACAAATGAACATGAGGTTCGTGAGGAAAACGTTGTTTAAGGCCGAGGCGTCTCTGAAGTTCTTCCCTAATCTTTTTATTACTCCACGCAATGAGTCCATTAGGATCAAATCCAGCCGCTCGTCCCGCGGACCGTTCTGTATTCGTGACAAGTGGGGCAAAAGAATGTGTTTCTGATACTCGACCAGAACGTTATCGTCGCAAATGGCTATTTGAGCGGCGAACTCTTCGATGTCTTCGGCGGCGCCGCGCTTCAGAACCAGCACACAGTAACGACTTAAAACTTCCATCGCGACCACAAATGATCAACAGGAATATACGAAATCGAATCGACGTTCACCCCAAGGCGGTTCTCGCCGGTACAGCGAGCGCGCCAACCGCGGTCTCTCACGGACTCTCCGTACCTTTGAATGTCCCCACGAAGTTTCTTCCGTCGGCTGTGACAACGTGCACCAAACGATTTTTGTATCCGTCGAGAGAAGTTGCCATAACCTCGATTGGTCAATCGAGAGGATTCGAATTGCTTTCTTGAATAACTGTTGAGTTTTCAAGTTACACTCACGGCGAAAAGGTTCGACTCGTGATGATCACAACACACGATGCGGATGTCGCCGGAAGGAGGCTTGATGTTTCGATCCGTCCAAACGTTGCTCAGAGGCGAAAAACCTCTTTCGAGTGTCGCGCAAATACTCCAAAAGGAGTGATTAAATAAGTGGTGTACGCAACAGGCGCAGCCGCGGGGTCCGTGCGAGGTTCCGAGAGTTCACCCGAGGGTTTTCGAATTTGGCGGGCAAGCCAAAATGGCGCTACCCACGTGCGATTGGGTGAAAACGTTTTCTAGTTTTGCCGGTTTGTTTGGAGTTTTGTGTACTCGATCTACAGTAAAAACTACTTGATCGTAGCTGGACTCCGCGCTGGGAAATATTCGCCAGGTGATCAACATCCGCAGGTGAGTCGTCTCATGTGATTTCTGAGCCTGTAAACGGGCGTAGCAAAAAGACGCGCTCTTTTTCTCGGCCTGAGCCAAGCTCCGCTCAGCGTAGTGGGGTTTCAGTTCATGTTCGATTCTCCCCGTTCGAAAAGTTCCCGAAAACTCAGATATCCCCTCAGATACTGTCGATGAAGCTCCGGAATCGGATTCTCGTGATTATACGTGGCGTCAATGCGTGGAATTGATTCTCTGCGGCAGATTACGAATTTCGTTTTCGACGATGACGCCGGTGTTGATGCATGCTTCTGTTGTATTGAGAGCCGATAATTTGTTTTTCTTCCTCGGATGAAGCTTCAACAGAACTAAAACTTGATTTCGAGGAACATCAAATCTATGCCATCGGCTGGCTCGCGAAATTCTGTTGTTGGAAGCTCAGCAAAGCAATCATAACTTTTCTGTTTACATTTCCAGAATGGCGTCGACTGGACAGGGGTGTCCGCTCTGTGGCGAATCGCTTCTGAAGTTCCTCTTCAACCCCGACGGAGATTACATCCTGAATTGTTCATCGCGCGTTTGCCTCTACGGGGTCCTTCACGCGAGGGTCTTCCGTGCGGACGAGCTACAGCCGGCCGTGGAAGTTGCATCAATCATTGATGGCGCGCCTAGAAGTTGTGACGTCGCCGTTCCGGTTGGTTCAAGTTTTGGCGGCGGCGGCGGCGGCGGTAGTGGTGGTGGCAGTGACGGAAGAAATGCGTTCAATGAAGTCTCCGATCAAGTCGACTTGTTTTCAACTTTCGGAGGAATGGATGATAAGAGCACAATCAGCATGATGGATATAGCGAATCCGACAGGACCGTCCGACAGCTTCCCAGAGACCTTTGATTTCTACACAGAAAACCAAAACCGTGATGCCGATGAGGACATGATCAACCAATGGGTTCGCGAACTAGCGGAGCAGTCGAACACCGCGGTCGTTACTCCTCCAACAGTTCAGACAGTTCCTCTTCTGCCTCCCGCGTCCCCGATGGAGTGTAAGGTGGAATTAACATCCACGACAACGCCGGCTCCGGTGGTCTCCGAATCGAGACCGTCAGCAGTGAGGACGACGAAAAGAGTTCCGAAACCCTCGTTGAGAAATCGAGAGTCTGCGATACCTCTGTCGCGGAAATCGGGCCCGATCGTCAAACCGCAGCTCGAGAAACTGGTCGCCAAATCAACGAAAACGAAGCTTCTGGTCCCCAAAGTGGAAAAACCGAGTAAACTACCGGCTCGTCTCCAGAAAAGTCAAGCGATCGTATCGATGCTCAAGAACCATCTCGGCGCCACCGACGACGTCCCCTCCGAGGCGAGTTCCGACTCTGGAATCCAGTCCGATGCGTCATCGGATTTGAGTAGTTCCTCATCGTCACTGACTCCGATTCAGCGACTGCTGCATATCGAAGAAGCCAAGAAACGATCTTGGGGCGTGACCGGCATGCCCGGGTTCAAACCTTCAAGTTCTCGGCAAAAATTACGGAAATATTTACCGGCCGTCGTCAACGAGCGACCGAGCGTGTGAACCAGAACAACACACTCGCGGCCGAGAGCGGAAGTGAAGCATGTGCAGTCTGTAAATAAATGGAGCTGTGTTATTATTGAACTCGGAGGGGAACAAAGAAAATAAGCGTCGTCAATGAATGCAGGGTCCCTCCTCCAAAAATCTCGAAGAACTTCAGGTTGGGAGAATCATTTAGAATCGATATATCCCATATTAAATATGATGATATGGGAAGACATATTATCATCATATCATATATAATATATATATATCATATAATCATATATGATATATGTATATATCGTATATATGATGTATATGATCATATATCATATATGATTATATATATCATATATACGATATATCCCATATATATGATTTTCTGTCTCGTTTCTACTGCACTCGAATTCTGGGCTCGGGAATCCGCGCAAATCCCCCGCGTCCCGACGGAAATCACTTCCCATCGACTGCGGTCTGAACCCCTTGATGAAATGAAGTTCCACACCTTAGAATGGATGATAGTTTCCAATCTCTCAGAGGTGGCCTTCGTAGATGGCCCATTTCGCGGCATCTCGACCTCGCTTCCAGGTTTCGGAGCTCGTGGTTGAGTTGGAAAAACTTCGAGGAGAAATCCTTTGGTCGAACAAATGTTTACCGAAAATCATAACACGTACAGATCTCGTGAGTTCGTGTGACAGGGGTGGGAGGATCAAAATGAGGAGGAGGAGAAGCAGACGACGGCGATGACGCCAACAATAATGGCAAGCTGTAACTTCTTGACCTGTCAGAACGACTCACGTTCTTTTTGTTGTGTTGGCTCGCTGTAAATAAATATGTACAAGAGAATTTATCGTGACAGCTGCTAAATTTTCGTGTTTTTAGTATCGCCCCAATTGGTTCACCAGAGTTTCTCTCACTCAGTGTCGTTCCACGAACGTTGTCGTATTTCAGAGACGGCCAGCAAGGCCGTCCGCTCGTTTTCCAGGAGCCCGCCCGCTCTCGAGATTGTTTTCTTGTCGTTTCCTGAAACAATCCGGCGACCCAACTCTCTTCTCATTCACCACACCGCTAGCCAGAGTCGGAAAGGTCTCTCTGGACCTTGATACATTGGTTGGACTTTTCATTCAGACACTTTAAGTACCCAATGCATACAATCCAGGAAAAATATTTCGTCAACAAACAACATGATGCGGAGCAAAAGGAATTCTCGGGTCGCTGTCATTCTCAACGATCCAGTGTTTTCTCTCTCTCTCTCTATCTATCATTCCCCCATCCCACGCCCTTGGTTCAAAACTGTGAAGAAACCTGAGACGTCCGACTGCTGGGGGTGTTTTGGTTAACGGCTGGATCGGTTACTTGCTAGGCGGTTGATCGGTTGCTTTGGTGGTGGGTGGGTGGGTGGTTGGACGGCGCGGCGTCGCTTCAGGCTCTTATCTTTTCCTTTCTGTTTCGTCTTCCCGTGTTTTCATTTTGCTCTCGCCTCTTTCTTTCACATTTTCCTCCGACGCTCGCTCTTTCGCGAGCTTTTTAAGCTGCCAGTCGCCGGCGCCGCTGCTTCTGTTCTCCCGCTGCCCGTTTGCCTTGTTGGGCCGTCTTCACATGGGCTGTCACTCTCTGTAGATAGTGGGAGATAAAGCTGTAATTTCGCCATCTCTTTTCGTGCCTCGTAAAGCCCGGTATCCCGTTGAGCTTGAAGGGAAACGGAGCGTTTTAAACCGAGAACTACGTGCCGGATTCCAGCGTTGTCATCGTCGCGTTTCTTTTTTCCCCGAGATGACGAAAGCGAAGCCGAAGCTTTTCTCTCGCGCAGGTGGCGCTTCCACCGCGATCCCAGGCGGCGGCTACGGGGCAGCGGGGGAGCTTGGTGACAATTGACCAGAGCTCAGAGAAGGAGCGACGACAACGCTCATTTACGACTGTTGTCGTATCGAGAAGCATGAGCGACATTTAGTATTCTCATTCTGTTTGAGCAGTTTTTCTACGAAACGTTTCTACGAGACTTCTGGCCAGCGAGGGGAAATTGTTTGCAAATTGATGCGTGAGAGGCTTCCCCGATACCCGAGATTTTGTTTTTCTCGAGCCGGCTTCACGCATTTCGCACTTCTTGAGCTTGTTTGTTGCTAGTGATAGACTTCAACGAAAGCGAGCAACCGTTCTCCGTAGTCTGAAGGAACAAAGGCAGGGAATGAATTCTTCTGTTCGTTCCGACGAAACCATTCGGCGATACGAAGCCGAAGTTTCAATTGATCATGCCAGAAGACGAATACGCGCGGAAGCTTGGTGAGCATTTTCGATCGAGTGTAAAGTAGGGGATTATTCGAGGGCATACTGTGACGCGATGTTTATCGATTGTGTGCGGTGTTGGTTCTAGCCGAGCTAACCAGCCATGAAGGTGACGACCCGAACAGCAAACGAGACCCAGTGAAAAATGCCTCAATGATCGCTCGGTTGCTCAAGATGACAGATGATAGAGCAAGCGTCTGAGAACCAGATGATCATATGTTGGAAAGCGAAACGAGCTCAGTCATAGGAAACACCGAGTTTGAAGTGACAGTTGTCGTTGGCTGAATAAACACCAGGGATCGAAACGAAGAAAAAAAAATATTCTCTCAAGAATCTCGTTCCCGTTAATTGATCAGCAGGTCGCTGCCGGCGTTGACAACAAGGCAGACAGATCACCTTTTGACGCCAGCTTTCAACTCCCCATGTTAACTGATGATCCGCGTCGTCTCACGGTGTTTATCTTTGGTTGTAGCATCGACAGCAAGAGTTCCCGCAACAACAGACAACAAAACATGGATTTTTGTGACGTGCAAAGCTCACTGATATTAGCAAAGTATCCTGAACAGACGTTTATGTCTTCCAGCTTAATCAACATTTCTGGAATCCAAATCATTTCTAGAGATCCTTCCGATCAACAAAGATCCATCCTAGAAAATCCGTCCTTTCCGAAGTGATAAACCTCGATGTCGTACAAATTCCTCATTGGAATTCCAGTTATTCTGAACGGATCTTCAAATCTCGTCGGATATCTGATTGAATTCTGATCGTCTTCGTCTTCTCTTTTTTATCAGCACAGAGTATCAGTGTTTAGTAAATTAGCAAAACGCGCCTTTCCTTCCTTTGACAGACTGCTCTCTCTGTTTGTGGATGGAGAAGCTTGTTAATGGCGTCATTTCTTGAAGCAGCACTTCGTTTGTTGTGGGACGCGCCTTTCGCCTGCTGCTAGACTCTGTCTAGAACCAGTGACTGAAAGAGATGGAGCGGCATTTCTCTCAATGAGCTCGGTCAACCGTTGCCTCCGTCTGTCTCGATCTATCGCTTCCCTCTGACCGCAGCCGTGGCCGCCGCCTCCGACACCATGAATACACAGAGCGTCTCGCCGCCAGGTTAAGGTTCTATTGCTCGCCTCAAACGGCAAGCTAACCGAATCCAAGAGAGCAACGTAGCCGCCGCCGCCGCCGCCCGCTGATAAAGACTCTGAAGCGAGAGTCCAAACAACACTCACACTCGAAGTTGTATCGCTGCATTCAAGTAAAGGCTGGCTGGGGTTCAAAACGAACCGACAACGCTTGACGATTACCGTTGGGAGCCGCGTTGGGGGGCTCTCGAACAGGCTGACTGAGCTAGAGGCTTTTGTCTGCCTGACAGGTGGACGACCAGTCGTTCGAAGTGAACACAGAGTTTCCCCGGCCCCGAGTCCGCCAAAACCCGGAGTTCTCAAGCACCTTCTCGGGTCTCATCATCTCAAACGAAACGAAAAATGAAATCCGCGACGAGCGAACGAATGGTTTTCCGTTCACAACTCGTCGTATGCTGTAATCGATCAAATGTCTTCAATGTAAGGACGATATCTGGCTGAATCGCTGAATCAACGAATACATATTACAATGGCGGGACATATCTCCCGGATTCCTATGAGTCGACGACAATGACGACGAGTGGTAAATGAACGATGCGGACTTCCACATCGAGGTCCTCATGAGATATAATGGATTAGCAATGCATGGAGGCATAGTGTGCTCGGCGACCGAATGAAAGAAACAATGAAGAAACCGGATGCCACAATCAACGTCGTCGACCCATAAATCATCACGTATCCGCAGGGTCAGGGATTCGATTGCGAACTAATCCTTCTGTTCGGTTTCGCTCGTACTCGCTGCAGCACAACAGACAAAGATTTGTTAGCTGATTTCGAACTCGATACCGAGACCGTCCCAGGGAGAGCACTGATTGAAGTGTGCACTATGCCTACATCCGGAAGGGTCACACTCGGTTCCGTGATCATCCCGAGCAAACGAGGTTCCCATGGTCCTAAATTCGAATTATTTATTGTCCCTGATCGATTGCGCGATTCAACAATTTCGTTAGCGCACTGCCTCTAGTCGGACACCCTTTGCTCGGTGGTTGGGATTGCTTTTCTCAGAACTCAAGACTTTGGCTCTTGCAGGACGTTGTCATTGAGTGAATTATGTTTGTTGTGACCGGCCGCCGCTGCTAGAAGGAGTGAGCTGGAGCGGCAGATTTACATCGTCTACCTCATTACAAGCTCCTCAATGCAGTGGCATGCATGCAACAGGAGCGGCTACGAGGTCGTTCTTTGTGCGTGCAACTTGAGAACAGAGGGGCTCACCACCCATCGTAAATTGTGCATTGGCCGCGGATCATTAGCCCGCGAAAGTGAAGCATGCAACTTCGAAATTTCTCCCGGGCAATAAAACCACCGACCGACAATCAGGGGTCAGACGCCGCTGCCTCCGAACGTTTATCGGAGCGTCTACAGTTTTGATTTTTTTTTTCTTGTTCGTTCTTCATTAATCTTGTTGACTATTCAAATGGCCCGGAGCTGTTCATCGTGGTTGCAATCAACTTTGGGAGTTTTTATTGTTTCCAACGCCGAACTCTCTCCGCGCTAATCGTCGAATCGAATCAAAAAATGCAGCTTTCGGACCAACCATCTTGCAGTTATGCTGTGGCGGAGAAGATGTGGATCAGAGGAAATATCTTCCTCCGAGTTTTTTCATTCGAATGAAACTTTAAATCGAGCTCCGCGCGGCAGTGAATCTAGCGAGGTCCGGAGAGATCACTGGAATTCCGGTCCTTACGATCTTCATTCAAAGAGATCCACTTCAGTTCTTTGACCAGATCTTGTTTCTTTAATAAATTGTCCCGAAACAGTATCCCATAACGGCTTCATGTTCCTGTATCGGATCCCGTCGGTTGGAAGGGAGAGAGTAGAGGAGACTTCGATTCTCAGTCGACCGAAAAGCGGTGGAGGTCTTCTGCTCACAAACAGAGGACGAAAAACACAGACCTACAGCGGATCATTTGCAGGACTCGGGCGTTCAGGCCTCTTCTCTCCATTCACTTTGATATCTCTGAGAATGCATGGATGCAATTGGAGCTTAAACTTCGGAGCGCTGTTCATTGTCATCCTTTCGGTGCTTCTTGGCTCAATGACTGTTTTCGATGACGAATCGCAAACTTGATCTGAGGTACGCGGTGTAAGCTTCAGCTGGAGTTTAGGGGAATTTCTGAATGGAGGAAAACAGATTGATTGCGTGTAAGTTAATGCAACATTCTGAAAACTCAAATCCGTCTGCTAATTTACATTTGAATCGAATAACAGAGATGCATTTGTCATTGGTTTCACCTTCGAATTAACTCTCAAAATACGCGCAGCTCATCGTTGATTCTCTGACTGATCGAGAGGGATTTCCAAGTTTTGTGCCTGAAACTTTCAGCACTGGCATCATGATCTCCTCCGAAGCATGACTCATTGAAATGATCCGCAAAATGGAACGTTCGAGGCGAGATAACTTCTCTCGCGATCTGGTTGGTGTTCGACTCTCTTCGAACCTTGTCGATAGAGGCCGATCTCGATTCTAGTTCGGGTAATTCCCACATCGTCAGAATCTGAGTCAGTCGAGTACTTTCCGCTAGGTAGAGTGAGACCTACCGACTCGAACGTCACGCGTTCCGATTAGTCTTTGTGGCTATTGTTGACAGACTTTTTTTTTATCCGACATGGCTGACTGCGAGCTTGTGCGGAACTCCCGTAAACACGAAATCTCAATCAGTTACGCCGGCTTGAAACATTTTCAGTTGCGGAATTCCCGATTAGTCCGAACTTTTCCAGCTGAAACCACGTCCCGAAGGCAACACTGATTCCGAGCGTGCCGTCCTCAACGACTCGCGATGCCGTGCAGCTATTCTTGAGTCTGCAACAACGTCTAGACTGGCCAAGTTTAGACATTCGGACGAGACGATTCCGTAGGGGGCATAAGGTAGCACGCAACGACCACTATTGTCGTGTTACTGATCAATAAATGAGCGAATTAGGTTGTGGCCAGAAACGGAAAACCAACTCCCATCTTCTATCCAGTTGCGGAATTTTTCCGGTGTATTGCTTCAGTGTGGTGCGCTAGAGCGAGCATCTATGTATATGCTGTGAGTTTCAGCAGCGTACGAACTCTGTTGAGAGACCTGTCCTAGTTTCGAAACACGGCCTCCCGGAAGTCTAATCCCTGCAACGGCGTTTTTTTTTTTATCTAGGCATCCTGCATACCGACGCCGGGTGATTCGATAACTTTCAGCTCGAGAAACTTCGAATCGATGTCGATAAGAGGACTTAATTCGTTTGTGCTCTGCCAACATGGCTTAACCACTTGAAATCGCCATTTTCCCCCTTTTGAATGAAAGTTTCAGTCTCCCGTCGCACCTCGAAGGTCATCAACTTTAAGCAGTATCTCAAAAACGAAGCGCCAGCACGGGCCGTCGTCTGCCGAACTGGCTAGACTTCCTGGATATCGGGCCGACACAGAGTTCCTCTATTGTATTCAGTATCGTAATCCGTTTGCGTGTAAATCATTCGAAAGGATTCAGGACAAGTGAGAGGCCATCGACGTTTCACTGAAACTGAAACTCGCCCCGAAGAGCAGCCAGCATCTAAAAACAAGTTCATATCTCTTTCAGTATCGACTTCCGAAACTTTCGAAATCTGCATAAGGACTAATGTCCATTCGAACAAAGTCCGAAATTGGAACTTTTGGGATATCAGCGGGACTCATGGTGACCAAATTGACGTCGAAAAGAGAAAAGTGTACACGACAGTTCGTCTGGGAACGAGAATTTTTGCCTCGAGACGACCGGGTTAACTTCTCGGGCACAGATATCGATATGTCACAATTTTTATCGGGGACTCATGCGATTTTTCCTCGTCAGTATCTTCCCACAGGACTCCGATTCTTATTCTCTGTTCTTTTCTCTATTTTTTTCCTCCTTCCCACCTCGTTCCACTGCGTGAATACTGATACAATCGAAGGCTATTTGTCAGATCAGAAGGTGCTGCTGCGGGAGGCAATATAACGGAGAGGATCTCGTTCGTAACACAAGTCGCTGGCGGACCTGTGTGCCACCAACAGCAGCACATCGAATCGAATCGCATGTCGAATCCTCTCAGCCGTTAGGTCGACGATTGAGATTCTCGTCTTTTTCTCCCTTTTTTATTGTCTACTCTTTGTTTTGGTTGTTTCGTTTCTTTCCCAGAATTCTAGCAACAAACATCCGGAGGTGCACTTCTAGGCCCGACGAATGAACCTCGAGGCTCGATGCCGACAGAGAAACATGGCCCACCACAACATCGCATTCTCTACATTTCACGCACGTCAGGCTTTGGTTTACAATCTCGCAGTCCCGAACTCAATGGCGGAGATGGACGTGGCTGTGATCGGGACAACCATCATGGCATCAACACCGTCGGCAAATACCGCAACAATAGCGACAGCAGAAATTCAGAAAGAGAAGCGATTCTCCGAATTATATTCATTGAGCACGGATACGCCGCTCAGATGCTTTTGGATCGCTCTCTCGGAGATCGAAACTCGGAGATTAGGAACCCATCCCGATCGACTACCCAGAAAATGACATGTTCGAACCTGAATGGCTCAGACACTCGAGGAACAAATCGTAGAAACATCACTCACGTGAATAGTACATATCTGTTGGAGTGATTCGCGCTGTGATCGAAAAGATTGATATTTCGAAACAATGTAACGAGTCTAGGGAGCTCGAGCTGAGGATCGTCCGGTGTTTACGCTGATCGGGCCTCTCAGATTCACTTCAAAATTTTATAGAACTTTTGTGTTCTCGATTCGCGGCAGCAATCCTCTCAATTTTGCGTATGGCGGTTCCTGAATCGTCCTCAGTATTCAACATCGACCCATATTCGGTCTTGGAAGTCAACATTGTACTGAAATCCGATTCGCAAAGGTAGGTCGCCAAGAATGGAGTGATAACGTGGACCGGCTGAAGATCGTTTGAAACAAAGGCATACCAACAGTTTTCTAAGGTTTCCTTGCTTCGTCTATCCATTTCATGTTTCCGTGGCTCATCTAAAGGGCTCAATCAGCCCGTAGCCCGATGAGATACTCTTTTGGCGCGTCATCATCCGATAGCTTCTCGGTATTAAACAAAAAAGTATTGATGATCCACTCTCCTGTGATTTCTAGGTCATCTAGGATGTAAAGCAAAGTCAAGCTCTTGCTCCGTGCCGCGTTCCTCGATTCGAACATTTGACTTGGCGGAAGTTTCTCCCTTGATAGTTTTCACAGGAGTAGAATTTTCAATCCGTTCTAGATTGTCGTTCGAAAACGAGAGGTTTATACAGATGACAGCAGAAGATGGCTACAGAACATGGTTTCACTGAAATCGTGTCTTTAATCGCATATTGACGGACGCAGGAAAGCCGATGTCAATTACGTACATGGAATGCCTTCCGACAGGATCTTCATTTTTAAACTCGACCCAGCGGGAAATGCTTCTCTCAAGTGTAAGTTTTCAGAAAATCTTGAGTCATCCAGCTTCCGGAGCTAACCAGGAGAAAACGATCCTCTCGGGAAGAATCACAGCCCCCTGTTCCAGAGGAGAGGATACAATGTTGTCCGAAGATGCTCCGACGCTTCAAATACGGGTCAAGATTCAATAATCAGACAGTATTCCCGATCAAAGTGGCGAAAGAGAAAGCAGCATCACTTACTGCAGATCCAAACACTCCGGAGACCCTTAGATTCAAGAAGATCGATGAGCTGACCGGGGGCAACAGTTACCGTATTTCTCCAAATACAAGCCCTCCCCCAAATACAAGCCCCGTACTAAGTGGGGGAGGGCTTGTATTTGGAGAAATACCGTGGTCTGGAATCTTGGCGAAGTTGCTCCTGAGGGGAGTGTAGGAGACATCTGACCTCTCCGAATCGATGATCTGGAATCTCATCGCAAACGACACCAGTCCTACGACGACAATGACTGATGACTATCTAGCGCGAGAGCATTGAAATTTCACTTCATAACTCTTTCATGAACTGGATTGCGATATCGAAGGGAAAAATCAGTGTTGAGACTGATAGCTTAATAACAATGATTAGAGCCTGGATTCCATCAATCACTATCCCTAAATTCATGGAATAGTGTATCGGAGGTCGACCACATCGATGATTATCGCCCAATCACGACTTGGACTGGAACAATTAAGCATTAATTATTCGAATATCCATCAAAACATACAGATAGATGGAGTCTCGAGAATGATTAATGCCTAAACTTCCAGGCTCTCATCCAGATCTTCACCCGATACTTGATATTTGAGCTGAAAGCATTGGCGCTGTGATTTTTTGGTCTGAATTAGCTCCCAATCCCATTTGCCTTTGGAAAGAACATCCTTCTTCTCAAATGAGTTCGGGCGCAACATCGAATTCAAACTCTCTACGCAACCTCCACCCTCTCTCCAACCAGTTTCCATGGAAACGGCATCCTCATAGAAACCAGCGTCGTGTCGGCCGTGCCTCCAAGACACCAGCACCACACACCATATCACGCCGTATAGCGAACCCAGAGCCGCACTCTCTACCAAGTGCGTGTCTAGGCCTCGCATCGGCATTCGCGCGTTCTCTCTGCAAAATTTGGTGGAAAATCGCTGGAATTCATTGGTTTCTGGATGAATCTCACACCGAATACTTGATCGCGTGAAGATTCTCTGAAATAAGTGAAGTGCACAACATCCGCGGAAAGAACACCCCCAGTCTCCCATAGAACATCGCCGGGAGCCGTGGCGGGTTCCTGTAGTCCTGCTCCTGGGAGGCTGGTGTCAGGGATGTCCATAGGCTGGGGGCTCCCTCCGTTAGTTGTCTATGTTGATCGGGTGTCCGCACTAAGCTCGGCGTCCACATGGTCGTCTTGGGGGAACCCAGGACGCCCAGGTCGGCTGACGAGGGGCGAAACGGCTCAGGGTGGAAACACAGCAGGCAAAAGTCCCCGCGCTCTGCAGTAGTGGGATAGCACTCGTGAATAGACGCTCTCGGAGGGCCTAGCTCAATGGTTGGACCGGGCACTCTATTTTGCTATCTGACGCGATCGAGAACCTTTTTTTCTCGGTTACGCTTGTTGAGCTCGAGTTCAAGGGGGCTCGACCGGCACCGACTGTCTCGGGGTCCCCCAGGCGTGGGATCGACTCCGATGACCTGTCCCAGCTCGAATTTTTTTTTTGTTTTAGCGAACTCTTCTGATTCGGTCATTTTTTGCTCAGGTATTGGATTTCGTCGAAGTGTTGGATTAAACAGCTCGTTTTCCTCCGAAAGAAAATGTCACCTCATAATGGCGCCGGACAGACATGTTTTCGGAGTCCGTTCGTTCACTGAATAATGACACCTAATTGGGAAAGCTTGAATTTGAACTCGGAAAACCGTTTTGAAACCTTCTGAAAGTTGTCAGTGCATGATGCTCCATGAAACATTCGCGAGATCGATGATTGCCGAGTTATTAGAGTGAAATATCCGTGGTTTGTTGGAAAAATATTTTATTGCAAGTTTTGTTTTCGATAGTTGTAGAAATCGATGTTTCCTTCTGATAGTTAATGTTGCTATTCAAAGAGAGCCAGCGAAATATTCGATTCTCCGTCGAGCAGCTCTTGAACTTGAGCATCGGCGAAGACATTTGCCAGAATTGTCAGCTAAGCTCTCGGTCTACATAGTTTGATTACATCCGATTCATCTAGCTCAACCTACGTCATCAAGAGAGAGTAGTACAAAACTTCTCCTAATTTGTTATTGTTGTATCGACGTCATCTGAAACACTCTTTGGTCAAATGAAGGATTGGTTTCCAAACATTATCCTCTCGCATTTTCTCCGTCGCGATGCCGACTCCACGAGGTGGAGTTCTGAACTTTGCTAAGCGCTCACTATCTACTATCACATGTACTCTTATGGGAGGAAAACGGCATCTAACTCGTTCATGTTCTTCATTTCTTACGGGCCAACTAAATTCACAAATGACTCTGAGAATGTAAGAGGATTGGAGAGAGTCCGGGCTGAAGGAAACGGTCTCGTATCGATTCGAAAAGCTACGAAAGTTCATCTGTCGCTCTCCCATTGCTAGATACTCGAAAACTCTCATCGCATTCTGCCTCCTCATCGATGCATAGAGATACTCAGATGAGTTTGGAAAGGAGTCTAAACTGAAACACATGTTCGCTTGAAAGAATAAGTCCGCTCACGTCACGCCGGAATACTTGAGAACGTCGTCTTGGAATCTTTGGAGACTCTCACAGTCTGCCCCGAGAGAGGTTTCTTCTCTGCTAACGAGAAATCAGTGCTCTTCCAAAAATCTCGGATCTTACAAAGATTCTGAAATCCATTCTTCAAATGTTCTAATGGAAAGATATAACCAGAATTAGCTAGATTCAAACTCTCGCAACTTCTCCTTCTTCGGCATCTATAACACGCAGTTCGATATCAGTTTGTGCCTTCTTTGAGTTCATACGCCGCAGACCTGGAATGGAGTGAACGAATCGAGGTAAGATATACATATTTGTTCCGTAGATGGAATCGAAGGAAGATAGAATTTTCGAAGGAACAAAGAATGTTCGCGTTCCGCCGTACAAAGCTGCGTACCTTTGCCGTTTGTGGACTTTCCTGAAAAACTGTGTTGATGACTTTGTTTCGGAAGTTCAGGAGCCGACACATCTCCCTGCTGCTTGGCGAAACTGATGAAAACTTGATCCAGAGTGGTTTGAGTAACGCTGTAATCTTCTAGAAGGTTTGAACCCTCAGCGCGAGCATTTTCTAGGTTACGGAATATGTCCGACAAGGGGACGCTTGGATCAATTTGATACTGCATCTGGTTAAGGTGGTGCTCTTTGAGTAAAGCCTTTCCAGCGAACACGTGATCCACGTACGCGATCACTGTGTTGACGGCGGCACAAATCTGCGGAGAGAGAAAGACCGGTATTGGAGTGTTTTTCGATTTCTTCAGAGTTTTGCCCCCGTGCAGCATGCCCGGCTAGCTCAGTCGGTAGAGCATGAGACTCTTAATCTCAGGGTCGTGGGTTCGAGCCCCACGTTGGGCGATATTTTTTGGCCTTTCCGCCCTTTGAGCTTCGAGTGGAACCGTCAACAGAACATGCGGTTCGATCTCGTTGCTCTGGTTTTGGAGCAACCGGTCGAAAAAAACGTGAAATTACCTTGAGTGTAACGGTGTAACCGGCACCGTATTTGTTTTTCAGATGTTGAATGCTTCCGAGGCAGCGGAACTGGCCGTTGACCATTATAGCGAGTCGCGTGCATAAGGCTTCGCACTCCTCCATCGAATGGGATGTTAGAATTACGGAGCGACCACCTTCTCGAACAATGTCGATGATGCAGTCCCACAAAAAGCGGCGGCTTTTCGGATCCATGCCCGTTGTCGGCTCATCCTGCGTAAACAGGAGCTTCATTTTGAATACGTATCGAAGTGAAAGGAGCGGAGTTTTTCTCGAGATTTCGCCCAAAACGTAGATATAGAAACTGATGGCGTTGTTTCTCGAACGACCATGTTATCACGTCTCGTTTGAAATAGATCTTACACGGCGTGTCTCGTGAGCAATTTATAATTTATGATTCTAAATAGCGAGAATTCGTTGGACTAACCAGAAAGACTAAGGGAGGATTGCCCACCAGGGCAATGGCAGTATTCAGCTTCCTCTTGTTTCCTCCGGAATAGGTCCCGGCGCACCGGTGGGCGAACATCCGCAAGCCCAGCTTGCGGATACCCCAATCTGCCACCTGGTGAAA